>OU753569.1:21760467-22322873 GCA_916701695.1 Agrochola macilenta
TGATTTTGACATTATTATTGATGATAATTTTGACATTATAGTTATGATTTTGACATTATTATTGATGATAATTTTGACATTATTATTAATGATGATTTTGACGTTATGGTTGTGATTTTGACATTATTATTGATGGTTTTGACATTGCTGGTAATTATGACCAAAGTTTGCCAAATATTATTATGTACTAACACTAATGTTTAAGATGTGTATGTAACTAACAAATTGGATTGTATGATCTGTAAATAAAATAATTTGATTTGATTTGATTTTCGACAACATTTTTTTTTAAATTCTTTTCATTAATTTGAAAAATCAAGAAAAAAAGGGCTTTTGTTGGCTTTTGGGATAATCAGGCGCTAAGTTGGAAATATCGAGAAAACCTGTAATGTTGAGTGTGCCTTTTACAGTTCAATAAGCCCACAAAAACCCCACAAAGTTTCAATTCAATCCATCGAGCCGTTTTTTTTTTGTTTTTTTCGATCGAATTTTTGAAAAAAAATTAAAGGGTCACGATTTTGACTTTAAATGATCATAATCTTTAACAAAATGCAAAAATGTTTTTTTTTATGCATCTTTTTGATAAAAATGTTTAAATTTATGGGGGAAAAAAAGTCTTTTTTTTTGTGTATTAGTTCAGGAAATATATTTAACAAAAATTGTGAGACACTATAATATATGCTATATGCTTTTTTCGAAAGAAACCTTTTTAATTGACGCTTGAATGCATAACTATTTAGCTCCTTCCAACTTTTAGGCAATATGTTAAATATAGTAGGCGCCATGCAGACGATACTTTTGCGTATAAGTGCCGTTTTTGCTGGATAGACACGAAGAATGGTCATATCGCGTATGTTACGCGGTACAGCGTCCTGTAGACGTGGAAACAGATTGGGGTTTGTTTTAACAAACATTGCGGCTTCGAGGATATACAGACAAGGAAGAGTTAATATCTTGTACCTTTCAAAATATGGTTTACATGTATGGACCGTTTTTACCCCAAACATAGATCTAATGCATCTCTTTTGGGCCTTGAATGCCGTGTTAGCGTCGGTAGAATTTCCCCAAAATATGATGCCGTATCTTATGTGAGACGCAGCTAAATGGTAGGCCGCAATCAAGCTACGAGCTACATTCACAACTGTAGCCAGAGAGTGCCATGCAAATGCAGAACTACTAATTTTTTTCCAAAGGTTCTCGATTTGTGTTTTCCAGTCAAGTCTTTTGTCAATTATTAGTCCAAGAAATTGAATAGTATTTACGATTTCAATAAGCTTATTATCTATATTTATGCCCATATTTTCTATAATAAAACGTTGGCTAAAATGCATGATTTTAGTTTTATCTAAATGAATCTTTAAATTATTATTGTTTAACCATTTTACTATAAATGTCAAGGTATTGTGAATGTCAAGTTTATAATGGATCATGTCATTGTTATTACTAGAAATTGTCACCGTGCTGTCATCTGCAAATAAGGTCATAGGGTGTGAAATTGATTTTGGCAAGTCATTAATGTATAGTGTAAAAAGAGGAGGTTCTAATAAAGTATGTAACAACAAAAGTAGTGTGACGTTCATCTGATAAGTATATCTCTTCCTTTTTAGTGGTTGTATTAATTCTAGTGATTTCTGTCTTTTGCTTTCTATTGTCTAAATAAGATTTAATTAAATTATGAACATTACCTCTTATACCATATTAGACTTGTTCTTGCTCGGTCATTGAACGGATCGCTCCGATCTAGTACAATCTGTGAAATGTACTAGTTCGGCCTTCTAGTACTATTAGTACACTAACTGAATGAAGAGTATTACGAGTGCTTGGATGGTCTCATAGGTGTTTATATCGAAAACCATGAAGAAAACAAAACTTTAACAATTAAATCGTATCTAATAACTAAACTAAATTCAAAATGGAAACTAACTAGAAGGTAGGTACTTATTATTCTAAGAAAAAAGTTTTTTTTTTTAAATCAGTAGTAACCTCGCATGCCTATAAGTTTCGAAAGAAATAAAGCAAAATACATAAACTATTTTCGTAATAAAGATCTAAACACCTTGGCAAATCAGAGCTATGACACCTTGAGAAGTCAGAGTGAAACAGGAGTCAAGAGTGCGTCTAGTTCCTCGCTCCCTCGCGACCGGTCTGATTCCCGCGCGATCCATGTATCGAGAATATGCGTGATCTCTGCGGATCCAAGTCCGAGCGACCGATCGGACGGAACGTGATCGAAACGAAGTACTAAATGACCGAAGTACTATTAAGCTTACGGAATAGTTCATTCTAGTACAGTGTCGTGAATGAATTCTTAATAGTACATAGTACATGTACTACACAAGCCTATACCATATACGTCAAGTTTTTTTATTAAAATGTCATGTTTTACGTAGTCAAATGCTTGAGTCATATCGCTCTGTCCATTTTTGTCAATACAGCGTATAAAAAGTCGTAGATCGCCATATTTATATTCTTATTTTCGCGAAATCCCTTTTGCTCGTTACATAAGATATATTTTTTATTTCTATGTAAGCGTTTAATTCCTTTTGAGTGAATTTCTCAAATATTTTCGAGAAGATAGGATTCAGAGAAATAGGCCTGCATGATCTTCTTTCTTAAATAATGGCTTAACGATCGCTATCTTCAGTGCGTCAGGAAACGTGTCAGCTACAATACACAGATTTATAGTATGAGACAAATGGCAGCATATTTCAAATCAGCTTTTATTATTTTGGTTGATATGCCATCGTACCCCACGCTATTTGTGTTTTTTAAGGCCATAATAATTTTCAGTGCTTGTTATGGTGTACAGGGTACCATAAACATCGAGTTTTTGTTATTTAAGCTGGGCAGTGTAGTTTTATAACTCGACTGGATATTAATAAAATAGTCATTAAATTGATTTGCAATTTGCTTTGCGTCCGTAACTTTGTCATTATTGATTTTAATTTTCAAAATATAATTTCTAGGTACATTAAATTTACCGTATTACCCAGTTACTGAGTTGCGCGGCGTGTCTCGGATGTGCCGCGCAGTACTGCCGCGTAAACATTCTTCGGTTTAATCCTAACAAGAGCGCGGCAGAAATATCTTCTAGGTCTTAGTCAAAACAATAAAATAAGTTTGGTATAGAATATAATATTAGCGATATCAAACGACATTATCTGGGTGCTGAAATATATTATTAAAATAGAATAAAATGTCAAATATCGAGTACCTACTTTTAAAGCGAAGATTTCTTGAAAAAGGTCAAAAAGGTGGTTTTTTAAAGCAGTGTCCCTCTTAAACCGTAAAAAAATTGTTTTGCCTACAGTGATGGAACTCAAACATAATTAAACATATTTTAATACCTACATCAAAAAAATCTTCGAACACACCTCTCAATTATGTTTAAAAGCAGTTTATCTCTTCATTAACAATTATAATTAAAATTAAAACTATAAATTTAAACTATATAACAACATAAAATTTTAAATGCCAAACTGCATCCAGTGATGGATTAGTTGTTATTAAATAGTTAATATCTAATTTTATACGATTTTATTTGCATTTTTACGATATACGCTTTCTCATTTTCTTACCGCTCACACCGCGCCAGTGTTCTTCGGAACGTTATTGAAAATGGACAGTGTCGCTTTTCTCGAACTTAGTGGATTTTTTATTTTTGTACCGTGAAAATAAAACTACATTTCTCACTTTATAATTAAACAACAAAGTGAAAAATAACTTAAATTTCGGAAGTCGGTGGCAAAAAACTAAAATACAGATGCCGTGATGCCGCCTGCCGTAGTGTTTTATTTAAAGTAGTTTTTTTTTATTTTTCTAAAACAGCTATAATCAGGCAAGAGTAAGACATTTCACAAAAAAATATTTGCTGTTACACAAACTCTTCGACATTAGTTCCCGTTTCCTAGATGGCTCTGTTGTCAAACAAAACTTATAAGATTTCTAAAAATGATAAAAAAATATTAAATAAACAATTTATCGAATAAAACTTTTACAGGGTAGGTTTATGATATTAGCCAGACCTTTTTTGATGTAAAATAACTCAACGTCTGTAATGTCGAAGAGTTTGTGTAACAGCAATATTTTTTTTGTGAAAAGTCATACTCTTGCCTGAGTATAGCTGTGTTTTAGTAATATTACAACGAGATTAGTTTGTAAAAAATATTTTTATATAGACACAATAGTGGTTCAATCATTTACACAAGTGTTGTATGTTTTTTTATAACATTCAACTTTTAACCTAAAAATATTCTGAACCACTACTGGTCAGAAATATGCTACGGGCTACCTATATGCTAGCGTCGCGAGTCATGGCAGCCCTGCAAAAAGAAACGTTGTGACCGCTTCGCGCATAATTATGATGTGCGCGGGGCATTCTCAGCGGTAACACCCATTTGATCAAGGTCAACGGCATAATACTAAACCTTAAATGAAGTATTGCACAAGGCTAAAATATGTTCAGTAAGTAAAAGGCAGTTTGTAGTTCGAGGAACCCTACGTATGCGTAGGGTGCAAAAAATTTCCATACTCATTTTCAGTCTCTTGTTTCTCTAAATGTTCTACATAACTTGAGAAAGATACTCCTATTTCTGTATAAATGGTCAAAAGAAGATTTATCTATTCGAAACGGGGTGCTAAAGTTTTCTAGTTCGGTTCGCTCACTCTTGCATCCTACATTCTTATAATTTTCAAACTTTTCTGTATATTTCTGTATAAATGTTTAAAAGTCAATTTAATCGATCGATCCGTAGTCGAATCGAGTCGTAGGCGAGTTTAATAGTATCACACGAGTGTTTTAATACCTAGTTATGTGCAGTTTCATACGCTACTTTATTTACTCTCATACATTGGGATTAAACCTAGTAAATAAAATATCAAAGTTAAAGATCAAGACTAAAATAATCCCACGAAATTCAGTACAACTTCACGTATGAATGGCGCCTGCACCCAGCACATCACCGCGCAGGCGCTAGAGCGGTGCTCCTGTCCCCCGCTAACGTTCCATTACAAAAGTTGATGGAAACTCCTTGGTGATATTAACTTCTTGGAATTTGCCTTGTATCGTCATAGAAAAAAAATTAATTGTTTTACAATGCATTTGCTCGAAAAGAGCCTTTTCCAAGCAGTAAATTAGTACGGAAAGTGTCACTTTTTTTCACTAGTGCTTTTTACTTTTGTTTTTTTTTAAATTTTTGTGGCCGTCGTCAGCCCGTTGCAAAAAGTTTTTATTATTTGAGAAAAGTTTTACAAATCAGATGATGATGATAACGATGGCGATGGCGATGATGATATCGATGGCGATGGCGATGACGATGGCGATGGCAATGGCGGAGTCAAAGTCGAAGTCGAAGTCGAGTCAAAGTCGAAGTCGAAGTCAATTTTTTTTTTTTCTCTCACAATGCATAGTAAAACGTTGTATGATACACGTGCGTAAGATGATTTCCGACTCGTGTCGACTTATACCATAGATATAAGAAAGAAGGAGATATGCCCGGTAGTTGAAAATGTATCGAAACCCAATGTCTTCAATCTATCCCTACTCTCTAGCCCGCGATCACACATGCGATCAGTAAACCCAATAAATACGAGGTCCCGCTCACACTTGCAATTTACAAATCAGAAAGTACTACACAATCAACTATAAACCTTATCCCATCAAACACAGCGTGCATATTATTATTTTTTTTCGTGCAATTAACGATAATAATAATAATAATAATTTACCATGCACCGTACAACTCACCCACACGAAAACATCGTTCGCTATCGTTGTGCTGTGCAAAAGCCATTTATTTTACATAATCTAGTGATTGACTAAATCGGAAACTTATCGATTCTCCCATTTATTATTGTATTAAAATTTTTGGAAGTTGCTGAAAAAATTATAAATGAAAAACGATATACATATAAAAAGATGATATAAATAAACAATGAGTAAGTAAAAAAAAGAAATATTAAGTAAACCAAAAAAATAACAACATTATGAGAAAATCTAAATGAGTATAAAACAAGATTTCACATCGGTCTTCCAATCAGGCTATAACTGTTGACAAATTGAAGAATAAACTTTAATAGTAATATAAATTCATACGACAATCGACATTATTGTCGATAGCCTACGTTAGTATATCTGCACAACCACATCACTAATCCGTCGCAAGACGCTGCGGCCGTACTAACGATGCAACCGCTGAAAGCAAATATCGTTTTGTAATTTTTACATTGCTTGTCCAGTTACTTAGCGACATACTTTGGTAGTGGTAAAGAAGCAATGTATTTACTACAATAAAAGTACAGTCGCTGTGATGTATGAAAACAAAAATAACGTAGTAAAGGCAAGAAATATTTTACGATTTGTTGTTTGTCATGATTTTCAACACAAATATAGCAAAATACTTGTGCTGATTTATGAAAAGTGGTTCTACGATTTATAAAGTTTATAATTTAGCTTCGATTTTTACAAGAAACCACTGAACAACACGGTATTCTTAAATGTTATCACGATCGCGTTCGAAAGCGCACTAGTTAGCGGAAACGGCCATTTGCCTGAGGCATGACCATTGTGGTCAAGATGCGCGGACACAGACACGCGCCCATGCCACTTCTCCTGTTATTTATATTTTTATTTTTAAATGCCACTCATCGGAAATCACCTACCTTCCGCACTTATAGCATAAATAACTATTATAACATTATTTTCTTAGAGAAAAAGTGTTATAATAAGATTATATTTTTAAAATTTCGGTATTGTGTTTTTAAAGTATGTCAATATAAACTCGTTTTGAAGTTCATAATTCGAATATTACGATAGGAGAGTAGATAAATTGATTAAATAAACTATTTGGATTTGCATTTACTAATTAAAAATTCCTTTTTTTATACTTAATTTATTAAATCAAATTCAAACAGTACCTAACAATTTTAATTATAAAATAACAAGGTTAGGTTATTCATTCTATTCAATCAACACAAACGGTGACAATTTTAATGAGATAAAACAACACTTATTTTCTTATAAGTATTTAGATATTTAAAAACTGTGACAAGTTTTGCAGCTTTCTCGGTACCAAGTTTATTACGTACGTCGCCGTCGGAATGAATAAATCCAAATGTTGAAAACAGTCTTTCAATTCCAGCACTTGAAGCAACAGCAGTGTGGAGCTGTGTCACTAAGTCCATTGTTTGGCCATTAATTTGACTTTTTAATGATACAAACACGTCGAACCTCTAGAATGGTGGTCATTCTAGAGGTTCGACGTGTTTAAAATAGTCTAGAAATGAATTATATTAGCCCTGATCGCTTTGTGTTGATAAATAAAAAAAAACAAAAAATATACTTGTTTAAAACATAATTTGAACTGTTTGTTTTATAAAATTTAAAAAAAAAGTTTTTTTTCCAAACCTGACCCAAAAAGATCAGAGAGCTGCCAGTAAACTACTTTAAAAATAAACTTAAGAACACAACACATAACATCACGCATTGCTTCTCCGAAGGGTTAAGCACAGTTGTACCCATAGTAGGTACATCCACATTTCGCCAGATGTTTAAGCCCGGTTTATGGCGATAGGCTCGCCACCTATTACCTACATGGGTATACAATAGGTAGCGAGCCTATTGCCATAAACCGGGCACAAATCCAGACTCCGGGCTGGTACTGAGAAATGCCTAATGGAAAAACCTAATATCACTTTGCCCGACCTGGGAATCGAACCCACGACCTCATGCTCAGAAGTACCGCCTGCAACCACTAGACCAACGCGGCAGTCATAAACTTAAGAAATGGCTCTTTATGGCAAACAATTGTTAGTGTACCACTCTGCAGTAACTGTTTTTCGATCCTCTAAAACGAGGCCACCATCTTTTTTCCCAAACAGGGGCACGAGATGGGGCTTCATCGTGAAAGGCCAATCGAAGTCTATCATAACTTTCTTGTGACTTAAATGACATCGAAAGTCACAAAAAATCATTGTACGAAAATTTTCTCGCATTAAATTCATGCTGACGTGACACAGAACATTTTCAATTTGCCGCCAAATCGTAAATTATTAAAATACATACCTACACAATAAAATTGACAAAGTTCCATTTTCAAAATTTGTATTTTTTTTTTTTTTATTATATCGTTTACAAGTGGTCAGTTTTAAAAACTTTCAGTGTCGCCCTCGTATGTTCGGGCATAATAACTCCCGTCATTTATAGACGGATTTGCAAAATTCTTTTTTTGTTTGAAAGGGTATACTTCCGAAATGGTCCCATTGTCATTAGCTCAGGATCTGCTGATGAGATCCTGGAGAAATCGAGGGAGCTCTTCAAATATTATAGGCACACCTATAGCGTTTTGGGTAATTTTATAATAACACGTGCAGTTACTCTCGGAAAGTACCATTTGTTGAAGCGGAACTGATGATGAAGACCACAGATGGCCACCGGAACTACTCAATAATAAGTATTTCACGGGTTGCGATTCGATTACTTTAATATGAATAACAAGCAATTTATGCTCGTCACAATGTACTTATATGGACAAGTGGAGCTGATGGTGAAGTACCAGGAGAACTTCTAACGATTAATGTCCCTGCTTCGGGAAAAGTAACTTAAATTTCGGAAGTCGGTGGCAAATAACAAAAATACAAAACCAAAGACACCGACTTCCGAAATTTAAGTAATTTTTCACTTTGTAGTGTTTTTTTGGAAGTTAGTTGTTTTTTTTGTAAAAAAGTTTTTCACTAGAGCGTAATTTCAAGGATTTTTAATTTATTTTTTTACCTCATGATCTCAATAGTTACAATTGAAGTGTTTTTATATATAATTTTATTATAAGGTATTTTTTGCATGCAATGCATGAATGCATGAAATATGTAAGTACGTAAGCAAAATAAGTGGAACTTCTTATATTTAAGTTAAGACCTTTTAAGTACCACATGCAAAATAAAGAAATAAATTCTAATTCTAACTTTTCCGAAGCGGGGTGCCACAAGATTCGAGCTCTTACATGCTGCATTAATTTTTTTTTGCGTTTCGGGGCGGGTGGCCCCATTATGTATTTATAAAGTGCATTTCTCATCGATCATCAGAAATATCTACTTTCAAGTCACACAATTTATGCAAAGGACAAGGGCTTCGCAAAGATCTGTCGCCCGGGGCCTCGCAATGGTTAAGGCCGCCGCTGTATAGTCGTCAACAACGCATTTGCATCAAACTAAGTAAAATTGGACAAACATAATTTCTGGGAAATGTTATTTTTGGCGTAAAAACGTGTTTACGTCCTACTTATCCTTCGTACTAATACTACAGGTAGGCACTAATACTTACCTTGCCTCTACTCATCCTATACCTACGACAGAATCCAATCACAGAATGTGAAAGTAGTTTGGTGGATGTAACTCATGTAGCACAACATAATCATATAACAATCACGCTTGTATTCCCCGAAGGGTTAGGCAGAGATGTACCTATGTTATGATTTTCCCAACTGTTTTGGGGCCGGCTTCTAGTATAACCGGATGCAGCTGAATACCCGACGTACCTATTATAAAAGCGAATTGAATGTAGCAGACATCAATACGAAGCGCTGCGGTGAAGGGCAGCAAGGAGCTGCACTGTGAAGTGGTGGTTACCTCTCCGTTTCCGTCGGCGTCGAAGATGTCGATGACGCGCTGCACCAGCGGGTTCTGCTGCAGCTCGGGCAGCGACATGAACTCGTCGATGGAAAGCGCGCCCGAGTTGTCCAAGTCCAGCTTGCGGAAGCGCTTGCCCAGGCGCCGGATCTCGTCCGCGTCGACTGCACACACAAACACTTTGAGCCGGACCCGCCCTCGCCCGTTCAGGCAGGCACACTCGCTACGTGTATGTACACAATACACATTGCTCAACAACTCCTACTTATTTCAGTCTGTGTGTCATTTCGATCGTCAGCTTTTTATTGCGACCCTGATACAAGTCTATGCATAATTAACGTTAAAGCATTCGGTGTGCTGAGTCTACTTACAATCAAATGGACCATCAGTCTCATGACACTCAGATTAAATATTCAACAACTGAAAGTTTGAAGAGCATTCCTGTTTGATCTAAGACATGTAGCGGAACATCTAGATAACAGTACCGACACTAATACTTCATACAAAAAATCGATTAATAGTCGCCGGGTCGAGGTCATGATCTCATGATACACGTGTGACCTCGCCCTGCATCGATACTCTAGGCAAGTCAAACGTGTATTGTCTAAGGCATGCAACGCAACACTGTCCAGATTGTGAAACAGATGCATTAGTATAATACAACAATAATATAATATAATTATTAACGTCTTCTACATAAAACATTCAATTATTAAATATCTCATAAGTATTGGAAATATTACAGTACACCTACACATTTACTATGCAAGTTTGTTTGTAGGTACTTCCAACAATAGGTCAAGTAGGTACTCGTAAATGTCCACGCCCAGCCAATGTCGTCTGTGTTCATGTAACTACAAAGACTTCATTAAGAACAGGCAACTTGTGTTTGCAGTAATGAGGTAGTTACAAGCTCACTTTGAAGGCTTTGCCGAGCTCGCTTGTTATGAAAAATTATAATGCCAAGTCAAGTTCATGAATATTCTAACGATGTCTCCGGCCCCGCCTTATCGCAAAATGCGTTATTTCATACAATGTTAACAATGTACACTGTAGACATTTGCATAGAGCCAGCGTTCATCATACAGTCAGCGACGACGTAGAGTCCGCGGTCGGGCTGCGGGTCGGCTCGGCTCGCAGCTCGTGCATCACAACAAACGTGAACAAATGTAAATAACAATACGTGAGCGCACTCATTTTTTTTTTTATCGAGCTTAGTTGTTGGCTGTACCATTCTATTAATAACATACAAAGCAATACTATCTATGTATACGTAGGTATGTAAGGTTTTTTTTTCCTAAAACGAACATCGAATTCATCGACAAACAAACAGGGTCAGTTGGGCAACAAACAGACGGGGATTCACGTTGAGGACAAACTAGCGCGAGCGATAGGTATGTCAATTGCGATATCGTGAGGAAATGGTTACATCTGTGAACACCCTACAAAAAAATATTATAGGACACGTGTGAAATGTGGCTGTTTGAGCTGAATCCCCGTGTGTATGTGACACCGACTGAACAAGCGCACGGCGGCGGCGCTACGCCGAGTACGCCGAGCGGAAGTCGCGTCCCAAACACACAACACTGACTACAACAAGCCACGACAAAGGTCAGCATATTATCTTATAATGGCGATGCAAAGAGAGAATATATACTCTGAGCGCTAAATCGCTAATGGTTTAGCAATCTGCGACCAAGCAGTAGAAAAAAGGTCGCTGGACACGTAGCGAAGCGAAGCGAGGCTGCCGCCATCGCGCCAGCGGGCGCCGCGGCCTGGAGGTTATTTAAGTCCGCCAGGTGACGGGTCGCACATTAACGGCTAACTCAACCGTTTAGTATTGCCGTTAACAAATTTTATGACACGAAAGCACACCGTCACTGTGCGACCTGCCATATTTTAATATAGGGCACATCGATTTTAACACATCCACAAGTAAAGGGCAGTGATCAATTGTATGGCTTTAGATATTATTTATGTATACCAATAAATATTCTTTTTGTAATTCTTCAGCAATTAAATACAATACCTATTTACAAGTACTTGGTTCATTAATGATTAAAATATGAACAAAGCCCAGTGACTTGAGGATGTTGTTAAATGTAGCGGACCTCTCTCTTCTGCTTGCATAGATTCCTCGCACCTGAGTAGTACACAGTAGCATTTTAACATCCAGAGCTCAAAAATAACTAACTAGAGGCTGGCTGTGACGCGGATGCACTAACAAAACATAACTATGGATCTCATGTAGAATCTCATCCAGAACAATTTTTAACACAATTGCTTTACATCAAGATGGAGGAATTATGCAAAAAACAGCACCACATTCCTGCCTATTATTAAGAATGCTTTATAGGAAGCTTGAAACGTTGAAATAAAAGAAGAAATATAAAGCAAAATAAAAGGAAAAACTTTAATATTAAATCAAATAAATAGAATAGAAATATTTATTAAACTTTAGTTAAATTATTTGAATTAAATCAAGTATTATTTCAATTAAATAATTGCTAGAACAAAATGAAAACATTGAACAAGCCAGTAGGCAATGTTCTGACTGTTCTAGTAGACACAGCTCTCATGGGATTCAACTTCCAATCAATAAAACATGGCAGTACAGAAAAATTGTTCTGGACGCTAATGTGTGTGCGTGCGGTACTCTAACATGTAGATGAACATCGGAGGCGAGTGACTCTACGACACTCACAGTTCTCCACCTTAAAATCAATGCAGTTTACACGCGCTGAAAACAAACCTCTTGTTATGCTTTATTTGCACACCCTACATGGTAGTGATACATTAGTACGGACACTAGTGGTCCTCGGTCGGCAGTTGGGGGGTGAGCACATGTGTTAGCCACACATACGTATTAGTACATAGAAAGCATCTCATTGTTACTATGATTGATGTGGAACAGTTACCAAATTTACTTTGTCATCAACTTATGATTTTATTGTCAAATGGATTATTAATTATCAAATAATATTTAAGCTACTTATAAATATCTCTAAAACACTTTAGGCAAGAACTAAGCAGTTGATATAACAGTGTTAAATGAATAGATAAAAAGAGGAGAATCATAAAGAAGAGATATCACAGATGTGTAGCAAGTGCTATACTCACAGTTTGAACATAGTTCCATGGGAATAGAATTCTCGTTACCCTGGAAGAATAAACATAGGCACAGGGTTACTGGCTTGCTCTGAACGATAGTATTACAACAGGCTCCACTCTACAAAAGACCTAAACCGTCACATATGTTACAAATAAATATTGTGGGTATCCGGAGTGTTGCTCCATGAGCAGTAATGAGCACCGGTGCAGTCTCGGGAACTAGAGGACCCTGTCCCAAAAACTTCTACCTCACATATTTTCAGCGGAACGCACACTAAACAAAAATATCTATACTAACCATTTTGTTTATAATTAAATAAACTTTGTATTAATATCGAAATGAACCGACGACTATCGAAAATTTTGCAAATTCTAATCAGTCGTCGCAAATGAAAATTCACTGCACCTTCGCACCATCGATCTAAATAAACGCACAGATTATAAATTTACTACAGACTCTACAATAACAAAAGTCTACGGTATCTTCACGAGGCGACAAAAAAGAGTTTCGAAAAAATGAGGGCGCTACTATCGCACGTGGGTCACGTAAAATGGAAAATGAGTAAAACAATCTCAGAGTAATAAAATTGTTATATGGTAGTGTGTAACGCCTATTCACAGCTTATTACATTGTATAAAAATACAACCGATGTTTAACTTATTTTTATTAGTAAGGCTGTACCTTAGAGTATATAACACTGGAGAAGCCTTACGAACACTTTCCCTCTGTAAAAGTACAAGAACAAATGTTCTAGTACGTTCATAAAAACTACTTTCAAATCGATTCTAACGCACTTCGTGAATCGTTTTAAAGGCGCGCGGAGCTCCGTGAAAATGCCTATTTGTACTGTTAAATGGTGTAAAAAGCGTTCAAATACGTCAAATTTACCTAAAGAACTGAATAACTTTCCCTAAGCAGTTTTTTTTTTCTAAGATTTAGACATGTTTTTATTGAAATTTAAAATCCTAACCTCATAATACAATTCGATTTTTCATTCGATTCAACCATAATTCAATATAAAACGTAGCATGAATCGAGTATTTTCCTCACGTTGCTTCTGTGACGTCACCGAGTCTCGCTACATCTCGTTTTTATGTTCGTAAAGATCAAAATACTTTTCTTTTGCATTACGAAAATATACGTCAAATCAGCAAAACTTACACGCACTTGACATGCGATTATGTCCTCTAGTAAAAATGTTAACGAGACTACCGTAGTGTTGAGGTCATGTTTGAAACGAAAATTGACATGTCGATAATTTCCTAGTAAAAATTACTTAGTAATTATTTTTGTTTATTTTATTTTTATTGTTCAATGTTTTATAATTTGTTTAAGTCCATTGAAGTGTTTGTATATAAAAAAATAAAAAATTGAACTTGATCTAATTTTTTATTGAGATTACTTACTTATTACAAATTTAGTTAATTTTATTTAATTGAAGTTATTTTCTCTTATTAAAATTTAACTATTTTATGCAACAGCTGTTTTATTTCTGGGTTCAAGCAAAATTCCGAATGAATATCGATATCGATAAAAATAAAAAATATGGTACGGACTTCTCTATCCGGGCGAGCAGCTATTGTTATTTTTGACAGCAGCTACCCCGTCCCCCGCAAAAAGTGACAGACTTTTTTGTTCGGAATATTGCGCTTATGGCTTCTCCAGTGATATATACTCTAAGGGCTGTACATATGTAAATACGAAAAAAATATGGAATTTTCTTTTATTTATTTTTTTGTGTACTAGGACACATAGTAAAAGTGAAACTTCAACGGACAAGTGGAAAAACGAATCGCAACGGACAAGTGGCAAAACGAATCGCAACAAATTTTTTTTTTCCACTTTTCCGTTGAAGTTTCACTTTTACTATGTATCCCACCCAGCACACTTTTTTTTTTCGCAGGTTTTCTGCAAATTATGATTTGGTTAGGTTAGGTACAGACGCCAGCAGGTCAAGCTACCCGAAACTGTCAAATTTTCGCAATCAACCTTGAACCTTATGCTGTAGTGCTAAAGTTGAAAATCTATTGAATAAATTTGACAGATTGTAGTAGCTTGATGTGCTGGCGTCTGTACATTTTAATAAATGCATTTTTTATTTAAACATATTTTATTTTATCAAACAAAAAAACTGAATTCAATCCGGAACCAAAAAAAAAACACCCATAGTCTACTCTAAACTTATACACACGCAAAGGAACATTAACAAATGCACATCTTTCGTCATCAATCTTCATTCGGCTCATCTGCATTATAATCAACTAACTTCCAGCCCCGGCTTCGCACGGGTAGCACTAAATACTTATCTACAGCGCACCTACCTACCTATCCTACCTTACCTATCTACACTACGTACCCTTCCTACGCTACCTACAGCACTTCATTTCTTGACATTGACTCCCCTCCCGTACGGCCCGTACCCCAGTGACGCCTACATTGCATAGGGTGCTACCTACCTAGCTAGCCGAGCAGGGTGAGCGGCTACCACGCAACTTTATTCTAATACTTACATTTTTAAACTCTTGATATCTTTCGAATGAAATGTCCGAATTCAATAATTCAAAAAGTTATATACTTAAAGGTATTGAAGCAGTCTTGAATGTGAAGTAATTTATTTTGATAAGGATTAAATACCAAGATACAAATAAAGAGCCTTTTCCAGCTTCGGCATTTCAATTTTTTTTTTTTAAATAATATAACACTTATTGTGGCATAATCTTAATAGTTAGACATATACTGTCGCGACACTTTTTGGAAATAATGATGTGTTCTGCAAAGTCGTAGTACATTATTTTATTCTATCATCAATAGTTTTCGCAGCGCACGCGATGTAAAGAATATTTTAGGTAATTTTTTAACACAATGGGTTACATTATTGGAGTTTTAGTAAGGATCCCAATTTTTTTTGAAAATATAATATAGCCTATGTCACCCGGGGATAGTGTAGCTTCGCAACAGTGAAAGAGTTTTTCAAATCAGTTCAATGTAAAAACTTGAGATTCCAATCTATTCTCTCCGTCCGCCGCTGCCACTTCTCACCACGCGATATATCGTCTACCCCCCCACGCGGCCGTAACGCTTTTTCGTGACAGAAAAATCCTAATACCCCCCGTCTATATAGAAGTTTCACTTCAATACAAACAAATTAATTGGAAGAAGAGTACAGGCGAACGAAAATGATCAAAGATTCCTTTTGTTTTTTGTATCTATTATTAAAGTTAGTTTTATTTAGTACCTAGTGTAAATAGTTATTAATATGATTTAATAATATTCGAATAAAATAAATATTTATTGTTAATTCAATAAAGTTATGAATGTTTTCCCAAATGAAAAACAATCACATAAACGCATTACCTATTTCAGAACGCACTTCCTAATGTTGCCAGTGGTTTTTGTCTTATGCAGTGGGTAACTATAGGTAACTATACATTGTAATACTGATTATTCGTAAGGGTAGTGTGTAACTGTGCGTTTGCACTGTCGAAACATTCACAACAAAACATGTTGAAATTACGATTTATTTATTAGTCATTGGATGAAATCTATAGGATCTGTCAATTTTCCAAACAATTTTTGACAGGAACTAGAGATTTTAACATGTTTTGTTGCAATGTTTCGCCAGTGCAAACGCACAGTTACGCCTATTCACAGCTTAAACATTGTTTATCAAAACAACTGTTAAACAGATGTTTAACTTTTTTTATTAGGCCGTAAGACTGGTAGTTTGTATCCTTTTTCCACAGTGGTAGCCCATTTTCTTTTATTTGGGTGGTTGTCAATTTGTCAACGAAATGTCATTGTCAATGTCAAAGTCAGCCAGCCGGTCAGAGCTCCGCTCCCCGCTCCGCTTGCTTCCCACCCTCTCTTTTAGAAGTTTCAACCATGGCGGCCGGGGTAGGTTATAACTTATCGTGAAAAATCTTGATAATCGAATCGTTATTAATTCAGTTTACATCAAAGAAACACAATTTTTTACTTTATTGATGTACGATATCTTTATTTTTATAGGTACTTTACACCTATCCGGAAAACTTCCGTGCTTACAAGGCGTTGATCGCCGCACAGTACTCTGGAGCTGATTTGAAAGTAGCTCCTAACTTTGTGTTCGGCGAAACTAACAAGTCAGCAGAGTTCTTGAAAAAGTTCCCAGCCGGTAAAGTGAGTGCCTTCCTGATAATTTCCGGTCCGTTTTCGGTGGTCATTATTTTGTGAGGGTGACGTGTAAATTTTGCGATTTATTGTAGGTACCTGCGTACGAAAGTGCTGACGGAAAGGTTCTGCTGTCCGAGAGCAATGCCATCGCCTATTATGGTAAGTTTTCATAGTTAATTATATCAATATAATACATCAAACAGCTGCTAGTAAATAACCTACAAAAATATCATGTTCGGGTCCGGCTTTTACAGCGGAATTCTTTTATGCTGAACGGGCAAACTGCCAGGAATACTTATGGCGAAACTATGATGATTCACAGAATTTTCAATTGTTCATTAGTTATCTAGAATCGCTTGGAGACTTCCAATATGTCTGGTTATCTGTACTTATAGTTTTATTATTGTGTGCTTTTTGATAAACTACCATAAGTTTTAATCAATGAATCAATTAAATCTCCCATAGCCATAAATGTATAAGGATGAGTCACTGACTGTTTAAGAAGAATGCTTTCTAAACAATAAATGATTTAAGTTCGGTGGAATCTAAACAGAAAAGTGTTTTAACCTATAAAGCATTGACTAATGAGACAATGATTTCTGTCACAAGACCCCGGGCCACCACAATGATTAGTGATCCATTACACATTCAAATATTTCTGTCACAAGACCCCGGACCACCACAATGATTAGTGATCTATTACACATGCAAATATTTCTGTCACAAGACCCCGGGCCACCACAATGATTAGTGATCCATTACACATTCAAATATTTCTGTCACAAGACCCCGGGCCACCACAATAGTGATTCATTACACATTCTAATATTTCTGTTAAAAGACCACAGGCCACCACAATGTTTTGTGATCCATTACACATTCTAATATTTGGCTCAATAACATATTATGTTGTTAAAGTTGGTAACAGTACATTAAGAGCGTTTATTCTGAAGGTGGGCAACGTCACAAATAGATGTCAAATATTTCACTGTTTTGATTAATTTAGCAATATTACTGTGTGGAAATAAGAAATGTGGCTAACTAGTGAACTAGAATATTGATTATGAAATGCAATAATTAATATTGTAACACTGAATGTTTAATTTTAGATGTAAAAAAACTATTTGGAAACTTTCCAAATGCGTTTTTTACACCTAAAATGGGTACAACATCAAATTCAATGTTATAATTGCAATTCATTAATAATAGTCTAGTTCGCTAGTTACCCATATTTCTAATTTCTATTCAGTAATATTGCTATAAGAATCAAAACAGGTAAATATTTGACAGTTATTTGCACTGTTGCCAACTTTTAGGATAAACCCTCTTAAATTAATCTTATGTTTAAGTAAGATGAGAGTCAAGGTAATTTATAAATTAAATGATTTAATTCATGTGTTACAGTGTCAAGTGCTGCACTGCGTGGTGCGGATGCAGCCACACAGGCGCGTGTGTGGCAGTGGGCCTCGTGGGCTGACAGTGAGTTGCTGCCTGCCTCCTGCGCCTGGGTGTTCCCCTACCTCGGTATCATGCAGTTCAACAAACAGGTTCACAGTCTCCTCTTTTCATGATAGCTTTACTTTTCAGCATACTGTAGTTAACTTAGTGACAATGAACTAAATGAAATAGACTGTTTGCTAAAGAGAGGAAACATTGGAAAGAGAGTTAGAGGAGGACTACACCCTGAAATGGGGCTTAGCATGCTGTTTTCATTACATTGCATCACAGCACTCACAGCAGCACTCACTCACAGTCACTCTCCCCTGTTCGGCCGTTTACGATGCTTAATGCTTTTCTGACATCAACACCTGAGTGTGATTTGTTTGCCATGAGATACAATGGATGAAAGATAGATACTTTAACGTATCTAGTTGTACTTTTCTATTGTTTGCACTTTTATCTTTGTTACAACACAAATCTAACCTTTCCTTTCTGTTTCTTATTTTGTTAATTTTTTGTGAACCACTTTTTTATTATGTTTTGTTAAATTTTGCTGTAGGTGCTGTATTTGTTTAAGTCTGCATACATAATAATATATATATATATATATATATATATATATATATATATTTATTTTATAAAATAATAATATAATACCAGATCATTATTTTTAGTGATGCAATGAATATTCATTTCGCCGAATACTTTCATGACATTCGTAATAAGTGACTTCTTAGAAATCCCTAGATATTGCATTGCACTGAGTTGACAGACACAAAGATTCATTTATAAAATCATAAAACTTTTTTTTCTTTTGTATTCACAAATGGTCAGCAATTGTGGCGACCTTTTAGTTTTTTTGTGGATCATATAAGTTTGTAGGAGTGGGACGTATTTAGCTACAAAGGATCAGTTACAAAAAAAAATGTGTTTTATAACTTGGTACTAAAAGTTGAGCCTAGTGGTTTTAAATAGTTAAATAATGTCGTCCCGAAAAAGTGAGAAAAGTGATATTTGGAAACCTTTAAGAAATTGGCTCGATAATATTTTTTGATAAAACCTTCCACAGTGGCCTCAGTAAGGCTATTTTCAATAGCGGGAAATGTTTATACGGACAAAAGGAATCGTTTGTCGCCAAAAAAAATTGCTAGTTTGTAACTACTTAAGTTTTTTATTTAAATAAAAATTCAATTAAGTTCACTATTAATTCACACAATTAATTCACTTAAAAGTTAATTTTAAGGATTAAATTACATGTAAAATTAAACTTAAAAAATTATATTGCTTAGCCTGTTTAAGTCACCTTCTTTGACTAATAATTGCGTGCAGCTATAGCACAATCGCTATTCTTTGCATCACTAATTATTTTCCTACTTCAGGGCAATGGCTGGCATCTTCTCATTCCGAGAAGGAAATTTGATGCAGAGGAAAAGAATGAAGACTGTTCGACATTCTGTACGTTAAAGAGCATAATGTATCTTTGCAGAACGTAGAGCGCGCGAAGCAAGACCTGCTATCGGCTCTGAAGGTGCTGGACGCGCACCTGCTGACGCGCACCTTCCTCGTCACCGAGCGCGTCACGTTGGCCGACATCGTCGTCTTCTGCACGCTCATACACGCATTCCAGGTTCGCGCAATCATTACTTACAACTACATGCAGAAAATGTTAAAATCGAAAATAATAAGTATAGGTTATTGGATTGGTATAAACTCAACTGTTCAAATATGATACGCTTTTCTTTACAAGTAAATTCTAGAACCACTAGTCTAATTATTTTAATGTTTATGCACCAATTTCTGAGAATGCTGGTTAACGTTAACCAGTAGTTGGCGGATGTGTAAGACCGAGGTTATTGTTACGTATCGTTAAGATATGCTTATACAGAAGCAGTTAGTGTAACTGTTAGTGGAGCGCCTGGGGGTTTTGACCTCGGATTTTTGTAACAGTGAATGAATTTTTAAAATCGATGGCGATTTTGTTTTTTATACTATAAATATTGCAATGTTTACCATTTTTTTTTTGTGTTTTTGATTTTTAGCATTGAAAATGCTTTATCGATCGCTTCAGTAGGGAACCCGTTTTCAAGAAAAGTGCGATTGTCCTCAATTATTAAGATAGAGAAATTAAAATGATATATATGTTTTTTTAATTTAATAAAAAACTAATTACCATAATGGGGTCTCCGAAAGGGGTAAACATCTACCCTTAATAAAAGGAAGACCATGAATTTTAACCTTTTTAATACAAAATTAATCAATTTATCAAATTCTCAAAATGGGTCCCTTCCTGTTGAACACAAAGTCGCACTCTTTTGATTATTTAGCTCCCTGTCGATTTTTTGATCTTGTTGTGGTGGATATTTAGAATAATACGTCTTAGTTCTCTTTGTAGCTCAGGGACACTTTCATACTGGTTCTTGTAAACTATTTTTTTTACATAACTCCATAAAAAATATCTAACAGGGTTAGATCTGGGGATCCCGGCAGCCATCTTATTTGTCCATTTGTCCTGATCCAGGGATGAAAGTGTTCATTGAGATAGTCCCTTGTTCTGTGACTGTTACGAGCCCGTACATTTATTAGTAATAGGTACTTATGATAATGTCAGTTGTATGTCCTTACGGCAATGTCAGCTTTTAATTTTTCTGAACAAAATTTCACATCAAATGTTAAAATTCATTGTCTTCCTTTTATTTGTGACACTATGTTATTTAGCAAAAAATTATCCTTACGATGAAGCCTTTCGATCGGTATGATAAAGCTACAGGGTGATTATTTAAATATCTAAGAATGCAGTTTAAATTCAAATAATGTCTTCTTTCAGTATTTAAAATGTTTCATCTACAATATTCAAGGTACTTTCCTTCCATGTGGCATATCCGTGGGGCGCCCTGTATATTACTAGCTGACCGCCCGGGCTCCGCACAGGTAGCACTAAGTACTTTATCTACGGCGCAGCTACCCTACCCTACCTACATACCTACCTACATACCTACCTACCTATCGTACCTACTTACATACTTACCTAGTTGCATACCTACCTACCCTATCATCACCTACCTATCCTAAGAACCTTCTCCTCATAATAACGAACACAACAAAAAAAGAATTAGGGAAATTGGTTCAGCAGTTCACGCGTGATGCCGTGACCAAGGGAAATAGGGATTAATTTTTATATAATATAGATTACTTATTAGCTAAACACTCGATTTTGAATTTTTTAATTTCATCCGCTATTTGTAAATAAATAAATTTGGTTAGATGGATGGTCAAGTAATAATTGTAATGTGCGTGTTGTCAGCACGTGCTGGAGCCGGTCCTGCGCGCCTGCTTGCCGCACGTGTCGCGCTGGTTCCGTACGCTGGCGGCCCAGGGGCCCGCGCGGGCCGCGCTGGGCGAGCTGGCTCTGTGCAGCGCCACGCCCAGCTACGACCCCAAGAAGTTCCAGGAGCTCGGCGCCAACAAGAAGGTACTGTTCTCCTGCAGCCCGGCCGTCTCACCCGCCAGGCCGCGCTGGGCGAGCTGGCTCTGTGCAGCGCCACGCCCAGCTACGACCCCAAGAAGTTCCAGGAGCTCGGCGCCAACAAGAAGGTACTGTTCTCCTGCAGCCCGGCCGTCTCACCCGCCAGGCCGCGCTGGGCGAGCTGGCTCTGTGCAGCGCCACGCCCAGCTACGACCCCAAGAAGTTCCAGGAGCTCGGCGCCAACAAGAAGGTACTGTTCTCCTGCAGCCCGGCCGTCTCACCCGCCAGGCCGCGCTGGGCGAGCTGGCTCTGTGCAGCGCCACGCCCAGCTACGACCCCAAGAAGTTCCAGGAGCTCGGCGCCAACAAGAAGGTACTGTTCTCCTGGAGCGAAAATATACCTAACCTTACAAGCTTAAAGTGAGTTTCGCTTTGTAGCTGTGTGCCGTCGCGTGGTTATTGTGAATTGCCAGGGCTGCCTCTTTCGATAAAGATGTCAGTAGGTATTTATAGTACTCTTTATGAAATAAAATAAAATGCTTTTTAATGTTTTAGCATGTAAAATTTTTGCTAAACGTAATTTTCAAAAAATGACAGTAGATAAATGGAGGTCATTGACCTTTATATTCTTATCTCAGACGCATAATAGAAGCACAGGTTGTGGTAGAAGTAATTACGTACCTACCAATAAAATAAAAAACACGAAATAGGAAAGTTTAAACAATTTACCTATTTAAAAAAACCGGCCAAGTGCGTGTCGGACTACGCACAATGAACGGTTCCGGAGTTATCCCAAAAGCCATCTTAACATTGTAGTTGAAAAACATGTTTTCCCATTCCAACTGCAAATTTAAGTTTGTAGGCACAATATTGAGAGATTTACCTTGTTATTTACCTCTTATGTGTTTTCTTCTTATCTATGAGTAAAGAAACAATCTCTGTAATTTTTTCAAAATTTTAATGTTAAACTTTTATCAATCTTCTTGTATATCTAAAAAACACTTGCAACAAGGCTTCTCATTTGGTATGTCACACGGTAGAGTTTGCAAAACTTTGTTTTTTATTTTTCTTATTTGCCCATAAATATTCAAAATTCATTTATTTACGTTATTCGTCCGTGTTTAGGTCACAGAAATATATATGTGTAAGTACCAAATTTCAACTTAATTGGTCCATTAGATTCGGAGCAAATTGGCTGTGGCAGAGGGACAGACAGACTTACGAGTGATACTAAAAGGGTTCCGTGTTTTCCTTTTGAGGTACGGAACCCTAAAAACGATAGTAAAACAAATTAGATAGATAGACAAAGCATTTATTCAGTGCATACAAAAGACACACAAAAGCACAATTAAATGATAACAAATTACATGTATATACACTCGCGAGCAATAAACTGGAATCACTTTATCATCCGCTGCTCGAAACAAATTTTTACAACTTCTATGCAATGAACTATGAATTGTGGCATATCATTTGAAAGGCTATTTTGTTAGCTTTCAACCTCTTTCAATATCATAACCAAAGATTATGTAATGATGAATGTTGTGTGATTATGTATGTATGATTATGTTATGGAACCTAAAACAAAAAACATCAATTTTTAAAACAAAACACTATATTGTTTGGTAGTCCTGTAACCCTATAAAAAGGGGGCGTTTATGAAAATTTATCATCAGACCAATATTTCACGTCACTGGGAATACTGAAGCTAAAAGAAAATGGAAAACACACCTATAGAAGCCGCTCAAGTCGTCATCCTAATCCAGCAAGGATTGTCTCAGCGTACTATCGCTCGACAGCTTCATTTGAGCCAGTCTTATGTCTCGAAGCTATACAAGAGGTTCAGGGAGACTGGAAACAGTCCGGAGATCAGGATCTGGACGACAGCGATGCACTTTGGTGAGAGATAACCGATTTATTGTCACCTCTTCTCTCCGAAATTGACAACTGACTGGTCTGGACGTCCAGCAGCAGCTCAGACAAGTTCGAGAGAGGGCTGTCAGCGAGTGGACAGTGAGGCGAAGAATCAAAGAAGTGAACCTAAATTGTCTCCAGCCCAGTGACAAGCTAGGCTTCAGTTTGCTCATGATCACTTAGATTGGGATATCGAGCAATGGAGGCGAGTCCTGTTCTCGGATGAATCCAGGATGTGCCTGCATGGTAGCGACCGTCGACAGAGAGTCTATAGGACACCGGGGGAGCGATTCGCACAATGCTGTTTTGCGGAAACTGGCATACGGGGGTGGGTACTGTATGATGAGAGCGGGGATATCTATTGAAACAAAAACGGAGTTGATATTCGTACCTGGTGTAGGGGGCTAACCGCAGAAAGATACATCAACGACATTCTGCTAGGCTATGTGCTCCGGGTTCGCCGGGTTTATTGGCGAAGATTTCCTGCTAATGCACGATAATGCCCGCTGCCAAACCACTGCAGTGACTAGACAGTAACTTGTAGAAGTCGGGATCCCCACACTAGACTGGCGAACTCTCAGCCCTGACTTAAATCCGATTGAACATATATGGGACGAGCTGAAAAGGCGGGTACGAGGAAGATGTCCAGCTCCGGCGTCAATAGAAGACCTGGAAGACCTGAAAACTGCTTTAGTCGAAGAGTGGCAGGAAATCCCACGGGATTCCATCAGGAAACTGATTCGGTCAATGAAAAACCGTTAACAGGCAATCATTAGGGCCAGGGGGGTAACACAAAATATTAAGGGGTAAAAACATAAATTATAAATTAAAAAAAAATATTTTCTTATTACTTTCCTATTAATTTAGACATCCACAACTTCGACCTATTGCAATAATTCTCAAAATTACCTATTGCAATAATTCTCAAAATTTACACAATCACAATCCACAGTTCATTGCATAGAAATTGTAAAAAATTGCTCGCGAGTGTATATAAAAACAAGATGCCAATATACAAAAACCGATTGCGTGCGCACGCGCCTCGCGGCTGTGGCGTGTACAGCGGACTGGGCGCGCGGCGCTACGTGGACTGCGCTATCTGGTAATCTGTGATTATAGTCTTTAACAGTACGAAATGCTTTCTGGCATAGTTTCCCCTAATGATTTGAATTTATTAAAGGTTCGTTTTTGAATGTGGCTCAGAAATTTATTAAACAAGCCACCTATTTTCTTATGTTGTGAAGCCTTGATGTGACGTCATCGGTTGCGCATTGAATCCTCATTTATGATGAGCAACAAATTTTTGGCCAGTCTGTCCATTCTACGCATGTCTAAAATGAGTGACCTTTCTCTTTCAGGATGCTGGTGACAAAAAGAAGGAAAAGAAAGCTGAAAAGAAAGATCAGCCCAAGAAGAAGGAACCCGAGCCAGAGCCCGCCGACGAGCTCGACGAGAAACCTAAGGAATCCAAGGACCCCTTCGACTCCATGCCTAAAGGGTAACTCATGAACGCTGACTGCCACTACTCTCGCTATGTAATGGTCACCATCTTATCGGAATAGGTAATATAACTTAGGATTAAAGACCTAAACATTAGTATGGTTGCGCCTATGGGATACCGGGATTTCTTTCTCGGTCGCCGCCTTTGTTACGCCGAAAATAAATATCAAAACAAACATAAATGATAATATAATAATAAGGTGGATCGGCAAAGGTAATCCGTGAAATTGTCTGTCAGTGTCATGTTGTATCTGATTAAAATAAGATTCGCGATAAAAAAAATGACCGTCTTTACATAGTATAAAATGAAGTTGCTTCCGCTGTCTGTTCGCTTAGATCTTTTAAACGGTTCTCTATTGTGTTCCCTAACTTTTTTATCCATAATCTAAAGTGCCATAATATTTTTTTGTCATAATCATCATTTTGTCCGAATGATAACTTGCTGGAACTTAATGTCACATAATATCACATGCCATAAAATTTAAATTCCTAAATACAATATGCCCTAAATTTGTTTGTCATAAATATTACAATCAATAATATACAAAAGACATAAAACTGTTTACAATAAAAGTTATTTAAAGTTCTAAATTCAAATTATTTAATGTTTATTTATCCTTATACTTAATAATATTTTTTAAACTTTTATAAGACAGCGGACAATATTTTTTCTTCTACCGACGACTTGTTTTGAGATAGTTCACTTGTTGCGTAGTTTTGTTTGAAGTAGCAGGATAAATACGTTTTTGTTTTTATTTCCCTGTAAGAAGCATGAAAACAAGCATACATATTGCATGCAGCAAGCATGCAACATGTAGCATGCAAGCGAACATGCAACATGTAGCATGCAGCATGCAAGCGGACATGCAACATGTAGCATGCAAGCGAACATGCAACATGTAGCATGCAGCATGCAAGCGGACATGCAACATGTAGCATGCAAGCGAGCATGCAACATGTAGCATGCAGCATGCAAGCGGACATGCAACATGTAGCATGCAAGCGAACATGCAACATGTAGCATGCAAGCGAACATGCAACATGTAGCATGCAGCATGCAAGCGGACATGCAACATGTAGCATGCAAGCGAGCATGCAACATGCATAGTTTGTGTCCCGGCTCCGGCGGCCCCACGCGAGCTTGTCGTCGCAGACGGTGTACCGCTCCCCTCCGCGCCTACGCGATTTTAAATTACAATCTAGGGGTAGGGCAGACAAGACTGCGTGGAGTCGGTTTTACAGCAATTCGTGTCTGTCACTAAAACCTAATATTTTGCAAATGTTTGAGGACTAACAATTTTATTATAAATGAACATTCGGAATAATACACATTATATAATTCAATACTTAGGACATATAACTTTATTTCATGCAAAATTAGGAGATTCAATTATTATAGTACTCGATATTATGACAGAATAGTTTAGTACATTCCCGTGCGAAGCCGGGGCGGGTCGCTAGTATCAAATAAATATTTATTTACTGAATTATAATCATTAATACATCTCTTATTTGTTCCAATGAATGACTTGTTCATGAAATCATGACATTTGGGAAGAAATCTAAATTATATTATATTTGGGATGTATTAAATGATTCTAATGATTATAATTTCTGTAAATATATATATTTGTATGGTCGAGAATCATATTTTGATAAAGATGAGCTGCAAATTGCAAAAAAATTAAGAACATTTGAATTCCGAGGGCTCCCACTGCGGATCCTCCTTGAACTCCGTATACTATCGAATGAAAGATATTATTTGCGTACTTTTGGAATGTCAATATTAAAATTTCGTCATCCACTACCTATTCCGATCTATGGTAATCATATCATTTTGTAATTATCCATACCATGAGTGTGACATTATTATTACGAGTGTGATTATAAATATTCCAGAACTTTCAATATGGACGACTACAAGCGTTGCTATTCAAATGAAGACGAAGCCAAGTCCATCCCATACTTCTGGGAGAAGTTCGACTCTGAGAACTATTCCATCTGGTACGCCGAGTACAAGTACCCCGAGGAGCTCGCCAAGGTGTTCATGAGCTGCAACCTTATCACCGGTACGTACTGTGTTAGCGCGGGGAGCAAGAAAAGAGTGGACTGTATCAAATAGGAAATGGTTTAATGCTTAATTACAACTTTCCCGGATAAACAATTAATAATTAGTTTAAGAGAGAGAATTGTCCGTCGCGGTGGAGTCTGTTGAAGTGAGTGGTCATCGGGCCGAGCCAGTCGCAGCGAGTGGTCATCGGGCCGAGCCTGTCGTGGTGGAGTCCGTTGAAGCGAGTGGTCATCGGGCCGAGCTTGTCGCGATCTGAAATCTTGAGCTCGCTATGCCCGCTCTTACATTATGCATTCTCATAGTTCTTGAGTGTTTTTGCAAAACTCTACAAAGTAACTAGGTCCTATTTTGAATTATCAAAAGAAAATCCAAGGGGATGCAAATATGAGTAGCGTAACTCTGCTGCCGCGAGAAATCACGGCACAGCGGATAGAGCTCTGGCGGGATCTCATGGCGGCATGGAGAGTGCGATTGTTGCAACCCAGCGCTGGGCACGCCACAATTGTGGCGATAAGTGCCCTCTTCGAGGAGTGGCTAGAGAGGCGCCACGGCGTCCTCACCTTCCGCCTGACGCAGGCCCCGGTGGAGCAGTAGGGGGCCCGCGCCGGGCACGGCTGTCGGGGGGCCACGGTGGAGCAGTAGGGGGCCCGCGCCGGGCACGGCTGTCGGGGGGCCACGGTGGAGCAGTAGGGGGCCCGCGCCGGGCACGGCTGTCGGGGGGCCACGGTGGAGCAGTAGGGGGCCCGCGCCGGGCACGGCTGTCGGGGGGCCACGGTGGAGCAGTAGGGGGCCCGCGCCGGGCACGGCTGTCGGGGGGCCACGGTGGAGCAGTAGGGGGCCCGCGCCGGGCACGGCTGTCGGGGGGCCACGGTGGAGCAGTAGGGGGCCCGCGCCGGGCACGGCTGTCGGGGGGCCACGGTGGAGCAGTAGGGGGCCCGCGCCGGGCACGGCTGTCGGGGGGCCACGGTGGAGCAGTAGGGGGCCCGCGCCGGGCACGGCTGTCGGGGGGCCACGGTGGAGCAGTAGGGGGCCCGCGCCGGGCACGGCTGTCGGGGGGCCACGGTGGAGCAGTAGGGGGCCCGCGCCGGGCACGGCTGTCGTGGGGCCACGGTGGAGCAGTAGGGGGCCCGCGCCGGGCACGGCTGTCGGGGGGCCACGGTGGAGCAGTAGGGGGCCCGCGCCGGGCACGGCTGTCGGGGGGCCACGGTGGAGCAGTAGGGGGCCCGCGCCGGGCACGGCTGTCGGGGGGCCACGGTGGAGCAGTAGGGGGCCCGCGCCGGGCACGGCTGTCGGGGGGCCACGGTGGAGCAGTAGGGGGCCCGCACCGCCGTGTGCTCACGGAGGCGATCTGAGCGGCCGGCCCTGGTTCAGGCCATGGTCCGGAGCGAGAGTGCATGGGAGGCCGTCACTTCCTTCTGCGAAGCAGTAATGCTCGCAAAGGAGGAGGCGGAGCGCGCGAGGGAGAGGCAAGATTTGCGCCCTCGCGCCCCTAGTCACCGCAGGAGACGCCCCAGGCGTCGGGAGTCGCGAGCCGACTTCCGGCCACCGTAGGCGCGGGCCTGCGGACGGTGAGCAATGGGCAGCTCGCCGTCCGATAGGGACCAGGCCCGGGTCGACGGCGCGTTGTGTTCCACGCGCGCCTCAAAGAGATGTCAGCACCAACTGACGGGGTCCGTAAGGGCCAATGCCTGCCAGGGTTGCGAGTTTGTCCGAAAGGGATATCGCGGCCCCGGCACTCAGGCAACGGAAGGAACACGGGTGGGTTTTAGTCAGTAAAAGTCTGACATGCCCTCCCGCTCCGCCCAGAGCGGGAGAAGTTATTTATATCCCACCCAAAAAAAATAAAAGGGGGATGCAAACATTTTTGACCTCACTTTCGCTCGCTTTACATTCTTATGCTTTTCTGCTTATGTCGACATAACTCAGGGGCTAAAAGTTTAGGGTTTTTTTAAGTTTATTCTTGTTAGAATGTTTTCTGTTTCTTCTTAAGTTAAGGATCTCAACCATTCTGTTGTTGTTTTTTACAGTCATATAACAACAGGGATACATATCCAATTCACTATTAAGTTTATTAAAGATGTAAGTGGATTACTTAACATATTGACCTCTAGCAAAGACAGTTCAAATCCCTGGGGAATGAGCCACTATATCTCGGCGCCTGCTGCTCTGAGTTGCTGAGTCAAAAGGTAGACACTTATGTAGAGTTAAGGATACATTTAGAACAAAGTTTTCTAATTGAGAGCAAAGTGCTAACTTTATAGAGGTACTCGTATGTTGTAGGGAACCTATATGGTTTAAAATACATAACCTAGTGATTGCTGAGCTCTTTCCAGATCGAGGAATTTAATTTTGGTAGCTCCACCCCAAATCGGAATACAGTAAGTAATTATAGATTAGGCCAGAGCTACATAGATTTTGTTTATGAGTTGCGCGGACATAACATGTCGTAGAGTTTTAAAGACCCAAATGAGCTTCCGGATCCTTTTCATAAGGAGCTCAATGTGAGCGTGCCATGACAGTCTTGATCAACAATTATGCCCAAATATGTTGTGGAGCTGACTTGTTAAATGGTTTGACAGCCACAATTACCGTTATAGAGGGCATTATTATGGCACACATGAATCGCAATGCCATAGTCAGCGAGTGCGATAGAGATATTGTCCCATAAAAACAGTTACCAAGTGGTCGTGTTGTGTGTAACTTGCGGGTTGCGTGTTGCAGGCATGTTCCAACGGCTGGACAAGATGCGCAAGCAAGCCTTCGCGTCCGTGTGCCTGTTCGGCTCCGACAACGACTCCAGCATCTCGGGCGTGTGGGTGTGGCGCGGCCAGGACCTCGCCTTCCCGCTGTCGCCCGACTGGCAGATCGACTACGAGTCGTACGCCTGGCGCAAGCTGGACCCGGCCAGCGCCGACACCAAGCAGCTCGTGCACGACTACTTCTCGTGGAGTGGCACGGACAAGCAGGGCCGCAAGTTCAACCAGGGCAAGATCTTCAAGTGAAGTCGCCAAGCACTATTTATAATATTGTATAAAGTACTTGCATTTATTTTGTATCGCATCGCTGTGTCTGCCCGACCGAAGACTCGTGTCCGTGTAAGCCTAAGCAGGCACTTGAAATAAATTGTTTTTTATTTAAGCGCATGTGTTTTTTCCTTCCTTGTCAGAAACGAGTCCCGAGCTGCGACAGCGTAGGACCGGCGCTATGCACCTGATCTACTAGTTGGCATTCGTAGTTTTGTCGAGGACACTTAATTCTCAGGCTTTAGCGTAACCTACTATGTTCACACAATCCGGATAACATCTTAAGTAAAAGATTGGTCTATTGTAATGTAAGGATGAAGACTGATCTGATTTTTAGGGTTCCGTACCTCAAAAAGAAAACTGAACCTTTATAGGATCACTTTGTTGTCCGTCTATCAAGACCCTTTTTCTCTGAAATGCGAGGAGGTATCGACAAACAACATTTATATTACAGCTCACATTATTACAACTAACTTTGATTGCTCAGTAGGTGAACCATACATGATGAAGCAATGATTCAGTTACTGATAAATCTAACCTCTGCGCGTGTCAAGATGCCGCTGGAGCGAGCCGGAACCCTGCGCACCAGACATGTGCATAGTTTTTGCAGTTTTATAAAAACAGTACTTGCGATTCGGCGAACATCCTTGATGCGCTACGGCAACAATCTGGACAGCCTCGTCAGCACCTGAACGTATAGTATTGTGTAGTTACGGACGTCGGGCTGGCGCCGCCGTTTGGACTTGATGAAAGGGTTTGTTCCAGTCGCTAGCGCCGCGAGCCGATGCCAGGGGTAAATTAAAGACATTTAATGGAAAGCAAAATTCATATTTTCACGTCTCAGACTTTTGCCTAACTGATAGATTTTCTTTAACATTATTACATACATTTCTTACATATTATTGCGTTAATGAAATCAACTAACATTACTATAAAATTTGCTAAAGTAAAAGTCGCAGATGCAGTCGCCAGGTACAAAAGAGAAGCGAACAGGATATACAGTATTCTGCACCAACTGTAGCGAGATATTCAAAAGATACAAGTGAAAACATTAAGATTATAAAGTACACAATCATAACAGTTATAAATGCATTAGTAGTTGCGCGTAGGCTAGTGACCTCACGACTCCCGCCACGCGTTTCGCTGCTCAATGGCCTGCCGTGCTGCTAGCTAGTTGAGTCTTCGCGTTTACATACAAGTATACAAACCCAAACCGATATTACGTAGCTACTTGGCCGGTTCGTCGTAACTTAACGCGAAATTGTTGTATTGCACATTTTGTGTTAAGTCCCAAAAAGCTCAATTTGCAAAAAACATTGAATTAAGACGAAGACAGTGACAGCAGGCGATGAATGAGATATGTTTTTTTAATCTTTGAGATGAGGTTTCTTGGTCATTTTGGATTGGGACCCACCTAATGGTTCATTTATCTACTACGTATCTACCTACTCGGTGGGTAGACCTGGTTCTATTAAACTAGACCTACTACACTATCATTAAGTACAAGCATATTGGTCCATTTTGTGTTAAACTTACTGCGCAACTTATAACTAAAGTATAATCTATTCCAAAAGTATCTGAGGAAAGTGTAAATTAACGATGTGCAGGTTAAATTCTTACTCAGTTAAGGAAATTAGTAACACATTCATCTGTATTTAGAAGGTTTCAAATTTATTTATCACCACTTTTTACACCAATTATTGTTTCAATAACGTAACATATTTAAATTGAAAAATTGAGGTTATACAGGGTGGATTTTTGAGATGGGGCAGTAAGGACAGCTACCTTAAACGTTGTAGCTACAGGAAAACGGTCTTAAGAGACTGTCCTTAACTTTTGGAAAGATTTCGATCTGCATTCACAGATTTTGAAAAAAAATTACAGTCAGCAAGAAAATGGGCAGTTGTCACAAAAACTTTTTTTTAATGCTAATCGATCCTGTTTCTTATAAGGATCAAAAACTCTTCTGGACCAACTGAGCTTTGAGTACTAGAAAAGTCAGAAATCGCAAAAAACTTTTCCCATACATTTCATAGGAAATGTGACTCCAACTTACTATTTTACGATGATATACTGGCCGAAACTAAACTAAAACAAATTGAACTTCAAATTTCGAACGAATAGAGAACATTTAGAATCTTTGTTACTTTTGAAAAAACTTTTTACATGGGTAGTTTGTTTTTTTGCAATTTCTGTCTTTTGTAGAGGACACTCTTTTTAACGTTTTCCAAACAAGTCTGAAAGTTATAAATGATTTGAGGCCATTTTTAGAGTTCCGTACCTCAAAAGGAAAACACGGAACCCTTTTAGGATCACATCGTTGTCCGTCCATCAGTCTCTCACGACACTTGTTCTCAGGAACGCGTGGAGGCATCAAGTTGAAATAACATCAAATACGTAGGTCTGTGGTCCCTTGAAGTTTAAAAAAAATCTAAGTCAACGCAATAAAAAATACGGCCATTTATACGACAGACCGTAACGTATATGGATGTATCGGAGAACATGTTTTCAACTACAATGTTACAAGTTTGTTTTTGAGATAAATTCAATTGTCCGTGGTCCGACAAATTCAAATTTCAAATTCAAAAGTCATTTATTCAAACTAGGCTGAGAAATCAGCACTTTTCGAACGTCAAAATTACATAAGACAGTCCCCCAAAAACGCCCACCCTTCACCACTTCCTAGTGCATAAGCTGGGAAGAAGAAATGGCGCAACAAACTCCCCAGCAGCACAGCTGTAACACAGACACGCACTTGGCTGGTTTTTTTTTCAGAACGTCGGACATTACAAGCAACAAACTATCTTGTTCGTAGAGTAAATAAAATTATAACGCGTGTTCGTTCGAAGTTAAAATTTTTTGTTTCTGTTTGGCTAGTCTGTCTATCATAGTAAAGTATGTTGGAGTTTCTTTCTTACGAAATGTATGGGAAAAGTTTTTTGCGATTTCTGATTTTTCTAGTACTCAAACCTCCGTTGGTCTAGTAGAGTATTTTGATCCTTATAAGAAACAGGATCGATTGGCATCAAAAAAAGTTTTTGTGAAAACTGCCCATTTTCTTGCTGACTGTACATTTTCATCAAAATCTGTGAATGCAGATCAAAATGTCTCAAAAAAATAAGGACAGTCTCCTAAGACCGTTTTCTTCTAGCGACAACGGTTACGGTAGCTGTCCTTACTGCCCCATCTAAAAAATCTACCCTGTATAATGAACCTCAATTATTATCAAATGAGAAAGACCTTTAGGGAAGGCGATGAAAAAGTGCTAAGAGCTAAGTGTTCAAATAATCAAATCAAAACGCTCGATTTGTAAGTAGCCCACAAATTAACATCGTGGGTACGTTTTCTGATTAATTTGTTTACATTTTCATCAGATACTTTCGGAACAGACTATAGCTAGCTACTCACTACACACGTTGAGCCGCTAAATCTTCGATCAATAATGCACTAGATACACTATCCCATACTAAAGTTCTCTTAAAACTGTCGCCAATTGTGTTTACGTACTTCTAGTTTAAATAAATATGCATTAATGTAAATTCAACCTTAAATGCAATGCTTAAAGTTGTATTCACAAAGCTATGTACAAAAAACAAAAAAGTCAAACATACATCAAAACAAATTCAGCCTTACACACTTATTTTAAAGTTCGAATTACAAAGTGCTAATAAAAGCAATAAAAATTTATGACAGAGGCTCGCCACTTGGACAAGGAATGAGTGGAGTCGAAATGTGTTTATATTTCTTTCTATGAAATACAGAAAAAAAAATATTTACTAACAAATTCAGTTTATTATAAGCCTTGACACTCAAACATAAAGTTTCATTACAATGGCAAAATTAAATCTTTCTGTCGTCGGAGAAACAAATATTTAATTACAATGGCAAAATTAAATCTTTCTGTCATCGGAGAAACAAATATTTATTTTAATTACAATGGCAAAATTAAATCTTTCTGTCGTCGGAGAAACAAATATTTAATTACAATGGCAAAATTAAATCTTTCTGTCGTCGGAGAAACAAATATTTAATTACAATGGCAAAATTAAATCTTTCTGTCATCGGAGAAACAAATATTTATTTTAATTACAATGGCAAAATTAAATCTTTCTGTCGTCGGAGAAACAAATATTTAATTACAATGGCAAAATTAAATCTTTCTGTCATCGGAGAAACAAATAATTATAATGTCATGTCGTTTGAAGATAAAAATTCAATTTTATATAAGTTCAAAAATACTTATTGTTACTGATACTGTTTTTAGTAATGTACGCCTTTGCGTGTTTCCAGTTATGTCCAATCTATTAAAATGAATCGAACAAATTGTCGAATTTTTATAAGGCTTATATATTTCTTTTCCTCTTTCTTTCGCGACAGTAGATACCCATTCTCATTCAGATACTCATTCATTCTACATAACGAAATGGGTCGCTAGGAAATCTACAAACAGAAACCAAATATAAAATAACAATACTACACCATGCATTCCCTGTTCCAGAACAGTCGATGTTTGTTCCAATAGTTGGTAGTTGTCACAAATATTGGCCAAACAATCATAATATTTGCTAATTGATTTATATTTACTATTTAATTCTGTTATTATTTTATGAAAAACACTTACTGATAATAAACTTACCGAAAAAAAAATATTCCTTCCAAAATCTTGGTGTTACGGTGGTTATTTACAATTTTTTTGAACGCGTACTGCGGCATTTTGACGTCTTAACGTTGGCTATGATTGGACCATACTAATTTGAAATAAGACCACAACCGAATATGTGCTCTTATTTTTCGTTCCGTTTTTGAAGCGCTTACCGGGAATCTAGTGCATTATTGATCGAAGCGCTAAATACACAAATACACGAGACGTGAGACCGTGTTAAAAAAAAAGGTAATAATCTTACAGGATAGGTTTGGGACCGTTCATATGTCAGATCAGAGTCCTGGCTACTTTTCATGATAACGTAAACTTAGGTAAGTTTTCGCTTAGTGAGCTTTTTGGTATTTGACTACATATGTAAACACATAAATAAGTAGCTTGTATTAGAACATGGGCGCTGGCAGGTTTATTTTCAGGGGGGTGCATCTTCAGCTCCACGAAGGGGGCTCGATATTTTTTGCGGTTCACCTCGGGTGCCATTGACTCTGGCACGGCCACCATCAGGGATTTTAATTTTGATTACACAAAAAATTTATCGCTAATTAGTCGAAATTTGTCGCCAAATATCAGAATTTGTCGGTCACTGTTTCAAAAGATATTAAGGGTTTATAGGTGGCCGATCTGGAGGGAGTATCCCCAGCAGGGCCACATTTATATCTCAAAAACTAGGGCACCTAGCGAAGATCTGTTTCTCCCATATTTTTTCGCCAATTAGTCGGAATCAGTCGCCAAATATCAGAATTTGTTGGTCACTGGTTCAAAAGATATAAGGGTTTATAGGTGGCCGATCTGGAGAGTCTCCCCAGCAGGGCCACATTTATATCTCAAAAACTAGGGCACCTAGCGAAGATGTGTTTTCTCCCATATTTTGTCGCCAATTAGTAGCAATTGGTCGCCAAGTTACAGATTCAGTCGGGTCTTAGTTTAGGAGATAATATAATGAGTTCAATTAGTAAGGTATAGTCCAAGAGGTAGATCGAAGAGTTCACGAAAAATTGCCAAGAAAAAATATTTAAAAATTTTAGGAATAGGTTTCTCGAATCTTGCCTCGAATAGGTTTAAGTTCTCTATTATTTGCGTTTTCAGATATTTCATTAGTTCTGAATGTTTAGACACCTATATTTTATTTTGAAGCCAGGGAGGTGCAGGTGCACCCCCTTGCACCCCCCTCCCGGCGCCCATGTATTAGAAAGAGTTTAGCAGCGGCAGCGAGGAGGGCAGCAAGCTGGCGTGGTTGCTCGCTCCGGGCGTGAACAGTCACTGAATCATTCCGTAACATGTACCTATAGTACCTACATATTATACATAAGTAGGTATGGCAGCGTGCCGCGACTGCAGGTCCTCGTCGTCGCTCTTACACTCGCTTAGAATAACTTATTCTACTTATTATTTGTGGTTCTCATTTTCAAGTGTAGGCGTGTTACACACGTGTGCTACACACTTGTTCGGATCGGCACATTCGATAGTATTTGAAGCCCACCCGAAGTAAAAATTACTAAATATATTCAGCTCCTGCGGTTAGGTGAACTCCATCCGGTACCTATCTCCCTTAGGTGAATTGGCACGTTAGTTGATTTTAACCGCCCGGCTCGGCTGGGCCGCACGCTGCTTACGTGCGGCTAAACTGAGCGGCCTTTTTCCCGAACATATCCTTAAACATGTACTCGTACCTATGCGATTTACCGTAGGACTGTGCCGATTAATGCCGACCCGAACAAGTGTGTAGCTCCGGTTAGCTCGTAGATAGTGAAGTACTGCGAAGTGGAGGAATCGACTGTTTCGTTTGGGGTACCTAGTCCAAGCTCACTGTCACACATCACGTGTGCAGTTGTACGAGTCACATTCTATTGCCTCATTTACATTCAGCTGCTTTACATGCAGCATTGCCACTGCTCCTCACGCTGCCGGCAATAATTCCCTAAATACTGCCGTACAGTTCGCGTCAAATAACTTTGCCGCTCTGAAGTTAGGTTAAGTTAAGTTAGGTTGCGCATGCGCGCTGGCATGCGCGCCACTGTTCTGTAAGGAACATTGACTATTGCGCAGACATTTGTAGCCTACTTCAGAGCGGTAAAGTTATTTGACGCAAACTGTAGCAGGATCGAGAGAAGTATCATGTTTAAATTCTCGTCCTGCCCACTTCCCTGCCTACTTCTCTGCTCACTGCCGTGGAAGTGAGCTGAGTGTAAATGGGGTATATTAGAAATACTTACAGGAAGTCCCTAATATGTAGTACAATTCTATTTCATCGAAAAGTAGTAAGATACAAGTTGAACGTTCGTTACATTACAATGGGGAAGATGGTTACACCCACGCTTGTCCAAGTCCATAGCATGTTACAATGCGTGAGTGTGATCTGATGCAGGAGACCATGCGCGTCAGACGCGCCTCTAGCGGCTTGCTTGCTGTGTGACATCGGATCGGCTGCGGCACGTGCGCCACTCGGCACGGACGCGGTAAGGCAGCTGTGCGACACAAACTCGTCCCGAGTCGAACATTCGTCACCATCGTACATTAAACATACGACTATCTACCGTATCGTAAAAATCACAATGTACACTTCGAACAATTCAATAAACATCAAAAATGCAAAGATCAACGGTGGCTAATAGGAGAGATATAAACGACGCTATAAATATACATTATTTTATAACCTAATGAACCGGGTAAATTTACATCTCAAAAATGATAACATCTCCTTCCAGTCAATAGAGAATACAATTTATAAAACGTTAAAGTTGTAAAGTGTGTCAAGAGTGTGCGACAGCGCCGGGGCGGGTCAGTGCGGCCGCGACTCCTGAAACACAAAACGCGCGCCGTCAGCGTGATGTCACCCGCCGCGCCGCCACCGCCACCGCAACAGTGGCGGTGTCGTCTGTGCGACGGAGTTATGGTATGTTACGGGGTTCATTAGCTGGCAAAAGTTCACAGACGTGAAGTCCACGTGGGTATGCTTAACAAAGGTGTCGTAGGATGATGAAATATTGGGACTTTGCAGACACTTTTTTTCTTGGTTAGTTTTGACGCCCATCATTGTGCAGTTGCAGTCACATTAGTGGTAACAATTTTGTCATTGACAGGACATTATTGGATTTGTTTTTTTATAGATTTTTACAATATTGAATTGTTTTATTTTTTTTCTGAACGTTAGTACTTACCTACATTGGATAACTCATTCTTATCAAATTAATTTAACTTATTTATTTTAACCAGTCTTTCGTCCATTTTTTTTGGGTAACCTAGTGTTTCAATGGCAACAAACAGCTGCCGCAGTACCTAAGTATCTACTTAGAATATCCTCATCAGAACCCCAACCCATTTTTTCAACTGACGTGGCGAGAGTTGGCTAGCCAGATATTGCGCGCGGCATCAAGAGATGCATGATGATGCCGGTTTTAAGCCGGTGGTGAGTGGGGAAATTGTTTTGGCTTACATCAGTTTTAACTGATCAGTGAACAACGTCAGTTCAACTGATCACTTTAAATGACCGTGAATGCAGCTTTAGTATAGTTTACTTGCAGTACCTATCAGTTGGCTTTTGTAGACATGATAATTATTCAGATTTGTTGCAGTTGTATTAACAAAAATAAGTTTTTATTTTTATTAATTTATTTATCTAATAAATTATTGTGTATTTTGTGAATGTGGGAACGCAGTAGTGGACTGTAAATTTTTGACTATTTTCTATTTCTTAAGTACCTACCTGGTAATGAAACCTACCTACTTGTTGAAAGACTTACCTACACTATTCTCCCATACCTATTAACACTGTTATTTGAAAATATTGTAAAAGCCCATTATTTTTATAAGAGTAACCGTGGAGTGTCTTGCTGGCTCTTCTCCATAGGAAACTCCATAGGACATTTCATAAGTACCCATGTAGGTAGGTACCTATATGTGAAATAAAATATTTTGAATTTGTTGAGAGAATATGTTTTTTTTTGTTTTAAATACCTACTCATCATGTCTTTGAAGTTTACACAAAAAAAAAAACTGATATTTCAAGTACTTATACCACAGAACAGATAAGAGAGGAGGAACCGCCTCTTTTATCTGTTCTGTGACTTATACCTACTTAATTTAAATAAATACGGTCGCTGACCCCAAACAAAATTATCATCGAATATATATTTTTGTTTTATCTTGTCTCACGTCTGTGGAGTTTCGCTAGGTAATATAATCTGACCCTGTATAGGCAGGTATAGTTACCCCGTCGACGTGCGCGTCGGGGACGTCGGGGTGCAGGTCCAGATCGTCAGTGAAGGGCGCCACCTGCGCGCGCGCCTCCTGCTCGCACTCCAGCGACGACGACCTACAACACATTTTATGTTGCTGAGCAAGTCCGCTGACTCCAGAGCTGCCAGCAGAGCCAATTTATATTATACCTCTGGGTCCCAGAAATTATACGAAATCTGAATAAACAAAAATAAAACTCGTTTTTTTTCTTTATATCTCATCAAATAAATTGGGATAATCTCATCAAATAAATGATAAAAAAGCTCTATAGCTACGGCATTAGAGGTAATGTGCTGGACCTCATACAATCGTATTTAGAAGGTAGAAAACAGTGTACTCAGATTAGCCAAGTCAACATCAAGTCAAAAACTGAAACAATATACTCCTCAAGTACGAGAACAATTTCTGGTGTTCCACAGGGGACTGTGTTAGGTCCATTATTTTTTATCTGCTGTATAAATGATTTCCCCAATGTAACTAGTCACCAGATGTGCTTATTTGCAGACGATAGCACTATTGTTTTCGACAAGGGTAACTTGAAAGAAATTGAATCAGATATAAACACCGACCTGGTGTCAATCATAGAATGGTTAAATGACAACAACCTTAAAATCAATTTAACTAAAACTAAAATAATGGACTTTAAACTTCGACAAAGAGAACCAACACAGTACCAAATCGGATACAAAGGAGACACAGTACTAGAAACGAACACTACAAAGTTTTTAGGATTGCACATTGACAATGATATGACATAGAAAACTCAAGTTGATAATGTTTGTTTGAGACTTTACCGGTTTTCTTACGCCCTTTATGTGTTAGGTAAAGTTGCAAACAAAACGGCCCTCCTAACGGCATACCACGGGTATGTAGCCTCCACATTAAGGTATGGACTCATATTTTGGGGTAATGCTACAAATATATCCTCCGTACTTTTGGCACAAAAAAGATGCATCCGAGCCATCTGCAAATTAAGAACAACAACACTTAACACACACACACTTTAGACACTTTAAGGATCTATATATTCTGACAGTACCGTCGCTGTATATCTATAAGGTTTTGATGTTTGTAAAAACCAATGTACATTTGTTTAATCATGTAGAAAGTCAACGTCGCTCAGATAAGTTAAAAACAATAACCACCAGAACTGCTTTTGCATAAAAAAGTGTCTATGCAATGGCACCAAAATTGTATAATAAATTACATTGTCATATTAGAAATGGTAAGAATTTTATTGAATTCAAAGGTAATCTTTTTAAGCTCTTTAATGACACGGTATATTATTCAGTCAAGTAGTAGTTTTCTTCCAAACAATTGGAAATTGAATTGTTTTTAGAAAAAACAATGTTTGACATTATTTGTTTAACTGAGCATTGGTTAAAGGATTATGAAATGTTAATTAACTATGAGAATTATAGTGTGGCCAGTTGTTTTAACCGAAAATCTATGCTGCGTGGTGGTTCACTAATATTAATTAAAAATTGTATTAAATCAAAAACCCGTATTGACATAGTTGAACTATCGGTTGAACACAGCATTGAACTGTCTTGTGTTGAGCTAGATAAGCATGCATGATAAGCTGTGTGCGTTTACAGACCCCCAAATTATCAAAACTACTCTTTATTTGAGTCGGTAATGGAAGATGTTTTGGCAAAACTTGCAACTGGTAATAAATCAGTAATTATCTGTGGTGACTTTAATGTGAATATTTTAGAAAATAATTCAAATACCAGTAGATTTTTAAATTTGTTCAAATCATTCAATTTGTCAAATGTGTTTGTAGAACCAACCCGAGTAACTACGACTACTGCTACATGTATTGATAATGTGTTTTGTTGTTGTGAGTATTTAGATAAAGCCATAGTTAATTATCTCCCTTCTGATCACAGTGGTCAATCCGTAACTTTTGAATCCAACATACCAATAACAAAAGTCCAGATACAATTCAGACCAATAACAGCAGTTAATTTAAATAAATTTAATAGCACTTTAGTTTGTAAGTTAAATAATCAAGACCTTACAATGAACAATGCTAATATTTTGTATGAATAATTATTTTCGTTAGTCCAGACCGAGTTCAATAATTCTTTTAAGAAGAACACAAAAACTATCAGCCCTAAGTTTTTATTTAGTGACTGGGCAACTAAAGGACTCAGGAAAAGTAGGGATAGACTGTTCGAGCTGTATGGCCTTAAGCCTTATATTAACACGGAAACTTTTAATAAGTATGTTGCTACTTACTCTAGAACTTTTAAGAACACTTGTAAGACAGCTAAAGCCTTATACATTAGCAACAAGGTTAAGTCAGCAGACAATAAAATACAGACGGTTTTGAAAATTATCAATAATGAAACGAACTGGAACAAAAAGCATAATTCTGACTACACACTGAAGACGTCATGTGGTGGTCTCGTTTGCGATAGCAAAGAAGTTGCTCAAGAATTTGTAAATTTCTTCACCAGTATCCCACTTAAAACTACTGAAACCTTAAATTCCTCGCCCTCGCTCTCTTTTGATTTAGTAAGGGCGAATGTTTCAGCTTGCCCGATTGAATTTAACTTTAAGCATATTAATCCTTTAACAGTAATAAAAGCTTTTAAGCAAATTAAGATCAAATTAACCGAAGATCTTTGGGGAATGTCCATTAAAGTATGTACTTCCATAATTGAGACCATAGCGCCTTACTTAGCATTAATATTTAATTTGTGTGTGGACCAAGGAGTCTTCCCGGATTTAATGAAATACAGTAAGGTAATACCACTTTTCAAATCCGGGGACAGTAAAGACACTAATAATTATAGACCCGTGTCCGTGTTGCCGGTTTTCAGCAAGGTGTTTGAAAAGGTAATGCTTAATCAAATGCTCAATCATTTTAACACAAATAAAATCCTTCATGATCAACAGTATGGTTTCACCAAAGGACGTTGTACGACCGACGCCGGTGTAACCTTATTAAGACACATTTTTAGCGCGTGGGAAGAGGCCCAAGACGCCATAGGAATCTTTTGTGACCTCTCCAAGGCATTTGATTGCGTCGATCACGAAACCTTGCTCTTGAAACTTGAGCATTACGGACTTGGAAAACTTGCGCTCAATTTAGTAAAATCTTATTTAAATGATAGACAACAGAAAGTCCAAATAAACGGTGTCAATTCACTAGGTTTAAAAGTAAAAATGGGCGTGCCACAAGGCTCGATATTGGGTCCATTCCTCTTTTTAGTTTATGTCAATGATCTACTTCATTTATTAAAAAATCAACCACAAATGGTGTTATTTGCTGACGATACTTCCTTAATTTTTAAGGTAGATAGACGTGCCACAAATTTTGACGACGTAAATAACGCCCTAATGCAGGTCCAAAGTTGGCTCACTGCTAATAATTTAGTATTAAATGGAAAAAAAACGAAGTGCATAAAATTTTCTTTACCAAATGTCAAAAGTACTGATTGTGAGATAGTATTGAATCAAGAGAAACTAGAATTCGTCGATAAAACTGTTTTCCTGGGGATCACGCTCGACTCAAGATTACAATGGAGTCCTCATTTAACATCTCTTGCAGGACGGCTAAGTTCAGCAGCATATGCTGTCAGAAAAATCCGTCAATTTACTGATGTAGATACCGCGAGGCTGGTCTATTTTAGTTACTTTCATAGTATCATGTCTTACGGTATTTTACTATGGGGACGGGCTGCAGACATCGAGTCTATTTTTATTCTGCAGAAAAGAGCGATTAGAGCCATATATTATCTCCGCAGGCGTGACTCTCTAAGGGAACTGTTTAAGGATATTAACATCATGACGGTACCTTGTCAATATATCTATGAAAACATCATGCACGTAAGAAAAAATGTACATCTTTTTAGTAAAAGAGGTGATAGACATAATTATAGTACAAGAAATAGGGACTTATTAGTTCAACCAGGTTTCAGACTGGCTAAAGTGGACTCATCTTTCATGGGATACTGTTTAAAATGTTATAACAAAATTCCTCCCCACATACTTCAACTGAATGAGACGAAATTCAAATCTTGTATAAAACGCACACTATGCAGGCAGGCATATTATAAGTTGGGGGATTACATCGCTGATAAAAATGCTTGGCTCAATGCTGGTCCTGCTCCACAACCACAACTATTTGATTAACATTTGAAAACACTGTTGGAGCTGCTGAAGAGTTTAAGACCATCTTTGCATTGTATAAAATCAATTTCCTTTGTATTATATAATTTCAGAGCACAGGTGTGAGTACTATGTACTAAAGAGCTAACATTTACCGGGTAATACGTATTTTATTGACTGGAATGTGCCCTGGCGGCTGTGAGTATGTCATGCTCACTCAGATGTCTCGCTGATGGTGGCGCGTGTGTTGGATCATTTAGCTCCCTTCAAAATGGTTGAGCTGAATGGTCAACAAACCATGCGTCATGTTCGTGTTCGTGAACGGGCGCCATCAGTTGAGACTGGTCAACTCTTAGCTGCCATGGCTGATTTAAATTTTTGAATTGTTTTTTGTTTTGTCTTTTTATTACGGACGCTTCTAACGTGCACGTCTTTCTACATTGTTCTCATATGATTAATTTCAACATGAATGATGTAACCAATACTTGTAACAATTTATTTAAAAGAGTGTCCGTGAAGTTTCTTGCCCGTTCTTCTCCATAGGTACTTACTACGCTTTGGAATGGGCAACTAGCTTCATATTTCTGACTGACCGATTCCTTGACAATTCAAAAGTGCCTGTAAATGGTTTAATTGAAATAAATGCTTTGAGTTTGACTTTGAAAAAAGGGTATTTACATAATTCGAGGGACTAAGTTGGATCCTGAGCGGAGCGAGGGATACAAAGACCGAGAATTTGTTTTTTTTCACGAGTTGTGTACTCTACTTTTTAGGTACCATTGACTGTGAGATAATAAATAGTAGTATAGTATTTAAATTTGTCTGTCGTAGTTGTAGTATTTATATGACTGATCCGTTGGTGTAGCGGTCGCAAGCGCTACTGCTGAGCATGAGGTCCTGGGTTCGATGCCCAGGTCGGACCAAATATTATTGGGTTTTTCCAACAGGAATTTCTCAATAAAAAATTATAAACAAAAAAATTTTTTTTTTTCAATGACATTAATTAATAAATAAATAAAAATCTTTATTGCAGACATGATCCATAAAAAACGATTTTTTGATAAAAATAAAAATTGAAATTAAAATTAAAACAACGTTATCAGATTGAAAAGAACCTACTTAACTAAAGTTGGCGGAATAATTAAAAAATAAATAAAATTGAATAGTTCTAAAGAATAGCTCCATCTAGCCAGCCAGTAGGTAGGTACTTTCAGTACGTTTCATTTATTTTTGTACATAGTTTGTATAATTTCGTGCTGTATAGAAACCGACCTAGGTGCGCTTTCTGTTTAGTTATGGGGTCTCTAATTAGTATTTTTGTTTTATTTTCGTTTATTTGTAGGCTGACACTAGCTAGTAGGGGTTTAATATGGTATAGGTACTATTCCTTCTAACCCTTTTAGATAATCTGTAATAAAGATGAGGTCGTCTGCGAATGATAGCACCAGGGGAGTGTGATTTCACGATCTTGGTCTAGTTTAATAAATTGAGTTTCCTACAAAGGCGAGGGGCAACGGGCAACACCGTTTCCTTTGATGCGACGAACAGGATAATCAAAGTTTGCAACGAACTCGCATCAAATGGTGTGGTCAGCAAAATAGTTAGCTTGTTAGTTCTTTGTATTAAAATGTCTTCCAGTGCTTCGAGGTCGACGTTGTCAAAAGCTTTTTCCATGTCCAGAGAGAGTACACAAATTCTTTTACTTGCGCGCCATTCTTCGTCCAAAACCCTTTTTAGCGTAAATATGATTATGAATAACGGTAGATCTGTTGTCCGCTTGGTAGTTGCCCTATTATTTTAATATGTCGTAAAAACAAAATTTGGTAGGGGGCGTAGACTCTGTAACCTGTATTGCAAACCGATATTCGTTGATAGTCATTCGGATGTTTCTAGCCACGTGTCGGATGCTTCATTCTGTGTCCAGGCTTTTTCATATACTTGATGTCGGCTTCCTGTAATATTTGGGGCATCGGTTTGTGGAGCTCAATGACCACTTGGCCTGTTCCAGGCGCTGTCCAGGCTTATATCGAACAGATTACGTGTGACTCCGGATTTTTTATTTTTCTGTCTGTGATGTCTTGTTTATACCTTTTTAACCGACTCTCCAAAAAGGAGGAGGTTATCAATTCAGTTGTATGTTTTTTTTTTTAAATGTTTGTTACCTCATAACTCCGTCATTTATGAACCGATTTGAAAAATTCTTTTTTTATTTGAAAGGATATACTTTCCGATTGGTCCCATTTTTATCAAAATTCAGTTCTGATGATGGAATCCATGAGGAATTGAGGGAACTCCTCAAATATTATAGGCAAACACATAGCGATTTTGGTATTTTCAGCAATAAGTTAAGCATATGCATTCAGAAAGTATCATTTGGTGAAGTGGAACTGATGAAGAAGATCACAGATGGCCACCACAATTCCTCAATGAAAAGTATTTCACGGGTGGCGCCATTTATGAACCGATTTGGAAAAATATTTTGTTATTTGAAACGATATACTTCCAGATTGGTCCCATTTTTATCAACATTCAGTTTTGATGATGGAATCTATGAGGAATTGAGGGAACTCCTCAAATACCTATTATAGGCATACACATAGCGATTTTGGTATTTTCAGCAATGAGTTAAGCATTTGCTTTCAGAAAGGGTGGCGGGATAAGGGTGGTTTACGGGTGGCGATAAGATATTTCGATTAAAATTGTTAAGCGACTATGAAGCACATTCTGATGAAAATAGTACCATTGAACTGATCTGAAGATGAAGCCGGGAGGAAAGCACCGGAACTCCGTCATAAAACAATATATCCTAGTCGTGTTTGGGCTTATTGGATTTGCATTGAGGTGCACTCGGCCTATAAATGATTAATGGTAGTATCCTGGCATCAAATTGCGCTACTTGAGTCGTCTGCTATGTGTGGCCTTGATTGTCAGAAGACAGATTTCGTAGCCTCGCTATTTCCGTCAATGATCCTGGTGGTCGCTTTAATAATTTGTTCGCGTCCAAATGTGATAAAACTATGCCTTCCAAACTTCTGACACGACTAAGTACGACGTATATTTGCCCGTTTGCAATTTTTTTTACCAAGGTAGATCACAGATCTTTCGAGGATGGTACCCTGTGATTTATGGACTGTGACCGCCCAGCTTAATATTAGAGGCAGCATACGATGCTCCACATCTCCGTAAGCCCTTGCCGCCTGGAACGTAGTGCTTGTTGGTGGTAGATATGGGTATCACTTTGAAAACTATAAATTAGCATATCTTTTTATTGGATGAGACGATTGCAATGAAACAAAAACTTAATGTTACATCGTGATTTTATTCTATTTACAATTTTAATAGGACTGTAATTAAATTTCAAAACTGTTATATCTTCTAAATTGTATGTAGAAAAATGCATTCATTAGTACCATTTTGGGCCAATAGATGTCTTGAGAGGCAAAACAATAATTTTACGCCCTTTCTACACCTTCAAGACAGTTTTGAAAAATTTATGATTAAATCTTTATTATTACCTATATAAGTTTATACCACGTTTTCTAAACCAAATTATTAAGATGTTTCATACAAAATGCACGCCCCTGTTCACCCACAAAGCGGTTAATTTAAATCATTCCACTTTGCCCAACCAAGTCGACTGGTCCAAAGTGGAATGCCTAAAATTTTCAGTGGAATCTGCCCCACTAGTTCGATTTGGTGGGGCAAATTTCACTAGTCTAAAATCTTGATGGATAACTTGCCCCACTAGGTGTCATTTTTGAAAAATCTTTTGATTTGTTTCCTTTATTCGAATGGTATACTAATTTGTATGGGGTAGGTACCACAACTAAAAAGTGAAAAATAAAAACTTTTTTACAAAAAAAACAACCGACTTCCAAAAAAAACACTAATTTAACTTTCTTACAAAACAAAAACCACCGAATTCCACAAAAATACACTTAAAAGTGAAAAATTACTTTAATTTCGGAAGTCGGTGGCAAAAACGAAAATACAGAACCATATACTTAGTATAGGTACCTATACATTCATTAATATGGTTCGCAGTAAGATGGTTGAAGCCGTGATATTGGGCACGCCACAATTGCGGCGGTAAGTCCCCTCTTTGAGGAGTGGCTGGAGAGGCGCCACGGCGTCCTCACCTTCCGCCTGACGCAGGTCCTCACCGGACACGGTTGCTTCGGGAGGTTCCTGTTCAGGATCAAGCGGGAGGAAACGCCCGGGTGTCACCATTGTGTGGAACGCCCGGAGGACACGGTGGAGCATACGGTGGAGGTCTGCCCGGCTTGGGCGGAGCACCGCCGTGTCCTCACGGAGTATGAGTATATATATTGTATTACAAATAATTATACTATATTGTCGTTTTTGCCACCGACTTCAGAAATTAAAGTTATTTTTCACTTTTAAGTGTATTTTTGTGGAATTCGGTGTTTTTTGTTTTGTAAGAAAGTTATTTTAGTGTTTTTTTTGGAAGTCGGTTGTTTTTTTTTAGTTAACTTTTTGTCGTAGTTTGGTTTTAGTTATTATAATTTTTATTTAAATTATTTTGGGCTAATATTATATATATTTTTGAAATGTGCTTATTCAGCCCTTCCATGTGAAACCCAACATGGCATCACAAAAAAAAAAATTAGTTTGTTCATGTTTTTATGTCCTCGAGAGGGCGCCATTTAAGGTGCCGTGACATACACGCGTATTTTAGAAATTATGAGGTACCTAACAGATGAACATACATACGGTCAAAATCATAAACCACCTTTTTGCTATGCCGTAGTCGGGTAAAAATAGTTTACCATATTAACGTATAAGTATTAGGATTTTGTACTGGGCTTCCGCAGCCTATCATGTTTTGATTAATAAATTAATAAACTATATGAAAATGTTTATAATTATTGCTCGGATTGCCAATAGATGTGAAAACCAGACTAATATAAATAATTTCAATTAACATTTTTTTATTATTTATTTATACTATACTTAATTAGTTTATAAATTAAAAAACAACAGTTCATCCAAAGTTTTAAGTATTGACTTCTGTCGGCAGTCTCCATGGCTGCCTATGTTTTTATGGCACCAATGGACAAGGTCATAATAATAAAATCGCTCTACATAACATTGCATCTTAAATTGAAGGAAGATATAGAAATCAAAGAAAATTCTAATAATAATAAAATAATAACAATTTTTAATTTTAAATTTCATAGATAAAAAAAAATCAGTGCACACTAAATCACAATTAGGTACCTAAATGATAACAAATAGTTAGTTATGGTAGGTTTCCCAAACAAATACGTGTACCACTACTTGCTATTTTAATATTAAAACGTCATCAAAATAGATGACGTGTACTAAATAGTAGATTATTAGAGTAGAGTCCTGAGTGTAGCGAGGGATTTAAGTTCACCCAAGACTAAGACAGCTTTATCACCGAGGAAAATACTCTACTTTTCGTACCATTTGCGAAAAAATTAACACAATTATAATATGAGATAAGCATTTATAAAAAATAATGACAATTAAAAGTAAAAGTTAACATTCGAAACATTGGTCCAATTATTGAGAGTTACATTTTTGTTTGGTACATTTATTGTTGATGAGTTGATTTGAGTATTTCTCTGTTCTTGCGTCTGAGGAACTTGCGTTTCATTGTAGATAGTATACGTCGGAGATAGTGGTGGTGGTGCATCGTGAGTTACGGACGAAGATAAGATGTGTGTACGTGTGTGTGATGTACGGACGAAGAGAAGTTGATGGTTGTGGCTCTGATGGTTAGTTGTTGTTGCTGAGTTTTATATTTTTGTTAATTTGACTGCTTAATATGGTTTTATTCGCCATTGAGCTTTCGATATAACCCTCAGCTACTCCATCAGAGCTCCAAGCTCCGTGTCTTTTTATTGACGTAATATCCGCCCCTGAATCCGCCAAGAAAGTCGCCGAAGTTCTTCTAAAGCAGTGACCGGTGTAGAGTTCAACACCTTTAAGTTTTAAATATTTAGCAATTTCCTTTGGCATATTGCTAATTTTATTTTTGCCGATGGCTTGTCGAGTAGGTACATTTCCCATTCCGATAGTTTATAAAAAATCTATTGTTTTCCATGTTGGTGGGACGTAATGCTTGGTATTTATGAATGATTTTAGTATATTGTCCTTGTACAATGAATGACCGATTTTTCTTTGTCTTAGTTTCCTTTACATTAATCAGCAGCAACTTATTGGAATGATTTTCAACGTCTTCCACCTTTAAGTTTACAAGTTCACATCCGCAGCAAGCACCATTGAGTCCAAAAATTAAGGCCACCTATAACAAAGATAAAAAGCAGGTAAATATATAGAATAATAACCATTACTAAGATACGAAATATTCATAGTTAAATCATGTATACTTACTTTTGTGGCCAGAAAAATTTCGTCAGGAGCTTCATTAAGAAATTTTTCCACATTTTGAGTCGTAAAAATTTTAGACTTCTTTGCGCAATGCCCTTCTGGGTTTCTTTTTAAAAAAGCCAGTAATATTCTATTAACCACTAATATTCGGATTCTTTGTCTTGGATAAATAATCAAAATAGACAAGAAGTACTGAAGTACTCCACGTTGAAAATTCTTCATAAGTTTTTAAATAATTTTCCTTGGATTTTGTTGGAAGCAAATTATTTATAATTGCGGCAGCATTTGCACAGAGGGTCAATTCCCGTGATTTTTAAGAACGTTCGCATTCGCATCTCATTCGCAATCTGTCAAAAATACAATCAATTTTTCAACATTTTTGACAAGTTTGACAGATTGCGACTTGAATGTGAACGTTTTTTATGTACGAGAATTGGCCTTCTGATGGAATCCGACAATTCACTGTCACTGTCGCTTTGATTTAACATCGTAACGTATTTTTAGAACATTAACTTATTTATAAAAATAAATTAAAATAAACTTAACGTTAATGTATTTGAAGAAAACAAAAACGCGGCAAATTCCTAGACTAATATTTTTTTGTCGGAAAAGCAAAGGCATCATGCTCATACGGCCTCGTCGGTTTTCGTAATTTTATTTAAATAATCATAACTGCATAATAAATGCGTATTCCTTTTTCAAAAAGATGTATAATGCTTTATATACAAACTCAATGGTGTACACAGATGTAGTTCAGTATAAATTTCGGTAAGTATTCCAAATTTAAATCACATTCTCCCCCTAGAGGTGAATGAAATTCAGTACAATTTTCTTTCCCTGTTATTAACACATTTAAAATGACTATTGTTATGTTCGCTTTTTGTGGCATAGAATGTCACTTTTTTGAGCAAGTGGTACGAATAACATATTATTGAATCCTAACTGCGGCGATGTCCAAAAAGGTATTGTCTTTATTAAAATAAAAAAAACAATCGTGACTCGATTAAGCTAAGATTAGAGCGAGCGAAGCGATGTAGAAAATTGCAGTATCCTGACTCGGTTAGATTAGAGTTATTGTGTCATTTTACTAAATGAATGCAAGCTTGATAATTGGCCCGCGCCCGTAGTACGAGTAGCTTAGAGAGAGCCGTATTATTTTTTTTTACGCAAATTCATGATTTTTGATGCTGTAATTTTCAGCAGCAGTAAGATATTTTAATAATGAATAATTCTCCATTCTCTTTCTTGTAAGTAGGAGTTTTAATTATTATTATTTTACTTTTTCTTTTCTTGTAATTTTGATACTTCTTTATTATAAATATACTTATTTATAAATATTTCACGAACTCAGTTTACAAATTCACATTGTTTCATTCAATTTTAATAAAAGCTAAAACGACTTAAAGATAAGTTGAATGTTTTACTTGTTTATTGGAGTTCTAGAATTTCTTTAAATTCCTTGAGTTTTCACGGAAAAAATCGTAAAGAAAAGAAATAAATGTCTTGATTCAGCGTCCATTATATTCCAAATAAACTCAATTTTATCAAATAAACTAATATGATATAAAACTTCCATCTACAATGAATACGTTTCATTAGTTTTCGTTTCTCAATATAATAAGACAAACTATCTTCAGGTAAACCCAAATCGAAGATATCTTAAAGAAATTAAAAACATCCCTGATGAAAAACAAATAGCAACAACACCCATTTAGAGCTATCGAATTTTATAGTGAAATATTTACAGAATGATATCACTAAATATTACTAAAATTCTGAGCTACATACTGTATCTGTTCGCTCTGGGTTTTTTTTCAGCATTCTCCTTTGATAAATTTCAGTGTCATAAAAATACAGGTGTTCATTTTCGCATTTGAGTTAGTTCGGTTCCTGCTTTAGGCAAGCGACTTTTCTAAAATGTTTGAACGCAGTTTTAGTTTTGAAATAAATCGAATGTTTCCTCTGAGTAAAATAATTGCTCTGTTCAATATGAAGGGAACGTACTCCAGGGCCTGCTTTTGCTTTGCTTCCTTTGGCCAAACTTTTCTTTAATCTTTTTTTTAATCTTTCACAATCTCTCTTTCTCATTTGAATTACGCGGTTTCGAATAATGTTCCGGATTTCATAATACTTTGGTAGTACATATGTAAACTTGGAATGCGTAGTAGGTAGGTACCTGACTTGCAGCGCCTGCATGTCGTCCTGCAGCAGCGGCAGCTGGTCGTCGTCGCGCGCGTGCGCGTGGCACTCGCAGCGGCAGTGCTCGGGCTCCACGTAGCTGAACACGACGCCCGCGCCGCCTTCCGCGCCTCCCGCGCTCGCCGCTGCCGCCGGCAGTGTCTGAATGCGTTTCGGCTGTTTTCGTCGCTCTGGCACTTCTTCGAAGTCTATCCACTCGGTTTTCGGACGCGTGTCGAAACCTGATGGTAAGATAAGTTATATACGCTTCATACAGGCGCTCCCTATTTAAACAGTGTGATGAATCTAGTCTATCTAGCTCAAATCGGTTAGTTTTGTAGTGTTGTAGATTTATGTCTACTAGACACATTTTAAATTGTTCTCCTTAGTCTCAAATTTTTTTCATATGTGAATGTCATGCATACCAGTCATTTGCATGGTTACTGAAATGATAATTTTAAATGTTATTTTAATTTGAATTGTAAGTGACTGTGCTGTTGGTGTGCTTATGATGAATAAATATTCCTATTTCTTTTTTTTTTGTCCATAATAATCCCTTGCCGTGCCGTGCGGACAGCCAGTGTGCGCAGGCCCGTGAGTTCGTCTGTCTGTCTGTCTGAATGTCACAGCTGCTTATTTCAGCTACTAGAGCTACTGACTTGAATTGAGGAATAGTTATAAATAATTATGGTTCTACAGCAGGCCGCTCATTAGTGGAAAACCTGACCTTGAGCTGGCGTAGCGTACTACTAACTCAAATAGCAATGGAAATAATTTTTCATTGTAATAGGAGCCGAAAGGGAGGGGTGTTGAAAATGAAATTTTAAAGTACCGCTCGGCTTTTCAGCATTTAGGGCGCCCCTTACTTACTGTCACTTCCGCTGCGCGTGCGTGGGCGGTCGGGGCGGCGCGGGGCGGCCGCGGCCGTGCTGGGCCGGCGCGGCAGGCGGATGCGCAGCTTGTCCTGCGGCGCGGCGGGCGGCGGTGGGGCGAGCGGCGCAGGTCGCGCCGGGCGGGGCGCGGGCGGCGCGGGGCGGGGCGCGGGCGGTGCGGCGCGTGGGCGGGGAGCGGCCTGCGCGGCGCGCGGCCGCGACACACCCGACACCAGCACCCCACCACGCTCGCGCACCGGCACCATGGGCAGCGCCACCGAGCGCTCCTGCGGCAGCGTGGTGGGCACGTACGGCAGCTCCTCCTCGAACGACTGCTGCACCACCAGCCCGCGCTTCTCCACCTCGTCGCCGGCGGGCGGCGGCGCCGACTCCGAGCTCGGCTCTGACTCGGACGAGTCCCGCACCGGCTCCGGGGGCGACGCCGGGCTGGGCGCCGCCGCCGTGCCGCATGCCGACGTGCCAGCCGACAGACGCGCGTCCTGCTCGCCCGGGCTGCAGGCGGTGGCGGCAGCGATGTCGCGTATCGTCGTCGTTTTCATCTCGTCGCCGTCGATGAAGCTCGGGAAGGAACCTGATATCTCACTCGTCACGCTCGGAGTCTTGGTGATGCTGAATTGAGTGCTGAACACCTGCTCACGGCTGCCGACGTGGGTCGTGAACACGAGCCGCTCCTTGCGCCGTCTCCGGCCATCGTCTGCAGTCGGTGCAGAGTCGATCCGCGCCGCGTCCGCAGGTGGTGCGGCCGCTCTGTCTTCCTGAGGTGTAGGAGCAGTGGCTGCAGGTACGCCGGTGGGTGCGGCGCCACCGGCACCGCCGCTTCGCGTTTTCACCGCAACGGCATGGACCACCTTTTGTGGCGATGAGACTATGACCGGTGGACTTGGCGGACGAGCATCAGACGATCGCTCCGTGGGTGAGCGAAGAGGTATTATAATGCTCCCATCAGGTAGAACAGTTCGATGCATAGGTTTATGAGAGACGGGAGGCGCAAACTCGCGCTCAGAAACAGGCCGAGATTGTGGGGCAGATGCTGGGCGAGGAGGCTCGCGATGTGTTGTCACCTCTACCGTGGTCTTATTAGTCTCGGGCTCACGACGCGCGCCGCTCGAACCGGGTCGTTCATCTGGTGGCGTCCTCAATGGGATGTGAATGATTCCATCCTTCGTATCCTCGTAGTACTTGAGCTTGTCGCCGCGCCGGATCCGCTCGAGGGGCTGTGATGAGACGACAGCGATCTGTCGCTGCGGTTGGACTACCGGAGAACCTTCGCGTGAACTCGGCGAGGGTGATGCAGCGCTCTTCCGTGGTGTTCGAAAGAGCGACAAGACTGAGCCTCTTATCTTCCCAGCAGAGGTGGGGGTTGCGGAGCGGTCGCGACTTTTGCTACGTGAACGACCCTCTGTGAGACTTCTCTTGCGGCGGAGTGCGTCTGACGGTGAGTCGGGTGACGCAATTGTCTCGCGTGACTTAAACAGCGAGCAAAAAGAAGATTTCCGCGAGACTGCGACCCCGGCGGGCGAGGGCGTGCGGCTGTCGCGCGTGGGTCGGCGCGAGCCGGGTGAGGGCGACGCGGGCGCGTCAGTGCGGCCCACCAGCTCCGTGGGCCGCACGGCGCGCTCCCCTCGCTCTCCGCGCGCCGACAGCTCCAGGGTGGCGGGCTTGCGCGCTACTTCCGCGCTAGCATCCTCGCTGACCTCCGCGGGTTTCGTCCGCGCACTTTCATCTTCCTCTTCTTCGTAGTCGCCGTCGGGCTTCAGTTTTATTCGGATAATGTCTTTAGAACGATTTGCGCTCTTATAAACTTCGGGTTCGGACGGTTCCCGGCGCACGCGAGGTCGGGCGCGCCTCTCTTGAGCTCGGGCACGGTTTTGTGTTTCCTTTTGAAGTTTGTCATCGTCGGGTGCAGAAGTCAGGGCTGTTGCTGGACTAAGTACTGGTGTAGGAGTTATTACTGGTGTAGCAATTTTAACTGGTGTTGGGGTTATAACTGGTGTAGAAGTTATTACTAGTGCTGTAGTCAGAACTGGGGTAGGAACCGGTACTGGCGGCACTATTGAAGGTGCAAGAGTGGGTGCGGGGTCGGGCGGAGCCGGTAGGGCGGGCACGGGGACGGGTAGTGGGGAGGGGGGAGGCGCACGGGCGACGCGCTCCACAGTGGCCTCGGTGCGCACCTCGCGCCGGTCGCGCGCGTCCAGCGGAGGCGGCATGGCGCCCGGTGGAGACACCGCGGTCAGCTTTGCGATCTCCAGCAGACGCTCCTCCACGGCGGCCGCGCAGATCTCCGGGTCGGTCTCGATAGGTTTCGGCCCGCAAAAAGATGTCTCAAGAAGCATCCTGTGCGGTGATGGAGACCGCGAGATACCCGAAACGACCGAGAGACGACCCACCGAGTGACGGCTTTGGTGACTGAAAGCCGATAGCGCCGAATGGGCGGAGCACTGTGAGCCGACACTGGACAGCCTGCTGGTGCGTCCGGACACGGCCAGCAGCGCCGCCTCCGAACCCTGGCTGTCCTTGCGCGAGTGGCGGCGCGAGGCAGGTGGCGGAGGCGCAGCGGGTCGCGGCTCGCCGGGCGCGCCCTCCAGGAAGGCCAGCTCTTCGGTGGACGAGCGCAGCTCGAGCGCGCCGTCCTCGCGAAAGCCGAGCTCGAGGCGGCCGCGCGTATCGTCGCCGGTGCCCGCGAACAACGCCAGTTCGGGCGAGCTGTCGCGCGAGTCGTGGTGGCTGGAGCTAGAGGCGCGCGAGATGTCGATGCGCGGCGCGGCCGGCGTGTGCAGGCCGGCGGCCGGCGTGGAGTGGGAGCGCGCGCGCTGCTCTGGGGGCGCCAGTGCCGCGTTTGCCGCGCTCGACGTACCCGCTGGGTCCTCGCGAATCTCTGGTAGCCGAAATGTTTGCTTCGTCTCTGGACTTGACTGTAAAAAGGACGAGAATAGTATTATAGAGGTGGAACGCCGATACTGTTCGCAAAGAGCCGAGATGCTCGGTCGGCACCGCTTTGATACCGTCAGGTTCGGATGCTACTCGCGAGAATACCGACGGCACACCTCGGGCACAAAGCTAAAGTCAAAGCAGGAAGAGGAAGAACGTGAGAGATACATACTGGCGGTCTCACCTCATCAGAGACGTCGTGGTCGAAGGAGGCGATGGGCGCGGGCCCGCGGCGCAGCTGGCGCACGGGCGCGCCGCTGGCCGCCATCGGCCGCGGCCGGCGACCGGGCGCCGCTCACTGCCGCATGGCCCACGGCCGGCGCGCTCTCAACAACCACGAGCGGCCGCGCCGTCCGCGACGTGCCCGATGCTTATAATTAACAATATAAATATTAACATGTAAGTACGTATTTGACTTATGTTATTAATTAAGTATCTACCTATCTGACTGTCCTTTCTTTTACTTCCTTCAAGGATTTGCTAAGATGCAAACGATGAGGACGATCTTTGCACCGTAATCTTTTCAGAATAAAATTATAAGTAATCGAATTTTCTTCTTTGACACATTTATCACCCAAAATATGCGAGTTATATTTTACAGAATCTATTTTCTTATACTGAGTAGGTACCTATGTAAGTTTAATTACTTTGGATCCATCAAACCGGATGCAAGTAGTAATATCTGTAGGTTCATTTCATGACACATTTATATTTCCGACAGACGGTGGTCGAAGTTCACATTAAACATTCAGAGTACACGTTTGGTAATCACTCGCGGCACGCGGCCTCGCTCGATACCGCGGGCGTGCGGGTTACGGGCGTCGCTGGCAGGCGGAGGCGCTCGGGTGCAGCGGGTGCCCAGCGGCCGGCGGGGCCTGGGGCCGGGCGCGAGGTGCTGGCGGCGCGGCGGAGCGGTCGCGCGGTCGGAGCGAGTCGCGCACAGCCCGCGTCCATCCTCGTGTGGACATCGAGCGCCGCGCCGCGCATGCGCCCGTCGCGCGCACGCGCCTTGCTCGCCCTACTTCCGCCGGTGCATCGCGGCCCCTCCGCGCGTGCACGTCACTCGCGGCACGGTTCCGGCCGCGGCACCGCTGCTCCGCCGCGCCGTCACCGACTCACCTGCCGCCTGCGATCTGTTGCACTGCTCGTTACGTAATACCCTGCCCTTATCTGACTTGTTTTCGTTCAGGTCGGCGCTCAGTAACCTTCTGGTGTTGGATCGATTGCTCGTTGAGTCGTTGCGCGACCCTCATAAATACCGTAAAGAATTTGCGTGAAATCGTTTTGTAGTGGGTACCTATATCTAGTAGGTATATCTTCGTGAGCGGTCACTGTTCTGCGTATTGTCTATGTATTAACTGAACTTTCCCACAGTAGCCTGTAATCCTGCTGAATAAAGGCAGACAACTTTATAATTATCAATCCTATTATAAGACGTCACTGGCAACACGCACTGCTCAAAGACTTTCGTCTTGACACACGGCGGTACGTGGCACGAGAAGATATCGCGTACTTTCCCCGAACGTTGGCCAGCCGAGACTTGGCTACTTTCTCGAAGTTACTTACCTAACTGGATAGTTTGTCCTAGGTAAACAGATTGGTCAACAACTTCTAGTGTATCGTGTCCGATCTTCATGAGCTTTGTCTTTTCAATATTCATTTTAAGACCTCTCTTTCGGAAACTACTGAAGTCATCGAGCATTGTACTGAGGTCCTCCGTAGTCTCAGCCATGACAATAATGTCGTCGGCAAACCGAAGGTTAGTGATGTACTCGCCATTGATATTGATGCCTAGCCCTTTCCAGTCCAGAACCTTGAAGACATCCGCCAGTGCAGTAGTGAATAGTTTCGGAGAGATAACGTCTCCCTGTCTCACACCTCGCTGCAGAAGAATAGGTTTCGAGGTCTGGTCCTGGAGTCGGACTGACATAGTGGTGTTCTCGTACAGACACTTTAACACTTCGATGTACCGATAGTCGATCTGGCACCGTTGAATAGACTGCAGTACAGCCCATGGCGCGATCGAATCGAAGGTTTTCTCGTCCACAAACGCTACGCAGAGAAGCAGGCCGACAGCTATATGTATGTGGTCTATGGTGATAAAGACTTTACGGAATCCAGCTTATTCGGAAGGCTGGAAGTCGTCAAACCTACGCGCGAGACGGTTCGTGATGACTTTTGAAAACAGCTTGTAGATATAGCTCAGAAGTGAGATGGGCCTATAACTTGTAGATATGTCTCAGAAGTGAGATGGGCCTATAACTTGTAGATGTGGCTCAGAAGTGAGATGGGCCTATAACTTGTAGATATGTCTCAGAAGTGAGATGGGCCTATAACTTGTAGATATGTCTCATAAGTGAGATGGGCCTATAACTCTTAAGGAGGAAAAGGATTAGGTTAATAGTATAGGATTATGTTAACAGATTTATCAATGACATAAAACAACCACTATAGAAAAGAACGGGATATATTATGTTAACAGATTTACCAATGACATAAAACAACCACTATAGAAAAGAACGGGATATATTATGTTAACAGATTTACCAATGACATAAACCAACCACTATAGAAAAGAACGGGATATATTATGTTAACAGATTTACCAATGACATAAAACAACCACTATAGAAAAGAACGGGATATATTATGTTAACAGATTTACCAATGACATGAAACAACCACTCAAAATGTATTTATTCACTACACACACATCACACTTCTTTCTTATATCTATGGTTACAACACTCTACATATGGCGGTTTCTGCGAGTTAGTTGCAGCCGATCAAATATTCCCATTTGTATTTGAAGTGTATCGAAATGGCAAATTAATAACGTAAAAAACCAATAAAACCACACCATAAGCTAGTCGATGAATAAAATGCCCTTTTTCGAGTGGCAATGGTGCCGATTCTCTTGTCACAAATGCCTCTAAACTAGACTAAAATCACTAAAATTAAGTTTAATCCTGTCAAACGACGATTTCCCATTCTGAAATAAACTAAAGTGACACAATTTAACTATATTTTAGTTTGACAGCACTAAGATAGTACTGAGTTTTTAGTTTAGTGAAAATAGCAATTTTGCTATTCTGAATTTGACATTTTTCACCTAAAATTTTGATTGTAAAATACCAAACCAGACTAATTCTGTCAATTTTTAATCGCGATTAAAAAGGTGTGGGTTAAAATAAGTTGTCATGAACTAAAATTCACACCAACATCTCGACTTCACGTGCAAAAACAGTACTGTATTTATTTTTTCTTTTGCTTATATCTCGAAAATGGTGCTTCGTATCGCAAAAATAATGAAAATTTCGACCCCCTTTATGAAACTCCTAAACCTGAACATGTAGGTAATATTTTTTCATGTTTTCCATACAAAAAGTGAAAAATTCCGTATAAAACACGTCGAGGCGGCACCCCCGCGCGCCTCCGGCTCTAAAAAAAATCACCGGTGAGGGCAAACCACGGGTACCCCACGTGGTTTCGCGATTGTCAAATTCTATTTTAGTTGTGTCAAAATTATTTTTTAGTTTAGAGAATTATATTTGCAGAATAGCTCTAAGATTATCATAGCCTAAAGGAAGGATTTTTTTTTTTTTTTTTTTTTACGAATATCCTTTATTAAAAATAAACCAGGTTCTTAATAATTAATTACAATCTAGCCTGTAAGACTAATAAGCAATTTTAATCTAACCTAATTTTTTACGCGATAATTATTTTAAAACTTAGAATAGTGCTGATTGTACTTTACACAAGTTCGTTCCACTTTCTTAGAGTCTGATAAAATATTTAAAAACACTTTGTTCTTGTGTTATATGTGTGTCATTGTCACTATTATTTCTACACTTTTACACTACACTAACTCAAAAGGTTTTGTTCGTTTTAGTCTTTGCACTATATTTGTTTGGTCTAACAGCTGAAATGCCTCGATGTTCACATGTCGGTGGAGTCGGTGTTCATGAGCCTCAGCAAATTTTTGGATTATGTTGGTGACTGGTTCCATTTTAGGTCACGATGGAGGTCGTCATTTCTTATATACCAGGGCGCATTAACAATACCTTATTCTGGAATGTTTGTATAATTTTGATGTTGGTTGGTTTGGTACAGCCCCACAGTTGGATGCCATACGTCCATATTGGCATAAGAATATGCTTATATAATAAAATTTTGTTATGTATCGATAGGCAGGAACCCCGTCCAATCAACCAATACATGTTTTTAAAACGTATATCTAGCTCCTGCCTTTTCTTTTTAACGTGCGCTTTCCAGCGCAGTTTCGCGTCAAGCGTTATGCCAAGGTATTTGGCTGTATTGGCGTATGGCACTTGTTGGCCATTTATGAAGATTGGGTGGTAATCATAATTCTTGTTGGTGAAATCAATGTGAAGTGACTTCGATTCATTCAATTTGATTCTCCATTTTTGTGCCCAGTCATGAACTTCATTTACAGCGATTTGTACTTTTTGTAGCCATAATGGCAGTATCGTCCGCAAAGGTTGCAATAGTATTATTTTCCAGCTCTGGTATATCATACGTGTACAACAGGTAGAGGACTGGACCCAGCACACTACCTTGAGGCACGCCAGCCAGGGTTGCGGGTTTGTCTGAAAGGGATATCGCGGCCCCGGCACACAGGCAACGGAAGGAACACGGGTGGGTTTTTTAGTCAGTAAAAGTCTGACACTCCCTCTCGCTCCGCCCAGAGCGGGAGGAGTCATTTGATGATTTCCCACCCAAAAAAAAAAAAAAAAAAAAAAAAAAAAAAAAAACAAAAGGCACGCCAGCTTTAATCATTTTTAACTCTGAAAAGGCATCCTCGTGCCTTACTCGAAACATTCTTCATCAGTTCCTCTCATTCAACAGTTTTGGTAGTGTATTTAATCAGTGTTCGCAACAATATGTAATTAATAATTGTTCGCCCGGTGCCAGTATTAGCCAATTAATTAATAATATTAAATTGACAAAAATAAACCCCGGTTCCACTGTTATATTATTACACGGGGATAGTTTAACTGTCAGAAAAAAAGACATAATTGAATGTGTCCATTTGATGTTACATCTCAATGAGACCAATAGTTGTAAATTTATTTTCTGTGCCTTGCCTTATTCTAAATATTTGTCTAATGAGAAAAATAGACACATTCATAAATTAAATATGTTAATTTATAATAGGACTTGTCGTCACAATGAAGCTATTTTATACTTTGATTGTAATCAATTTATTGCTGATTACAAACTGACAAATTATACTATGTATTTGCCACCTAGTTGTAGGAGACAAATTGCTAATCTTTTAGCATACAATATACACAATGACAATGGTACTTGTAGTGTACCATCGATTACTGTTAGTAGTGGTACTAACACTACTTTTGATACGCCTTGTAGTTTAAACTATTAGGTGCGACAACGGATAAGCCGCATATGTTCAATGGTGTACATCAAAATATGCAGGGTCTGTCTGGCAAAGAACTAGAGTTAAGTTTATTTATGGAAAACTATGATGTTCAGGTGTTATGTTTGACTGAACACTGGTTGAAAGAACATGAAGTAGTGTTTATCAATGATGATTTGTTTACTGTACAAAGTGCATTTGTAAGAAAAAATGCTATTCGCGGTGGGTCTTTAGTTCTTGTTTCAAACAAGTTGAAATGTAAACAACGTTTAGATTTAGTTAATCTTTCTATTGAGCGCATTATTGAGTTGTCTTGTGTTGAACTAGAGCGATACGTTATAATTTGCGTTTATCGACCCCCATCTGGGGATTGTATTCGTTTCGAATCGGTAATGGAGGATTCACTCAATAGGCTAAAATCAAGTAATAAAAGCATAATTTTATGTGGCGATTTCAACATTAATATTTTAGAGGTTACTCCATTGAGTATTAGACTGCTCAATCTGTTCAGGTCTTATAATTTAATTAACTTGTTTTTTGAACCTACTAGGATCACGGCATCTTCGTCGACCTGTCTCGATAATATTTTTAGTGATTATGATGCCAAAAATAAAATAGTTTTAAGTGACTTAACGTCTGACCACTGTGGTTTATTGGCTAGTTTTCCTATGCCATTAAATAAAAAGCCTCATAAAACAGAATGCAGGCCTTATACAGCTACTCGTTGCATCAAGATTAAAAACAATATAGCTCATAGAATTACACCATCTATAGTAGAACACCAGAATCCTAATGAAATTTATGGAGCCCTTTTTGATTTTGTGCAAAAAGAGTACCAATCTACTTTTAAGACCAAAACCATTAACATTAATGGCACCTCCGTTGGCTTTAATCAATGGGCTACTCCAGGTATTTATAAAAGTAGAGCGACACTATACGAGTTATATGGTTTGAAAAAATACAGGTTTGATACTCCTTTTCTAGAGTATGTCAAAAAGTATTCAAAATGATTCAAAAATATTTGTGCTTTTGCTAAATCTAAATTTTTAAGCAATACAATTAAAAAATCTAATAATAAAGTAAAAACCACTTGGAAAATTATTAACAATGAAACGGGTAAGTCCGTTAGACATGAAAAACAACTTGAGATTATGGTAGACGATAAATTAGTTAATACAGCAGCCGACGTAGCCGAGGCATTTAATGAGTTTTTTGCCAACATACCTATAACTACGACTCGCTCCTTGAATTCGTCCCCGTCTAAAGCTGAAAACCTTTTGCATAGTAGTGTGCCTAAATGTAGTACCTTATTTAGCTTCGAACATGTAACGCCTCGTGATGTAGTTAATGTTTTTAACACACTCAAGTCTAAAAACACGGGTGATTACTGGGGCATCTCCATTAAACTTTTAAGTAATATAATAGACATCGTAGCCCCCTATCTAGCTGTTACTTTTAATAAATGTGTTGATTTAGGAACTTTTCCGGACCTTATGAAAAATTGTAAAATCATACCATTATTTTAATCAGGTAATAAAAATGACGTTGGCAATTTCAGGCCTATTTCTATCTTACCAGCATTTAGCAAAATATTTGAAAAGTTAATACTCAAGCAGTTGCTAAAACATTTTAATTTAAATAGCCTCCTTCATAATGAATAATATGGCTTTACAAAAGGTCGTTCGACTACAGATGCGGGTGTTGCTCTGCTGAAACACATATTTAACGCATGGGGGAACTCGCAAAATGCTATTGGGGTTTTCTGTGATCTCTCCAAAGCCTTTGATTGCGTGCACCATGACACGCTTTTGCGTAAACTGCGTCATTATGGTGTGCAAAACGAAGTTCTCAACGTTATAAATTCCTATTTACATAATAGGTCCCAATGTGTAGATGTTGATGGTGTGAAATCTTCCGGGCTACCAGTTCAGTTAGGTGTACCTCAAGGCTCAATACTGGGTCCATTCTTGTTCTTAGTGTATATCAATGACTTTTTTTTCGCGGGTAGGTGTTAATAAACGATAGACGTATCTCTGTTTTTGAATTTGTATTTAAAATAGAAATACTCAGTTTTTTATCTAAATTTAAATCATTTATAAGTATATAACCTCCATTACACGGGTACTCACGTTTGTGGCACATTTATGTGACTCAAGCAATAAAATTACACCACCTGCCAGCTCATCATCTATAAAGTCACTACACTTTGCACCTTGGCACTAGTGGATCACTATGTCCCAACTTGCGGAGATATTGTCAGCACAAAGAAGCCTCGAAGAGAACTTCACACGGAAGATGGAAGCACTTGAAGCCCAGATTCAGTGCGCTGGACCTGCCAAGGATACCGTGGCAAGGGTGGCTGAGGAGTTCCGGACCTTCAGGGAGCTTGTTTTTAGCATGCTTGGCTTGCTCCGGACTCAGATCAGTGAGTGTGCTAAGCAAGTTGATGGAATGGAGACCAGACATAGGCGGAAAGCACTGATCTTTCAAGGTGTTGCCGAAGTTGACAGTGAAGACAGCACCTCAGTTATCTTGGATGTCATCACAAATAAGCTGGCCCTGAGGAACTTCTCTGCATCTTCCATAAAGGTTTGTCACAGACTAGGTGCTGCCAGTAAAGATCATCACAGGCCAATTCTGATTAGGTTTTCCAGCTACGATAACAAATCACTAGTCTGGAAGGCTAAGACGCAATTGAAGGGAACGTCCATCTCAGTCAAGGAGTTTTTGACAAGGGTCCGGCAATCCATCTTTGGGAAGGCGCGTCTTCACTTCGGAATGCGGTCGTGTTGGACTCAGGACGGTGTTATCGTTCTTAAGGCCTTTGACGGAAGTAGACATAAAGTTTCTTCACTGGATGAGCTCAATCCCCTGCTTGTGAAGTTTCCAAAGGTCCAAGGCACGGGAGATGGCCTGCAAAACAGATCGTAACAATATTGGTATCATGTATTTTATGTTATAGCTAGATAGCGATTTGCATGCAATTGTTATTACGGAATTACTTACTGCTGTTATTTCTTTGTTTATGTTCTTAGTAGTCCCTCTTATATTAGTTACGCAATTTCCTCATAAACTCTTCTGAATTTCAGTTGGCACACTGCAGAGAATCTTACCCTCAACAAGTTTTGGTTTTTTTTAACTTTACCCATTAATTTAATCATTTTTTAATTTTTATTTTTCTTGTACGTTAACGTCAAATTAGTCAAATGTCAATAAATGTCCACAGATTATTTATGATGAAAGGTATTGTAGATGGACATATTCGGATACGTTCACGACTAATTCATATTTTAACTTTTACAATTTTATTGTTACCGTAATGTTTTATTTGTGTAAACTTCATTTTTCTTTCTTGTTGATAATGTTATGTTAATCCGCATGACAGTAAACTCTTTTTTATTATTATGTTTCTGCTGTGTGCTTTTATCTCTTTACGTTTAGTTTTAAAATGTTTAGACTTATGTGAAGTTGTGAGCTGGCGGGTGGTGCAGAGATGCAAACATCGTACCAGTCATTTGTGTAGTGTTTTTAGCATTGTGTTTAATTTTATATTTATAGATATTCATTTTTTTTTACATATTTATGACAACTGATAACGAATCATTTTATTCTGCCAACGAATCTAATGCCACTTCCAGCGATGAATCTTTCACTTCTCTTTCAGACACCTTAGCTGTTCTTTTACGCCAAAATTTCAGCCTAAATTCAACGAAGAACGAATTTAACGTATGCCACCTCAATGCTCAGAGCATTCCCAGTCACTACAACGAATTATACGACACGTTTTACGACAATAACGTTCATGCCATTCTGATTTCCGAGACTTGGCTCAAACCTGACCTGCTTTCAACCACTTACCCGCTCCCCGGTTTTGTTCTTCTTCGGAATGACCGGATCGGTAGGAGGGGGGGTGGTGTAGCCATCTACCTTCGTGATGATTTCCCACAAAAAATTCTAGCTTCTTCTTCTACCAATGAATCCGCAGAGTTTCTTTTCCTCGAGGTTTGTGTCAAAGGAGTTAAAGCCGTCCTTGGCGTCGTTTATTGCCCCCCTTCCATTGATTACTTCACTGAATTCGAATCGGTACTTGAATCTTTGGGATCAGAGTATGCACATCACATTGTTATGGGGGATTTTAATACCAACCTCCTTACCCTTAACTCCCCTCGGTCCCGTAAACTCCTGCACTTAGTCGAGTCAGCAAGTCTGCATGTTTTGCCTCTCCAGCCCACTCATCACAATATAGTTGGTGATGATACTTGGCTTGACCTGATCCTCACCTCTAATCCTTCCCTAGTTTCCTCACATGGTCAACACGATGCTCCTGGCTTTTCTCATCACGACGTTATTTTCTTATCCTATGTCCTTAAACCCCCTAAACCTAAACCAACGTTCCAGTACAGGCGTGCCTTTGCACGTATGAATGGCGAGAGGCTTCAACAAGATGCGTCCAATATTGACTGGTCACCTCTGGAAGCAGCTGCTTCAGTTGAGGAAAAAGTCAGATTTTTCAATGATGTTGTGGTTAAGCTGTTTGACGCCCATGCCCCTATCAAGAAAATCAAGATTAAGCGGCCGCCTGCGCCTTGGATGAACAGGGGAGTTCGGATGGCAATGCGACGGAGGGACCGTGCGTTTCGGAAGTTTAAAAAGGATCGCTCGGATGACAATTGGGCCTTGTTTAAGGCTGCTAGGAATCGGTGTAATCAGATGATACGCAACGCTAAACGCCGCCATATCCTAGATAATATTACTTCTTCTTCACCTGCCGATATTTGGAAGTTCCTTGGAACTTTGGGCATCGGCAAGTCGCGACATTCGGACCTTCCTAACACAATTGGTTTGGACGATCTAAATCGCCATTTCTCCACTGTACCTAATCTAGATAGTCTAACCAAATGTCAAACCCTCAACTACCTCACTGGTCTGACGCGTCCCAATATTAACCCCTTTGTCTTCACCCCAGTCGACCCGGGAGAGATCAAAAAGATTATCCTTTCCATTAAATCCAAAGCTGTGGGATGCGATAATATCAGCCGCCATATGATCGTAGCAGCTCTGGATCAACTCCTTCCTACAATCTCCCACATCATAAACTTTTCCCTTTACACTGGTGTTTTCCCTTCCCTGTGGCGTAAAGCCCTTGTTCGGCCCCTACCTAAAATACCCAATCCCTCTCTTCCTAGTCACTTTCGCCCTATTTCCATCCTTCCCTTTCTATCTAAAGTGCTCGAGGCCAGTGTTCATAAGCAATTCTCCAACTTTATTCACCGCAACTCCCTCATCAGTCCATTTCAATCCGGTTTCAGGCCTGGGCACAGCACCGTTTCAGCTCTCCTTAAAGTGACTGACGATATAAGGCGTGGAATGGAAGACACTAAAGTTACAGTCTTAGTGTTAATTGACTTCTCCAATGCTTTTAATACCGTCAGTCACGAAGTCCTTTTATCCATCCTTTCCTATCTTATGGTCTCTCGGGAGGTATTGGAATGGTTTTCCTCTTATCTTCAGGGGCGTCAGCAGTCTGTTCGTGCTGGAGATTCTTCCTCGGGTTGGTGTGATCTTGCAGCTGGCGTCCCTCAAGGCGGTATATTATCTCCTCTTTTGTTCTCTGTTTTTATCAATCTCATTACCACCGAGCTTCGGACTGCGTATCATCTTTATGCTGACGATTTGCAGCTTTACTGCCAGGCAAGTGTCGACAACATATCTGATGCGATTGAGGAGCTAAACCGGGATTTAGGTGTGGTGAAAAACTGGTCTGATCGTTTTGGGTTGGCGGTTAATCCTACCAAGTGTCAGGCTGTCATTGTAGGGAGCACCCACAGTATGAGGAAGCTAAATGGCTTAACTGTGCCACCTGTCGTGTTTGACAACTCGGTCATCCCGTTTAGCTCCGATGTTAAGAATCTTGGTCTGCATGTTGACACATGTCTTGACTGGCGAAAGCAAGTCAGAACTGTAAGCAATAAAGTCACCGGAACGTTGCGGTCGCTCTATCGGTTGAAAAATCTTCTCCCATCACACATAAAGGCAATGCTTGTACAGTCCCTAATCTTTCCCATAATAGACTATGGTGATGTGTGTTACTATGACCTGAATGCAGATCTCCTCAATAAACTTGACCGCCTTCTAAATAACTGCATTCGATTCGTTTTCAATCTTCGTAAGTATGATCATGTGTCTGAGCACCGATTGCTTTTAAAATGGTTACCCATACGTCAGCGCAGAGAGTTGAGGGCTATGTCTATGTTGTATTCTATACTGGACAATCCCACTTCTCCTTCTTACCTGACTTCCCATGTTCAATACCTATGCTCTGCCCATAGTAAACATCTTCGTTCTACCAACAATCGTCTTCTACGATGTCCTTCTCACCGCTCTGGTTTTATTCACTCTTCTTTCTTTGTCCAGGCGGTTTTTCTTTGGAATGCGCTCCCTTTGAGCATCAGGATGGCAACCAGTCGGTTTTCTTTCAAAGTGAAGGCACGTGAACATATTCGTAAAAAGTTGGCAGAATCATTGCAGCGCTGATTTGTTGGATTTGTTCTCTCCTCTACCTATCGTTATTTCTCTTGACAAAGTTTATTCGGTTTATATGTATGTATTTATGTATCTATGTATTAGTATGTATTAATTTTCAAGTTATCTATCCCTTATGTTGCACCTGCCATGTATTGTCTCTGCATCACCCTAAGGTTGACTGGTAGAAAATGCCTTAGGCATTAAGTCCGCCTTTGTACAGTATTTTTTTACTTGTGCATGAAGTTTTAATAAATAAATAATAAATAAATGACTTACCATTCTATTCAAAGGGTATCTGTGAAGTTGTACTGTTTGCAGATGATACCTCTCTTATTTTTAAAGTAGACAGGAATAGACAAGATTTTGACGATATAAACAGTGCACTCTCAATGGTTACAGATTGGTTTACGACAAATAACCTAGTTCTCAATGCTAAGAAAACGAAATGTGTAAAGTTCGCCCTACCTAATGTTAGAAATCTAGGTCCCAACATCGTCTTAGATAAAGAGGTGCTTGAATCCGTAAATTCGGCAGTTTTTCTGGGCATAACAGTAGATGCCAAACTTCAGTGGGGCCCACATATATCGAGCCTAGCGGGAAGGCTCAGTTCCGCCGCCTACGCCGTCAGGAAAGTAAGACAATACACTGACGTCGATACAGCTCGTTTAGTCTATTTTAGTTATTTTCATAGCGTTATGTCCTACGGTCTTCTGCTGTGGGGCAAAGCTGCTGATATTCAAAATATATTTGTTCTTCAAAAACGAGCTGTTCGAGCTATTTACCAGCTAGGTGCCAGAGTTTCTCTGAGAGATTTTTTCAAAGATATTGGTATCCTCACGGTGGCATCTCAATTCATCTTCGCCAATATCTTATATATTAGGCAAAATATACACTTATACACTAAAAACAGTGATTTTCACAATGTTAACACTAGAAATAAGGACAAACTACGAGCTCCCTTTCACCGGCTTCATAAGGTTCATAACTCATTTGTTGGACTTGGTATAACTTTTTATAACAAGCTACCCTCTTCTTTGGTAGATTTGCCTTTTAATGCGTTTAAAACGAAAGTAAAATCCAAGCTTTGTTCAAAGGCATACTATTCTATCAACGACTACTTAAATGATAAAAATAGTTGGTCGCTGTAATTAACTAAGAAAATGTTTATGTTCTTTCTCCAGCTTACCCACTGACAAGTTATATGAGTTTATATAAGTAATTGTTTAATTTATTTGACTATAAAAGTCAAATTATATAAATTTAATTTATTGTTGACATAATCTACTCATCACAATGTTTTTTTTATGAGTTGTATTGCAATATGTGGTTAGCTAGTGACCTCGACAATTGATCATATTATTTATTGCTATTAGTAATTAACTGTTTGTTTATTTATTTTACCTCGATGGTCCTAGTTTATCATTTATAACTTCCAGTTACAACTATATGTAAGCGGGCACGCCCTTTATGCCTGGAGGCTTTTATTAAGATATTAAGTTCTGTTTACGTTTTGTTTTTTATTTCTGCCTGAGTATAGTTCTCGATGATTTTGTTTGGTATATTGGCGTGTGCTAGCTTATATATGGCTAATAATTTAAATTATGTTTTGGGTTGCTTAATGTAAATTATTTTGAATACTATTATATAGAATCTTTTTTTTTGTTCTTCTAACTGAACAGACAGCTGTGCAGCTGGGGAGTTTGTTGCGCCACTTCTTCTTCCCAGCTAACGCACTAGGAAGTGGTGAAGGGTGGGCGTTTTGGGGGACTGTCTTATGTAATTTTGACGTTCTAAAAGTGCTGATTCTCAACCTAGTTTGAAAAAATTACTTTTGATTTTGATTTTGATTCTATCTGTAATGTATGATAGCAAGATATCGGCAAAATCATTTGGTAGCAATAATCTTAGCTTGTATATCAAACCCTTATGCCAAACTCTATCAAAAGCTTGTGCCAGATCTAAAAATACGGTGGAGCAGACTTTTTTATCTTCAAGCGTTCTTTCAATGATGTTGGTAATTCTATGTACTTGGTCTATTGTTGAGTGTTTCTCTCTGAAACCAAACTGATGGTCAGGTTTCTCTCGTTTATGATAGGTTTTAGGCGCTTTAGGAACAATTTTTCAAACAGCTTTGATAATACCGTACCGTTTACCGGGCTTTGCAATCATAATCACTTCAGCAACTTTCCATGGCTCAGGAACATGCTTTAACACGAATGCAGCATTGATAAGCCTAGTAAGCTTAACGACGGCTTTACGCGGGAGATGTTTTAGAATTTCTCCCGTAATAAGGTCATACCCTGGGGATTTTTTTAGGCTAATGTTTTGAATTTCCTTTGCAACTTCTTTCGGGGTCACAAGCTTAATTCTTTGATCTTGCAGAATATTGGCAAGCTGTAGGTTGTCTTCAGACCCGTCGTTTGGCTGGAAGGTTTTTTCCATGTGTTGTGCAAATCTTAGAGCTTATTGCTTATGGCCCACTTTCCGTTATCATCTTCGACTTTGTCGCTTTCCAAAGAGAGTGTTGCGTTGTATGGTCGCTGGTTAACTGACGTAGGTTAGTATTGAAAGCCTCATCTTGAAAGGTTTGTATTTTCCTCTTCAGTCTTTTCGTAAGGTTATTCAATAGAGTTTTATCTTGCGGGAATCTAGTTTGCTGCCTTGTTTTTCTTTGAGCCCTTTTTTCATATAAAAGGTCTATTATTTCCTTTGGGTAGGAATTTCCTTTAAACTTTTTTATAATTTGTGGTGTGTAATTCCATGCACTTTGTTGGATATTGCTGCTAAACTTGTTTACTTCGAATACTTCGAATCGAGCAGATTTTTGCTTTTTAATGAAGTTTTTAGGTCAATCATGTTTTGTAGGTCTAAGCGAAAACTTTCCCAATCTGTAAACTTGTTAACTAATGTCAGGTGATTTTCTCTTAGTAATATTTGGTGACTTAATTGTAATAATATCGGAGAGTGATCGGAGTTCATGTGGTACCCCTCTTCCACACTCAGATAATTAGTCGGTGGTTATATATTTTTGACTATGAAAAAGTCGATAAGGTCTGGTAGTTTCTGGTGGTCAGTTGGCCAGTAAGTAGGTTTTCCAGTACTTATGACCTCACAGTGCATGTCTTTCACTGCACTTAGGAGCTGTCTTCCCTTTGTTGAAGTTAATCTCGATCCCCAATGAGTGTTCTTAGCGTTAAAGTCGCCGCCTAATATAAATCTCTGTCCAAGTAGTCTGAAGAAGTGTATATATTGTTCTTTGTATATCGTGTGTCTTGGGGGACAGTATACTCGTACGGCCGCTACAGTAACATTAAATTTATTTGTTTTAACTGTTATTGCCACAGCTTGCATGTATGGCTCTTCGTATTTACACTGTTCGTAATGACACATATTTTCTCTAATAATAACCGCACTACCTCCTCGGGCTGTGTTGTTAGGGTGTAGGGAGTGATAAACCTTATAGCCTCTAAACTTTACAAAAGACTGTTTAGTGAAGTGCGTTTCAGAGACCAAACACACATCAATATTATCTGTGTCTAGGACTACTTGCAGCTCATGTTGGTGTTGCAGCAGTCCGTTGGAATTCCACGCCATTATTTTTAGTGTGTTATTCATGATTGATTTTTATAGTACTTGATTCTAATTTCTCTAGCCTCTTATCAAATGAGGATATGGACTTCAAGATCTGGTTGAGCTTGTCCTCAAGACTTGATGGTTGTGTGCTTGGTTTTACCGATTGTGCGTATGAGACACTTTTAGATGAATGTGCAGTTATTGCGGTTGTCTGTGCAAATTGTGCACTTTGTTTTGCTGTCTGTTTATCGGTGTTTCTAACAATTTGCTTATCGGCAGGGTTGTTAGGTTGATTAGGTTTACAGTTTTTGTTCTTAATCATTTGCATCTCCTTGGCAACTAAATACCCTCTATAGTTGGCTGGGTGAGGTAGGCCACAGTGGACACACTTAGGTTTTTCTTGTGCAGGTTTGTTGCAATCAGCTGTGAGGTGTTTACCTGTACATTTGACACACCTTGGTTCTTTTGAGCAGTACTTTTGGGTATGACCGTAAGCCTGGCATCTTTTACACTGCGGTATTATTTTTGACGTTTTAAGCGGGTTTATTTCAACTCTACACCCTAGGATATGTTTAATGCCGTATATTTTACTGACATCTTCGTCATTCTTGAACGATAATATATTAATAATATATTCATTAACAAGTGCAGGTTTTATGGTCTCACTGACCTGTTTATCTGAGGGCTCTTCTTTTTCTTGAGCGTTGAGGCATTTTAATTGTCCTTGAAGGTCTTGTACCTGTTCCTGTAAGCTTTGTATGTGGCCGTTCAGTTGACATACCATTTGCTACAGGTTTTCCCTGTCCGTTTTCTCCTGGATGTAACAGTCATACAACTGTTTTTCCAGATCAGTTTTTATTTTAATAGACTTATTTGCAGCCAGGAATTTTAGTGATAGTTTAGTTCGGTGTACAAGAGAATCGGCACCAATGGTAAAAATAGCATATTATGCAATTAGTCGGATTTAAAGCGAGGGCCATAGATGAATGACGAGCAAGTGAAGGATTCTAACGACTGAATCACGACCGTAGGGAGTGATTCATGGCATTCATGGAAGACATTCGTTATAGCTTTTTGCTTTATTTGTTTGCGTCACTATGTATTTTTAATCATTACAGAAAACTATTCTATCATAGAGCTGATACGTACGTCTTAAAACCTACGTATATGTCTCACTGAGTGGATGTAATAGATTTTGATTTAATAAGGATCTATATTCACGATTTTTTTTAAATAAAAGTGGCACCACCTAAACAAAAGGTAAACAAAAGTTCTACAATAATTAATCACAAAGTTACTATAAAGTAATTTAAAAGTTGATCTCTAAAAGATTATATTTGTAGTAAATTTTGTACTGTAATATGACATGACAGAAATATTTTACACTAAGGCTATTAAATTAACCGATACTTTCATTTGTTTGATTATAAAAAATAATCAATGTGTTCTAAGGGCCTAAAACGGCCACATTAAGCAATTCCTCTAAAATAAATTCATTTTCTGAATTCCTAGCAATTCCTCTATGGTGACACATATTATAGCTGAATCATATTCAATTCTATTCATAACAGAATTATATTTGGTGTTAATATAGCCGCATGAAAAAAATAAAGACAAATTTTACCGGACAGTTTCTTGCCCGTTCTTCTCCATAGGTACCTACTACGCTTTGGAATGGGCAACTAGCTTCATATTTAAAGTGCCTGTAAATGGTTTAATTGAAATAAATGGTTTGAGTTTGAGACCTTTATATTCACTGTTTTCAGTGAATAAAATAAGCTTTTTAGAGGGGGAATGGTATAAAAATATTTTCAATCTAATTACATTTATATTAAATTAAATTTTTATTCTTTTAATATAAACTTAAATAAGCATAACTTAATTTGTACCAGCTATCTAATACCAGCTATCTAATTACGCAACACATTTTCGTAAACGATTACGACTAATCTGTTTAATTTTGACAGTTCAACAACATTCATTGCATTAATTACGTTGTTAAGCAGATTTATTTTCGAACTTATGAAGCAATGGATTACTTAGCAATTTGTTTCAAAACGATTCAGATTCTGATTGATCGTGCAATTAGGGTACATAACTATTTGTATCATTATATTATTTCTATAGCAAATCATGGTTTTAGGAGGAAGGGGCCGATGTCTGTCACACAGTTAATTGACACTAACAAATAAGTTGGTAATCACTTTTATTTGACAAAAGATAGATTTTTCGTGGTACTATGGTACTATCTTTCAAAGTATTTTAAAAGACAGATAGCTGTGTCGCTAATCATATTACTTTTCTATTACAGCCAAGAATTTGGCTAAACAAATTGTTTCTATTGAGCAATGCTGTGACATGTCAAATAATTCAGACAATAATTTGGTATCAAAAATTGACATTGATAATAATTTAAATCAGAAATTAAGACAATAGAGGGCACCTCTTGCAATAGTGTACAGAATGAGAATTGCAAAATAAAATCAAATAAAAGTTTAAAATCAGTAAATAGTATTAACCTGGTGCATCAAAATATTCAAGGATTTATGAACAAAGATTTAGAAGTAGAATTATTTATGAATTTTAACAGTATTGATATTCTTTGTATAACTGAGCATTGGCTTAAAAACCACCAGTTATTGTTCAATTTAAATAATCACCAGGTTGGTAGTTCGTTCAGCAGAGTTAATGCTATATGGTGGCTCATTAATTTTAGTTAGTAAACAGCTTAAATTTAAAGACCGTAAGGATATTGTGAGCCTATCTGTTGAGCGGACAGTTGAAATAGCCTGTATAGAATTGGAGCAGTTTATTGTATTAAGTATATACAGACCACCTTCAGGATTGTATGACTGCTTTGAAAAGGTAATGGATGAGGTGTAACACAAGATTTGTAACTCGAAAAGTAATAAATCTGTTTCAGTCCTACAATCTTGTAAACCTATTTTTGGAGCCTACAAGAATAACCCCTACTAGTGCCACATGCCTAGATAATATTTATACAGATATTATACCAAGCCACAAAGAAATTATAAATTTACTAGATTCTGATCATTGCGGGCAGAAGATTACTATTCCAAACCAAAACAACAAAGTGGATAAAAAGGATATCACTGTTAATCCCAAAACTGCAAGCCGCTTGGAAGCTTTTAAAGATAAACTAGTTAATAAATTACCACTTTTGTCAATTCATGCTGATCCTAATCATCTATATGTGCAGCTACCATATAAATGAGAAATGGTAAATTATATACCACCCAACAACGACAGCAAACAAAGTCATGTCTAGCCTTAGAAATAAGAAATTAGAGAAATAAGCCTCCGACCGCAATATCGGAGAAAGCCGTGTCTGTAAGGCAGGAGTGTGGTTTTAGCCGGTAAGAGTCCGGCACTGCCCAGACTGGGTCATCTGTGACGCAGTCTGGGCGTCCATGAGGATTTCCCACTCCTGCCGAAAAAAAAAAAAAAAAGAAAAAAATCATCTATATGATGTTTTTTTTAATATTTACTGTAAACAATTTAATTCCACCTTTATTCCCAAGATTATCTCGGTTAATAGTAATACATCTTTCAGTGATTGGGCTACCATTGGTATTCATAAAAGTAGAACACGGCTTTATGAGCTGTACAATGAAAGGACTTATGTAAACACGGCTGAATTTAATTTATATATTACAAATTATTTAAAAAAGTTTGTGGTATAGCCAAGTCGCGTTATTTGAGTTTGACGATTAAAAACAGTAGTAATGTAATTAAAACGACTTGGAATATTATAAATAGTGAAACGGGAAGGTCTGGTAACCGAAATATTGATTACACCTATCTATTAATGATAACATCATAAAATCAGATTCACAAGTCGCAGTGGCCTTTGAAAATTTATTTTCGGATATTCCCATTTCAACTACAAAATCTCTAAACTCATCACCTTCTGTTGCTAAGTCTTTGCTAAAGGAAAATGTTAATGTTTGCGATTCGGAATTTCTTTTTGAACATATTACCAGTAGAGACATCATTAAAACCTTTCACACTTTAAATGTAAAAAAGACTGCAGATCTATGGGGTAATTCTGTAGAAGTTGCGAAGTTTATTATTGACATTGTAGCACCAAGTTTAGCTCTTATCTTTAATAATTGTATCGACTGTGGAGAGTTTCCTGACCTTATGAAAAATAGTAAAATAATACCTTTGTTTAAATCAGGTAGTACATCAGACCCCACAAATTATAGACCCATTTCAGTACTACTTACCTTTAGTAAAATATTTGAGAAATTAATTTTAGAGCAATTGCAAAGATTTTTTAATAAGAAACATAAATTATTACATAGCAAACAGTTCGGTTTTACAAGGGGTCGTTCTATTACTGATGCCGCCGGTGTTGAACTTTTAGGACATATTTATAATGCATGGGAAGATAAATGCGATGCCTTGGGCATTTTTTGTGATTTATCCAAGGCATTTGATTTCGTTCTTCATGAAACGTTAATCAGGAAACTCCGGCACTACGGGATCCGGAACACCGCTCTGGATCTTCTTTCGTCATACTTGAGTAATAGGATTCAGAGCGTAGACGTAAATGGACAAAGATCTCCTGGATCTATAGTAACAATGGGAGTCCCACAGGGCTCGATTCTTGGTCCTTTTTTGTTTCTTATTTATATTAATGACTTGCCTTACCTCATAAAGGATAACCATGATATAGTGTTGTTTGCGGATGATACTTCACTTTTGTTTAAACTTAAACGTCAGCAGCTGGTTACTGACGACGTAAATAGCGCGATCTCAAAAGTAGTTCACTGGTTCAATGTTAACAATTTACTTCTTAATGAAAAAAAAACCAAATGTATTAGGTTAACCCTAGCACACGTTAGGCAGGTGAAAACTAAGGTGTTGATAAGGGGCGAAGAATTGAATCCTGAAGATAGCACAGTATTCTTAGGCTTAACTTTGGATGCTAAGCTTCAGTGGGGCCCACATATAGATAAATTGTCAAAAAAGCTTAGATCCGCAGCTTATGCTGTTAGAAAAATTCGTAATTTAACTGACATAGAGACAGCCCGTTTAGTGTACTTTAGCTATTTTCATAGTGTAATGACGTACGGTATTCTGTTGTGGGGAAATGCCGCCGACATTCAAACTATCTTTGTTTTGCAGAAAAGAGCCGTTCGATCAATTTATAAATTAAGCCCGAGACACTCTCTCAGAGATAAATTTAAGGAAATTAATGTAATGAATTTATTAATCAAACGGTTTTCCTAGGAATCACGCTAGACGAGAAATTACAATGGGGACCTCATATAACATCTCTTCCGGGGCGGCTAAGCTCGGCCGCTTATGCGGTTAGAAAGATAAGACAGTTAACAGACGTTGAAACCGCGCGTTTGGTCTATTTTAGCTACTTCCATAGTATTATGTCGTATGGCATTTTACTGTGGGGTCGGGCTGCTGACATTGAATCCATCTTTATCTTACAAAAGAGAGCTGTCAGAGCCATTTATGATTTACATCGTCGCGAATCGCTCAGGGAACTATTTGGAAAGATTAATATTATGACGGTACCTTGCCAATTCATTTATGAAAATATTATGTATGTAAGAAAAAATCTACATATTTTTAATAAAATAAGTGATAGACATAATTTTAATACTAGAAATAAAGATAAAATAGATCAACCATTTTTCAGATTATCTAAAGTACATACAACTTTTATGGGGTACTGTGTTAAATGTTCCAACAAAATACCTTGTGATATTTTACAATTAAATGAAAGAAAATTTAAAACTCATATTAAAAGTACACTTTGTAAACAAGCATATTACAAATTGGAGGATTATATCCAAGATAAGAATGCTTGGAAACATGCTGGTCCAGCTCCATAGGATAATCTGGAATCTAGACAAAATCAAACTGGTTGTTAATTTAAGTTGTATAAATTATTATATTTTATTATATGACATTGATTTTACATTCTGTGATTACTTCCTCACACACTGACTTATTAATTGTAATTTATTTTTTATTTTCTTTGGAAAATCGTCTACTTTTACAATGTTTGTAAATATGTGAGAACCATGTATCTATCACATAGGTAATTAATCTATCTGTTGTTGCTCTCTTTTTAAATTTCTTTTTACCTATTGTGATACTCATAGTATTTTTTTTTTTTTTTTTTAGATGCATCGTCTTCTCATATAATTAATTATTAATTAATACTAGCTTTTGCCCGCGACTTCGTCCGCGTAGAAGTCGAAAATGGTTCTAATTGGATTTTTTATTGGTTATTTACGTTATTAATTTTGTTATAACATGTAAAAAACTATATTTTTTGTTTTTGCTTCAGGTGCTAGAATCACCAGGCTACTCTGTGCGCTTACTCTGGAGCATGCCACATACAATTGGCCGTGGGAGGGAGAAGCAGCTTTCCCTCAAGTCTACTGCCGCTACCTTAAGAGTACGACCTTGAGCTTTGTTTATGATCATTGCGAAGCAGATTGTGATGGGAAACTGCACTCTTTTGAATTCGTAATTTGATGGTGTTAGGGGAATCTTAGGAATACATACAGACCTCTGTGAGGCTGACTGTCCACTGGAGCGGATATGCGCCAATAATAACCAATTGAATCTAAACTCCGGTCCAGAGTTTAGATTCTATTCGTTAATATTGGCACATCTCCGCTCCTCACCTCTCATCTCCACTCCAGTGGACAGGCAGCCTAAAGCTTAGAAACCTTCAAATGCAGTACTAATATAGTACGGTGACTTTCGAGACATTCCAATTACAAAGAGTATTTGCATTGCACCAAGCTTTTATGTGAGTTCAACCTTTTTTGAGAAAAATCGGTCAGTTTTCAAACATATGTCAAAATAAAATGTAATTTTAAATCAAAAGCACTAAGGAGTATTGATATCAACTTCGAAGCAAACCACTACCAAAATAACTTTTTAGCTCTATTTAACCCCTTAACCCCTTCAATAAAATACGAAATACGTCTTCCATCAATTCTGTTAAAGAATGTTTATACAAAAGTAGATTGAAGTAGATTGGACCAAGGAATCATGTTGTCCCATACTAAATTTGCCCACCTTTTTCACCCCCTTAGGGGTAGAATTTCGAAAAATCTTTTCTTATCGGATGCCTACGTCATACAAAGAACACACCTTCCAAGTTTCAAGTCTCTACGATCAGCGGTTTAGGCTATGCGTTGATCCGTCAGTCAGTCATTCAGGACAAAGCATTCTATATGTATAGTTAACTAATGTACCTACATAATTATATACAAAGTATTGTAAAACATTTTAAAAGAGTAACGGTGGAGTTTCTGAGTTGATGAGTGCAGATCTGATAGAGTCTGCCAGGTGGAATCTGCCAGAGTTCAAGTTGTTCGAAGGCAATATCACTTTCTTGGCTCCATTTTGTATAATCGAGTTAACAAACAGCTTAATGTATATCCATTGACCTTGCGAGAATGTCGAAGCATCACAGATAAATGGCTTCATACACTCAATTATGAAGAATTAGAAACATTTGTAAAAACTTAACCTCACTTTCCAATTGCCTTTTAGATGTATAATATGCGCAAACACCCCCCCCCCCCACCAAAAACGGACACCTCTATCGGACACACACGTACACACACACACACACATATATACACTCCACAAACAAAACATACACAATCCTTCCATACAAACACACAATCTCACATAAATTACCTACTCATTGAAAATATTGTTTCAATTTAATTTTAAGTTTTAATTTAGTTTTAATTTTATTTTTTGCTTTTTGTCTCGACTTTTTGGAGGTGGGCGTTAATGACTGCGACACAGTATTTACTAATGCAGTTGTTATCGAACACAGAGTTTCTGTAAATTGTGTTTTTTTGGTTTCAATAAAATTTATTATTATTATTATTATTATTATTATTAGTTTCTTGCCCATTCTTCTCCATACGAAAACTACCTTTTGGAAGGGGCGACTAGAATCAATTCAATTTTTTTGTAATTTTTGACGTTCAAAAGTGCCATGCAAGGGCCTATTTGAAATAAATGATTTGACTTTGACTTTGATGACTGTGCCTTCTCAGTATATTTTTGAAAATCTTTTATATACCCATAAAAATATAAAATTGTATAAAAAATACAGTGATATCCATATGATAAACACTAGGAACAAACACAAATTTGTAGTACCTACAACAAGGCTCAAGAAAATAGGCAGCTCGTTCAGATGTCAATGTATACGCTTTTATAATAAACTTCCAAGCCACGTACAAGATCTAAGCCTTAATAAATTCAAATCATTCATTAAACGTAAGTTGTGCCAGAAAGCGTTTTATACCATTAAAGATTACGTTGAGAACAAAAAGGCCTGGGATTAAGCTGCTCCAATTAATTTAAAAAAAATTACAGTGAGTACTTTTGTTTTTTTTTTTTTCAATCATTGTACCACTATATGAATATTTACTTTGTGAAGTATAATATATACATATTTTTTATATTATTGTGAACGTGAGGACTATGTGGATCATATAATTTTTTATTATTTGTTTTGTATCAATATCCGGAATCCATCTTGAGTCAAGCACCTGTTTTTCAGCCTGTTGTCAGCATTTCCTTTGCCTCTCCGCTGGTGGCGCCCTCTATACTTACCGTTGGTACTAGTATTTTAAGCACGCATCGGGTGATGATTTACCGTCATTATAGCGTCGTTATTCGCGCCGTTTAGTTGTTAGCGTTATTTAAAACTTCGCGAAATAATTCTACCTATTTTATTCATTTAAAAGTTTGGTAAAAACCATTTCAGTTTTAGATTCGTGAATTTTTTTACCTCCGTTGTTATTATGGAAAATTCTAATAATAATTTAGAGTCAGAAAGTGTTAATGACGGGTCATTACCGCATAAACGAGTTCGTTCTGCGACACCAAGTACAAAAGATAGTGATAGTGATTCTTCTACGAGTAGTGGTCCCAGCCCTGAGAAACGCAGAGCGAGAAGAGATAGGTACTCAAACCGTGAGTTATGCACAATTTGAGTTCTTATCACAACAAGTGTGTTAAGAAAAACACTATTTTCTTGGTAATACTTTTAATCAGCACAACTGTTCTATTTCACAATCCAAAGACGACTGACTCTGTATTACATCTTACAATTTAGCATGACTTTTGCCCCACCCAGAAATAACGATATTATCATAACCGTTATTTCTGAGTGTTGCCAAAGTAAAATAATACATTGAGTTGCAATAATGAAAATAGATTTAAAACATTGTTATAATAATAATAATTTGTACTTTGACAGTGTTGCCACAGTGGATATTATAATTCAATATTTAAGTAATAATTTTTTTTAAATTTAATCAAAGAAATCATGAAATTCGGCCATCCTTCAGCGCGCTAACTCCGAAGCACGCAATAATCACGCACACTGAGGCATTACATCAAATAGGAAAAATGAGTAACAAAAAAAAAACAATTACACACTCAAGACACTGTATCATATCATTATTTATATGACAGGCAATGCACCTAATAAGTACCCGATGAAAAGAGAAAAGAGTATGCACTGCACTTCACTTCACTTCATAAATTCTCCCGACCGAATCCCGGCTATGGGGCGGCCAACCTCAACAGAGACCAGCCAAGCACGCAGGAGACATAGTGCACAAATGTGTGCGGCAAACAGGTGCCTCACTGCTCTCCTACTCCACAGTCCCGACGGGACTGCAACCTGACACGACCGGGTACAGATCAGGCGCAGAACCAACTGCTTCCCGTGGTTCCGAGGCACGGGGTGTCACACTTCAAACTTCCGATCTAGCTGCTACTGAAAAACTCGTGATAGAAAAATCAAACGACACCCTACCCGACCTGGGAATCGAACCCAGGAACCCAAGCTCAGTAGCCGCGCTTGCGACCACGAGACAAACGGGGTTAAAACTAATGTTTAATATGTTAAATGTTTCCTAAATATATGAATACCATTCGTGTTTACAGTTATTTGACCAATTCTAAATTATAATTATTAAAGTGGGACGAATCAGATGGACCGACCCAGAGGATTTGTCAATTCCTAACGATTGGGTATATTGAACTGTTTGTTTTTCATTCCAATTATAAATATTGGCGTATTAGTTTTATCTTTTTAGCCATCACTCAATATCTTGGGATTTAATATCAGGGTTAAAATCCGGATAAAATACTACATTAGTGGTTGGAACATTCTTACTTGTGCCTGGTTGAATCGCCGAGATGATTTTCAGCAGATCATCTGCAGTCAGTCCTTCCAAAACTAACTTCAACTTCACAGGTATCTCTTCAGAATCTCTAGATAAACATTTCCTGCTATACATATCTTCTAGGAGCCTCTGGAGAGAAACTTACGATCCGCTCTGGAGCGTAGATCTGGAGTGGAGTTGTCATTTCGTTGGCCTTCACAGCACACCTTACGGCTTTCCAACAGCACACCTACATGGCTTTCTAACAGCACTGCTACTTGACTTTCATTGCAGCATACCTACATGGCTTTCATAGCAGTATACCTACATGGCTTACTAACAGCACTGCTACTTGACTTTCATTGCAGCATACCTACATGGCTTACTAACAGCGCACCTACATGGCTTTCATAGCAGCATACCTACGTGGCTTACTAACAGCACTGCTACTTGACTTTCATTGCAGCATACCTACATGGCTTACTAACAGCATAAATATACATGGCTTACTAACAGCGCACCTACATGGCTTTCATAGCAGCATACCTACGTGGCTTACTAACAGCACACATACATGGCTCACTAACACCATATTTACATGACTTATTAACAGCACATGTACATGGCTGCATAGGATTACATAAGTGCCTACGCTAAATTCATGGCCCCAAAAGATCACGTAAGTGTCAACGTTAACGTTACAACGTTACTTCGACGTTATTACTTTGGTTATAATTTGCAAGTTGATTTTTAGAAAATTTGTAATTGAATTATTTTGATTTGACATTTGTAATTTAATAATTTAGGCAATTCTTGATCTAGTACTTATTTATTTTTATTTTTTGACATTGGAATTTAATTATTTTGTTAAATTAAAATCATTTGTAATGTCACAAAATTTGCATGCCGAATTTAGTTGGCACTATTGTGTATTTGTTATAAAATCTGTATAATACCATATTTCAGGCAAATAAATGAATCTATCTATCTAAACTCTGAACTACAGCTCACCTTTATGGCTGCATAAGATCACATAAGTGCCTATGTTAAACTCCTGAACTAGTAGTCACCTACATAGCTCCATAATATCACATAACTGCCTACGTTAAATTCTAAACTACAGCTCACTTGCATAGCCGTATAAGATCAAATAAGTATCAACGTTAAAACAGAACTATGTACAGCTCACTCATATGGCTACGTAAAATCACATAAGTGTCTACGTTAAGCTTTGCACTACAGCTCACCTACATGGCTGCATAAGATCACATTACGTGCCTACGTGAAACTCTGAACTACAGCTCACCTACGTGGCTGCTATAAACTATACGCATATATCTCCATGAAGCTCACCTACATGGTTAAACTGGAGTGTAAGCCGCATAGAACTCTAAACTATACTTGTAGGTACATGTTCATCTTTAATTTTAAACTCTGAACTACAGCTCACCTATGTGGCTGCTATAAACTATACGCATACATCTCTTTATAGCCATCAACATGGTTGAACTAGAGTGTAAGCCGTATGGAACTCTAACCTATACTCTTACATCTTTATTTTTAAAATCTGGACTACAGCTCACCTACGTGGCTGCTATAAACTATACGCATACATCTCCATATAGCTCACCTACATGGTTAAACTGGAGTGTAAGCCGCATAGAACTCTAACTATACTCGTAGGTACATGTTCATCTTTAATTTTAAACTCTGAACTACAGCTCACCTACGTGGCTGCTATAAACTATACGCATACATCTCCATATAGCTCACCTACATGGTTAAACTGGAGTGTAAACCGCATAGAACTCTAAACTATACTTGTAGGTACATGTTCATCTTTAATTTTAAACTCTGAACTACAGCTCACCTATGTGGCTGCTATAAACTATACGCATACATCTCTTTATAGCCATCAACATGGTTGAACTAGAGTGTAAGCCGTATGGAACTCTAACCTATACTCTTACATCTTTATTTTTAAAATCTGGACTACAGCTCACCTACGTGGCTGCTATAAACTATACGCATACATCTCCATATAGCTCACCTACATGGTTAAACTGGAGTGTAAGCCGCATAGAACTCTAAACTGTACTCGTAGGTACATGTTCATCTTTAATTTTAAAATCTAAACTACAGCTCGCCTATGCGGCTATTATAAACTATACGCATACATCTCTTTATAGCCATCATCATGGTTGAACTAGAGTGTAAGCCGTATGGAACTAACCTATACTCTTACATCTTTATTTTTAAAATCTGGACTACAGCTCACCTACGTGGCTGCTATAAACTATACGCATACATCTCCATATAGCTCACCTACATGGTTAAACTGGAGTGTAAGCCGCATAGAACTCTAAACTGTACTCGTAGGTACATGTTCATCTTTAATTTTAAAATCTAAACTACAGCTCGCCTATGCGGCTATTATAAACTATACGCATACATCTCCCTTAGCTCACCTACATCGTTAAACTGGAGTGCACGCCGTATAGGAGTCTACACTATACTCGTACATCACAGGTCGCCCACACGGCTGAACCCAAGTGCACGCTGCATAGGGGTCTATCTACACTATACCCGTACATCTCTGAACAGCTCACCTACATGGCTGAACCCGAGTGCACGCCGCATAAAATTCAAAATTCAAAAGTCATTTATTCAAACTAGGGGTCTACACTATACTCGTACATCTCTGAACAGCTCACCTACATGGCTAAACCCGAGTGCACGCCGCATAAAATTCAAAATTCAAAAGTCATTTATTCAAACTAGAGGTCTACACTATACTCGTACATCTCTGAACAGCTCACCTACATGGCTGAACCCGAGTGCACGCCGCATAGGGGTCTACACTATACTCGTACATCTCTGAACAGCTCACCTACATGGCTGAACCCGAGTGCACGCCGCATAGGAATCTACACTATACTCGTACATCTCTGAACAGCTCACCTACATGGCTGAACCCGAGTGCACGCCGTATAGGAATCTACACTATACTCGTACATCTCTGAACAGCTCACGTACATGGCTGAACCCAAGTGCACGCCGCATATGAATTTACACTATACTCGTACATCTCTGAACAGCTCACCTACATGGCTGAACCCGAGTGCACGCCGCATAGGAATCTACACTATACTCGTACATCTCTGAACAGCTCACCTACATGGCTGAACCCGAGTGCACGCCGCATAGGAATCTACACTATACTCGTACATCTCTGAACAGCTCACCTACATGGCTGAACCCGAGTGCACGCCGCATAGGAATCTACACTATACTCGTACATCTCTGAACAGCTCACCTACATGGCTGAACCCGAGTGCACGCCGTATAGGAATCTACACTATACTCGTACATCTCTGAACAGCTCACCTACATGGCTGAACCCGAGTGCACGCCGCATAGGGGTCTACACTATACTCGTACATCTCTGAACAGCTCACCTACATGGCTGAACCCGAGTGCACGCCGCATAGGAATCTACACTATACTCGTACATCTCTGAACAGCTCACCTACATGGCTGAACCCGAGTGCACGCCGTATAGGAATCTACACTATACTCGTACATCTCTGAACAGCTCACGTACATGGCTGAACCCAAGTGCACGCCGCATATGAATTTACACTATACTCGTACATCTCTGAACAGCTCACCTACATGGCTGAACCCGAGTGCACGCCGCATAGGAATCTACACTATACTCGTACATCTCTGAACAGCTCACCTACATGGCTGAACCCGAGTGCACGCCGCATAGGAATCTACACTATACTCGTACATCTCTGAACAGCTCACCTACATGGCTGAACCCGAGTGCACGCCGCATAGGAATCTACACTATACTCGTACATCTCTGAACAGCTCACCTACATGGCTGAACCCGAGTGCACGCCGTATAGGAATCTACACTATACTCGTACATCTCTGAACAGCTCACGTACATGGCTGAACCCGAGTGCACGCCGCATAGGAATTTACACTATACTCGTACATCTCTGAACAGCTCACCTACATGGCTGAACCCGAGTGCACGCCGCATAGGAATCTACACTATACTCGTACATCTCTGAACAGCTCACCTACATGGCTGAACCCGAGTGCACGCCGTATAGGAATCTACACTATACTCGTACATCTCTGAACAGCTCACGTAAATGGCTGAACCCGAGTGCACGCCGCATAGGAATTTACACTATACTCGTACATCTCTGAACAGCTCACCTACATGGCTGAACCCGAGTGCACGCCGCATAGGAATCTACACTATACTCGTACATCTCTGAACAGCTCACCTACATGGCTGAACCCGAGTGCACGCCGCATAGGAATCTACACTATACTCGTACATCTCTGAACAGCTCACCTACATGGCTGAACCCGAGTGCACGCCGCATAGGAGTCTACACTATACTCGTACATCACAGGTCGCCCACACGGCTAAACCACAGTGCACGCCGTATAGGAGTTCACAATACACATTTTATTATATGATAGTTCGCATAGTCATTAATCATTGCAGCAAACAACAAAGGCTAAGCTACTGCTTAACTATCAAACTATATAGCTGCACAGAAATTTCAGTGAACGGAACAGACTGACATACTATTAAAATTATTCGAAGTAAAATCTCGTAGAGAAATTCCCAACATTCCATCTCATAATTTGTAATTTATTTATTTTCCAAGTTGTCCAATGCAATGATAACTCTATCGAGGAGTTGCCTCGACCAAGAGTACCACATGCACTGGCCCAACTATTTACTAATTGTTTATAATTAGTCCAACGCAACGATAACCCTATCGAGGAGTTGCCTCGACCAAAGGTAGCACGTGCATCGGCCCAATTACTATTAACTATGATTTAAATATTAGCCTTATGGGAAATACGCTACAATGATTGCTACCGAATCATGAGACTACATAATAACCATACTCATCGCTCACTGAACTTATCTCGTACAAAAGCAGTGAAGTAAAAAATTCATAAGACTACTTACAATTTTACCGGCATAATATGGCTCGTGATTCCATCCCACTTCTGACTTGTTAAGAAAAACACTATTTTCTTGGTAATACTTTTAATCAGCACAACTGTTCTATTTCACAATCCAAAGACGACTGACTCTGCATTACATCTTACAATTTAGCATGACTTTTGCCCCACCCAGAAATAACGATATTATCATAACCGTTATTTCTGAGTGTTGCCAAAGTAAAATAATACATTGAGTTGCAATAATGAAAATAGATTTAAAACATTGTTATAATAATAATAATTTGTACTTTGACAGTGTTGCCACAGTGGATATTATAATTCAATATTTAAGTAATAATTTTTTTTTAAATTTAATCAAAGAAATCATGAAAAGTGACCTATTTTACAAATCTTATAACGAAAAATTCTTTGAAAATACGAATTCTAATGCTAAAAACAATACGTCCGTTTCCACAAATGTATTAAACTTACGACGACCTGAAAATAACAAACTTCAGATTTTGTCGGAAGTCAGTACAACGGTAAAAGATCCGTTTTACCCTAAGGCGAATGAAGATTTTCTCAAAAAATTAACGGAATTACAGCGTTTTAAATGTGACGATTGGTATGCCGTTCGGTTTTCGGATGCACAAAAGAAATATTTAGCTACCCCCGGTTTTGTCGAGTTAAATGTTAACTACGAATTAAAGCGTTTTGAATCGGATATGTTAAAAGAAGATACACGTTCATATTTATTAGAACGATCTTTTGCTGGATTAACGAATGCGTTACTTACTCAAAAAGACGAATTGCATAAAACATTACAATCATTGGTGGATTGGTCAAATGAGTCTAGAGAAACGTTGACACCCAACACGTTATTCGAAAAAGTGGAGACATTATTTTCGAAAGAATCCGCTTATAGTACAGTTACTGACGACTTGTTACAAATAGTGTGCGGTCGTAGAGCCGATTTAATAAATATACTTCGTAAGGCTATGTTGCGCCAGATTTCCGAAGGTTTTCATCGCGATGTATTACATAAAATTCCTCCTAGTACAGAATCACTTTTTAATGAGGAGGCAGTTCAAACCTACCTTCAAAAAATTGGGGGGGTGGATAAATTAAATGTATCAACAAAATCAGTACCTCAAACTTATTCTAAAGAATTTTTTTATCAAAATCAAAAACCATCGACTAGTAAGCAAGCTGATGATAGATTTTTTCGTCGAGACAACTTCAATAAAAGACAAAAACCTGGCTCACACGCTCCACAACAGAACAACAAAAACCGAGCAAGTAACCATCGAGCCAAACCTAGGGAAAAGAAATCGCAATCGCAGGCATTTACTAAACACAAGCGTCGCGAATGACTGTCGGACATTTCAAGGCGGTTGTCTAAAGCAATTTCAGTATGCTTGGAGCAATCTAGGTGCGCCAGACAAAATATGTCGGCCGTTAAACGGTGCACGCATACCCTTCATACTGAAACCGCTGCTAATATTTCCGAGTCCCACGGTTCTCAAATGTTGCAGAACCAAAACATCTCCCAATATGACCATACAGATTCAAACCTTGTTAGAGTCAGGTGTACTAGAACCTGCAGAACGGACGCCCAGCTACCTTTCCACGTTCTTTCTGGTACCGAAGTCGGATCAGACCTTCCGTCCTATCTTCAATCTGAAGCAACTGAACCAGTTCGTAGTAGCCAAACCATTTCAACTATTCAGTCACTTCCGAGTTCCAAAATTTTTGCAACAACAAGATTGGATGGCCAAACAAGATTTGAGCCAAGTATACTTGGACGATTTCCTTCTAGCAAACCAGTCAAAATCGCAGTTGGAAGACGACATCGCATTCACGATAAAGATTCTGCATTTACTGGGCTGGACAATCAACTTCGAAAAGTCTGTACTGGCTCTGACGCAGTGCCTTGAGTTTCTCGGCATAACATGGGACACAAAACGCAACGCAAAGTCCCTGTCGGAGCCGAAGTGCCTATCGCTACGCAATGCACTTCACCAACAGCTCCAGACAAGCAAGTGGTCCCTCAAACAGTACCAAACTCTAATGGGGAGACTCAACTTTGCAACGTTCGTGACTCCGAGAGGTCGACTTCACTGTCGCACTCTGCAATACTACAGCCGACAGCTGTCGATGAAACACCCAGCTCGGTCAGAGATGGAGTGGTGGTGTCAAGCTATAGGAAAGTCGATGCCGATCCACTTGAATTCGGTGACACACCTATTGACTACAGACGCATCAGACATCGGATGGGGGGCACAACTCAGCGATACAAATATTGTGGGAACCTGGACAAATTCACAAAGGATATGGCATGCCAACAAAAAAGAGATGTTCGCTGTTTACGCAGCTATACTTCAGAACCAACAGCAACTCCAAAATGCACAGATACTGCTGCAAACCTACAATCGGACAGTAGTGTCGTATATAAAGAAGGAGGGTGGCACAAAATCCAAGAAACTTCTCCAACAAACCCAACAACTTCTTGCTGTTCTAGACAAACAGAACATTCATCTGACAGCACATTATTTTCCGGGTAGATTCAATGCGGAGGTAGATGCTCTTTCTCGGCAGAAGGCTTGCCCAGAGTGGCACTTGACGAGGAAAGCAACGACACAAATCTTTCAAATGTGGGGCTCGCCGGAGATAGACCTCTTCGCATCGAGAACAGCTCATATAGTACCAAGGTACGCATCATTGGACGTGAACGATCAGGAAGCACAACACCACAACGCATCAGTGGCACTACGACCTAGCTTGGTTGTTTCCGCCACCAAATCTGATTCCCAGGGTTCTCAGACACTTAAACCAAGCCAGCGGAGACTACATATTGATTGCCCCGAAGTGGAACAAGGTATTTTGGCAGGCAGATGTTCAACGGCGAGAGCGACATCCCCCTTTTCTGATTCCAGATCTAGCCCGCAATCTGATAGACACCAGAACAGGGATGCACCCGCCGCAAGTGCAAGACCTAAACTTGGAGGCATGGCTGATTTCGGGTGGCCAGATATTTTGACGGACTGGACAGATCAAGAACAAAAACTCCTTATGTCAAGCTGGAGAGGCTCCACAATCAATACCTACAGACCAGCGTGGCGCAGATGGAAGCGATGGTGTGAGTCGCATGCAATTAATTACAAATACCCTAATGCGGATCAAGTAGCTCGATATTTAGCACATTTACACTGTGACATTGGTCTTGCTTATAGAACTATTTTGGTACACAAATCTGTTATTTCAACTTTCACACACTTAACATCAAATATTGATTTGTCGTCTAATTTTTTTATAAAATATATATTAAAAGCTATTGCTGTCTTACGAGAGAAATCTGCTAAACCACCTATTTGGAACCCTAAAGTTTTATTGCAATACATGAGTACTTACAGTTTTGATGAAAATAATAAATTTCATGTATCGAGACATGTTGCTACTCTCTTACTGCTAGCATCAGGCCGCCGGGTTCATGATCTTACATTGTTACGTATTGATAGCAATAGTTTAGTTGATGAAGATACCTCTATTGTATTGTGGCCAGCATTTGGCTCTAAAACAGACAACCATAACCATAGGCAGTCTGGATGGAGGCTTAGGGAACATCCTGATAAAAAAAAAAAAATGATTTATTGGATAAGACAATTATTACATATTACTCTGAACCGTCGAGGAAATATAAAAGCAATATAAAACCTGCATCTAGAACCGTTATTGGCGGATGGGTGAGGTCTCTCTTAAAAGCTAGTGGTATTGATGCAACTCCAGGTTCAGTAAGATCTGCAGTAGCTTCTCTCAATTTTGTAGAAAATTTTCCGATTGATCAAATTCTTGCAACTGGTAACTGGAAAATGATTCATACCTTCCAAAATTATTATCAAAGGGAATTGCAAAATGATTCGAATATTCCCAAACATTCTGTATCTTTATCTAATTATTTTGATCCTGTTCATTGAAAGATTACCATAATTTTTCTTTAGTTATTTATTTTGTTATATAATGCGGCTGCAAGCATGTATGCAAGCAAGTATGTGCTTGATTAATTATTGTAATACATTTACATAATTATGCATTGTTATTTTTATTAACCCAATTTCTTCTTACTTCCTTGTACACATTATAGCGTCTTTGGGTTAAACGCACCAGGTGATAACAAACACATCACTCAAGATGGATTCCGGATATTGATACAAAACAAATAATAGAGAGTTTTACATAAAATAAAACTTACCTATTATTTTTTCCATCAATATCCGGAATCCAGGTAAGGTCTACCTGGTGCATCATGAGTTCCATAATGACGGTAAATCGGGCCATCACCCGATGCGTGCTTAAAATACTAGTACCAACGGTAAGTATAGAGGGCGCCACCAGCGGAGAGGCAAAGGAAATGCCGACAACAGGCTGAAAAACAGGTGCTTGACTCAAGATGGATTCCGGATATTGATGAAAAAATAATAGGTAAGTTTTATTTTATGTAAAACTCTCTATTTTATTTTCTCGGTTATTTTTAATGATAATCTGGCAGTTTGAGAACTTTATGTGGCCTACCCAAATGTCCTTTCTTTGGTATTGTTCGTCGAGTCGCTTAAGTTCTGAATTGAGCTACACGATTACTGACAAATGCGTGCACTGACTGGACAGGTCCACTCAAATCTGTATAATTCTTTCCTCAAAAGACCATTCGAGACACAAATCTACATGGTCCTTAATCCATTCATTGCCACTTAAATTTTAAAAACATCACCTGGGTGCCACTTAATATTTTTGATGATTTCAATAGAAAATACGAAATTATTTATGATTTTTATTTGAAAATGAACCCTAAATAAAAAAAAACCACTCAAAAATGGTAAACGCAACAAATGCGTTGGTGGCACTGGTAAAAGAATTTAAAACGTAAGTGCCATTCAACACACCGTTTGCGTTGACGTTTGGATAGTATTATGCAACATGTTCTTTATTCATATAGTCTGTTTATTTATAATTTAGTATTAATATTTCCTACTACCTACTCTTACTAATACATATTATAAATGCGAAACATTGTGTGTGTTTGTTACCGTACGTTTGCACTGCCGAAACATTTACAGGAAAACGTGTTGTGAACGCATAATGCTGACGCTGACAGAATACAATTATTTGATAGATATGATTATAGATTATTTGATATAATTATGTTATATGTCTGTTTGCCAAATTTCATCCAAATTCGTCCAGCCGTTTATGCATGAAGAACGTCTAGACGAATTTGAAAAAGTCATGCAGAATCGACGATTTTAATGGATTGCAGGTAAGTAAACAATATTTTAGTGAATAAATAGGTTGAAATTATGACAAAACAAAAAGAATTTAAATGAAGATACATTTATTATAAAAAAAAAAAAATGATCGAGAGGTTTGAAAAGAGAAAGGGGAGGCCTTTGCCCAGCAGTGGGACACGAAACCAAACTAATAAAAAAAAACAATAAAATACGTGCATATATTTTTGGCGTGATTTGTTATGAATAAAACCATCCAAAAAAGATTTTTACTGCTATGCCAATGAACGCACCGTATCCGTTCATGTGATTTCATTTTAAAAATACACAATGAAACTATAAATTAAAAAAATTATAAATTAAAGAATATTGCTTATCTTTATCTCCCAATTCACAAATATACAATAAACACTCAATAAAACTTCAGTTATTCCCAAATTAAAATAGACCTTCATAGCACCAACCGTTTTTTCCTTACCAAAACAAGAATAACAGTCCGAAGCAAAAACCAACAGTGTTTCCAGATTTAAAAAATGTTTCTAGCCGTGAATGTTGCCAAATATTTAAATACATTTCTATAATTTTTATGTAATGCCAAATAACGTCCTACAGCACACTCAACGCATATGGTGCGTTGGTGGCATGACGTTGCACTCTCGATCAACGCAAATGGTACGTTGGTAGCAATGAATGGGTTAAATGATCTGACCAAGACTATTTCTGGGTTTTATATACACATTGACATTAATGAATTTTATTGTTAGGAAAACACTATTTTCTTGGTAATACTTTTAATCAGCACAACTGTACTATTTCACAATCCAAAGACGACTGACTCTGCATTACATTTTACAATTTAGCATGACTTTTGCCCCACCCAGAAATAACGATATTATCATAACCGTTATTTCTGAGTGTTGCCAAAGTAAAATAATACATTGAGTTGCAATAATGAAAATAGATTTAATTTGACAGTGTTGCCACAGTGGATATTATAATTCAATATTCAAGTAATATTTTTTTTTAAATTTAATCAAAGAAATCATGAAATTAGGCCATACGACAGCGCGCTAACTCCGAAGCACGCAATAATCACGCACACTGAGGCATATCAAATAGGAAAAATGAGTAACAAAAAAAAAACTATTACACACTCAAGATACTGTATCATATCATTATATGACAAGCAATGCACCTAATAAGTACCCGATGAAAAGAGAAAAGAGTATGCACTGCACTTCACTTCACTTCATAAATCCTCCCGACCGAATCCCGGCCATGGGGCGGCCTACCTCAAGAGAGACCAGCCAAGCACGCAGGAGACATAGTGCACAAATGTGTGCCGCAAACAGGTGCCTCACTGCTCTCCTACTCCACAGTCCCGACGGGACTGCAACCTGACACGACCGGGTAGAGATCAGGCGCAGAACCAACTGCTTCCCGTGCTTCCGAGGCACGGGGTGTCACACTTCAAGCTTCCGATCTAGCTGCTACTGAAAAACTGCTGATAGAAAAATCAAACGACACCCTACCCGACCTGGGAATCGAACCCAGGACCCCAAGCTCAGTAGCCGCGCTTGCGACCAAGAGACCAACGGGGTTAAAACTAATGTTTAATATGTAAATGTTTCCTAAATATATGAATAGCATTCGTGTTTACAGTTATTTGTCCAATTCTAAATTATAATTATTGAAGTGGGACGAATCAGATGCCACCCAGAGATTTGTCAATTCCTAACGATTGGGTATAAGTGAACTGTTTGTTTTTCATTCCAATTATAAATATTGGCGTATTAGTTTATCTTTTTAGCCATCACTCAGTATTTTGGGATTTAATATCAGGGTTAAAATCCGATACTACGAATACATTAGTGGTTGGAACATTCTTACTTGTGCCTTGTTGAATCGCCGAGATGATTTTCAGCAAATCATCTGCAGTCAGTCCTTCTGAAACTAGCTTCAACTTCACAGGTATCTCTTCAGAATCACTAGATAAATATTTCCTGCTATACATATCTTCTAGGAGCCTCTGGAGAGAAACTTACGATCCGCTCTGGAGCGTAGATCTGGGGTGGAGTTGTCATTTCGTTGGCCTTCACAGCACACCTTACGGCTTTCCAACAGCACACCTACATGGCTTTCTAACAGCACTGCTACTTGACTTTCATTGCAGCATACCTACATGGCTTTCATAGGAGTATACCTACATGGCTTACTAACAGCACTGCTATTTGACTTTCATTGCAGCATACCTACATGGCTTACTAACAGCATAAATATAAATGGCTTACTAACAGCGCACCTACATGGCTCTCATAGCAGCATACCTACATGGCTTACTAACAGCACACATACATGGCTCACTAACACCATATTTACATGACTTATTAACAGCACATGTACATGGCTGCATAGGATTACATAAGTGCCCACGCTAAACCCATGGCCCCAAAAGATCACGTAAGTGCCAACGTTAACGTTACAACGTTATTACTTTGGTTATAATTTGCAAGTTGATTTTTAGAAAATTTGTAATTGAATTATTTTTATTTGACATTTGTAATTTGATAATTTAGGCAATTCTTGATTTAATAGTAATTTTTTTATTTTTTGACTTTGGAATTTTATTATTTTGTTAAATTAGAATCATTGTTAATGTCACAAAATTTGCATGCCGAATTTAGTTGGCACTATTGTGTATTTGTTATAAAATCTGTAAAATACCATATTTCAGGCAAATAAATGAATCTATCTATCTAAACTCTGAACTACAGCTCACCTTTATGGCTGCATAAGAAGTACCTATGTTAAACTCCTGAACTAGTAGTCACCTAGGAGCTATTCCATAATATCACATAACTGCCTACGTTAAATTCTAAACTACAGATGTCAACCGTGCCGTCGTGAAAATTCCATCCTGATGGCGCTACTGAAAGTTTCAGTTACCTTCAGTAGCTCCATCAGTTGCAAATTGTTGGGGGCAAAGAGTTTCCAGTCATCCATGTAAAGGAGGTGAGATATAACCTGACCACCTCTCTTTAATCGATAGCCGAGTCCTGAGTCCTCCAGCAGTGTGCTTAGAGGATTCAAGGCTAGGCAGAACCAAAGTGGACTCAAACTGTCGCCCTGAAATATACCTCGCTCGATCCTTATCGGTTCGCTATTCCTCTGGGTATGTCGACAGCCTGGATAGCGAAGAACCGTCCTCCATTGCCCCATACATGACATCAGGAAGGTGCGTAGAGTTGCATCTACTTTATACAACTCCAGCACCCTCATGAGCCATGTATGGGGCACTGAGTCATAGTAGGCCTTCTTATAATCTATCCAACATGTCGACAGATCCCTTCGGGAACGACGAACCTGTTGGCTAATGGCCATATCGATGAGGAGCAGCTCCTTAGTACCGCGGGACCCGTTCCTACATCCATTTTGAGAGGTAGACATGATGGAGTTGGTGTCTATATGTTTATTAATTTTAGCTCTCAAAATGGATGTAAAAACATTATAGACCGTCGGTAGACAAGTGATTGGCCTATAATTTTGGGTTCCGCAGTACTACCTGATTTATGGAGCAGGTGGGTTATTCCTGTCGTTAGGAACTGGGGCAGCGACCCTGATTCTAAGGCTGACTGGAACTGGCATGCCAACCGGGCGTGCGACCTCTGGAACCATTTTATCCAAAAGTTGTGCAGCCCGTCCGGCCCTCGAGATTTCCAGTTAGGCAACGGACGGACTGCACAAGCTACATCTTGGGGGCTGATGGTAAGTGCCCCCATTTCTGGTATGCGCCCGCACGCCCTCTCGATCTTCCCAGTCCAATCTCCTTCGGTGTGATTGACAGGCGCCGACCAGATGCTTCGCCAGAACGAACACATGGCGTCATCATCTGGCAGGCACGTATCAATCACACCTTGATCCGGTCGCTCCCAAGCCCTGTAAACCCACCTTTCATCGCTCTGGAATGTGCGATTCTGAGTGTACCGCTCAACTCTCCGTCTGTACCGTCGAATACGGTTTGCCCATGCACAGATCTTCTGCTTCAGGAAGTCGATACGCTCTGTGACGCGGGTCAAATAATCTCGAGAGCTAATATCAGTTCCCGAGAACGCCCGCCTCACAAAGCGCATCACTTTAGGGCGAGTATTGCCCTCCATGAAGCAGATTAGCTTGCCGATGAGTACTCTAGCCTCACCGATACGGCGCTCAATCCTGCACTGCCAAGCTGGAACAGCTGGTTTTAGTCGTGGAGCTCTGTCACTGTTGTGAAATTTAACATGAGCTACACGACATGCCGCTACAGCTGCACAGTACAAGATCGAGTGGGTATCGGCGAGGTCTTTGCTGCCCTCAAAACAATTTGACAGCGGCGAGTCTAGAGTACACACTAGTGCCTTGTTTTTCTTGTGCATAGGCAAACGAGGTAAACGTGGTCTAAGTCCAGGTGGAGTGAAGCGGTACTCCCGGAAAGCATCCTCCAAAGCGCTCTTCAATCGCATCGCATTGCATTGGGAACTCACGGATATAACCCCGTCATCATCCTCTTCGCCACCGTGGTCGGGTCGCGGTGTAACACTGGGTGGATTTTGTAGTTGCACCGCAACCAGTGGCGAGGCAGGCGTAACACGGTTATTCCGTGATTCGAGGCGTAGTCCATTAAGTACGGCGTCGTCCAGCATATGGTTACGCTGAATGACCCGCACCTGATCCGAAAGTCGTTGGGCCGACACGTTGACAGCTGGTTCAAGCACCTGAAAAAGAGAGAGCACCCGAACACGGTACGCGGTCAGGTTGTTTCCCCCTTCTGTAGCCCCATAGTATGAGCGCATGACATTCTCGTAGATGGATTGTGTCCATCTCATGCGCTGCACACATCCGCCGGGAGCTGGGACCCTATCATAGGCCGGTGGGCCTCGAGGTCCTAAGCCGTCCGGAGGCCGGTGTCCTCCCCGTCGACGAACAGGTGGTGGCGTCGTGGGCGGAGAGAAATACTCGTCGCTCGAGCTCGACGCAACTGCCGCGGCTGGTGCATTGATGTAAATTGGGCTGGTGTCGTTCATAGTGGGGCTGGGTACTGGCGGCGGCGAGGCGGAGCTGAGCGACGAGCCCGGAGATAGTAGGCTCGACGTGTGGCCGATCTTGTCAACATTGTCTTGATTTTCTTATTTCCCCTTTTGTGTTCATTGTTCTGTTAACGGAGGTGACAACTGTCATATCACCTCCGATTTAGCAGTTTTTATTAAAATTCTTTTACATTTTGGTGTATATATTCGATCTCTTTATTGAATATTGTTTTGTGGTTTCGGTTTTGTTAAAATTGAACAAACTCTTGTAAAACTGCGTGTGAATTAATATTAAATACGAAGACTAAAAAACAAGACGTGCAGTTGACACGGCGGTGTTGCCATTTTTTTTATTATTATTATTATCTCCTCTAATTCGGAGCACCTGCCATCTTATCTCTTCACCACCCTTGATTGACTGGTACTCGTAGAGAATGCCTAAGGCATTGAGTCCGCCTTTGTACCTTATTGTGTGCGAGAAGTTTAAATAAATAAATAAACAATGCTTACTGTATAACAATTTAATTTCAATTTCCAAATATCGATTTGTGAGATTCGACATATTAATTAATCGAGTCGAACAAAATAAAATAAAAAATCGTTTGGCATAATCGTTTTCGCACATCATTACAATAAAAAAAACAATTACAGTCGGCGATTTTTAACGCAAAATTGAGTAGTGGTAATCAAAAAATAAAGACTGTTTGGAAAATTATCAATGACGAAACAAACAGAAATAAAAGACATAATAATGATTTCACACTAGAAACTTCACGGGGTCTCATAAGCTCTGACAAAGAAGTTGCTCAAGAATTTGTAAATTTCTTTACTGGTATCCCACTTAAAACTACTGAAACCTTACATTCCTCTCCCTCGCGTTCAATTGATTTATTAAGAGCAAACGTTTCATCCTGCCCGATTGAATTTAAATTCAAGCATATAAACCCCTTAACAGTAATAAAAGCTTTTAGGCAAATCAAGATCAAATTAACCGAAGATCTATGGGGAATGTCAATCAAAGTTTGTACCTCCATTATTGAGACTATAGCGCCGTACTTAGCCTTAATATTTAATTTGTGTGTGGATCAAGGAGTCTTCCCTGATCTAATGAAATATAGTAAGGTATTACCACTTTTCAAATCCGGGGACAGTAAAGACACTAATAATTATAGACCCGTATCCGTGTTGCCAGTTTTAAGCAAGGTGTTTGAAAAGGTAATGCTTAATCAAATGCTCAATCATTTTAACACCAATAAAATCTTACACGATCAACAGTATGGTTTCACCAAGGGACGTTGTACGACCGACGCCGGTGTCACCTTATTAAAGCACATATTTACGGCGTGGGAAGAGGCCCAAGACGCCATAGGAATTTTTTGTGACCTCTCGAAGGCATTTGACTGCGTCGACCACGAAACCTTAATCTTGAAACTTGAGCATTACGGACTTGGAAAACTTGCGCTCAGTTTAGTAAAATCTTATTTATGATTATGATAGACAACAGCAAGTTCAAATAAATGGTGTCAATTCAATCGGTTTAAAAGTAAAAATGGGTGTACCACAAGGATCAATATTGGGTCCTTTCCTCTTTTTAGTTTATATTAATGATCTACCCCATTTGTTAAAAACTCAACCACAAATGGTGTTATTTGCTGACGATACTTCCTTAATTTTTAAAATTAATAGACGTGCATCAAATCTTGACGACGTAAATAACGCCCTACAGCAGGTCCAAAATTGGTTCACTGCTAATAATTTAGTATTATATGGGAAAAAAACGAAGTGCATACGATTTTCTTTACCAAATGTAAAAAGTAGTAGTTGTGAGATAGTATTGAATCAAGAGAAACTAGAATTCGTCGATAAAACAGTTTTCCTAGGGATCACGCTCGACTCAAGGCTTCAATGGGGTCCTCATTTAACATCTCTTTCAGGTCGGTTAAGTTCAGCAGCATATGCTGTGAGAAAAATCCGTCAATTTACTGACGTGGGTACCGCGAGGCCAGTCTATTTTAGTTACTTTCATAGTATTATGTCGTACGGTATTCTACTATGGGGACGGGCTGCAGACATCGAGTCTATTTTTATTCTGCAGAAAAGAGCCATCAGAGCCATATATGGCCTCCGCAGGCGCGACTCTCTAAGGGAACTGTTTAAAGATATTAACATCATGACGGTATCTTGTCAATATATCTATGAAAACATTATGTACGTAAGGAAAAATCTGCATCTTTTTAGTAAAAGAGGTGCAAGACACAATTACATCACTAGGAATAGGGACCAATTAGTTCAACCGGGTTTCAGGCTGGCTAAAGTGGACTCATCTTTCATGGGGTCAGTACCCCATGAAAGATGAGTCCACTTTAACTTTAAAATGTTACAATAAAATACCTCCCAACATACTTCAACTAAATGAAACGAAATTTAAATCTTATATTAAACGCACACTATGCAGCCAAGCATATTATAAGTTGGGAGATTATATCGCTGATAAAAATACTTGGCTCAACACTGGTCTTGCTCCACAAGGGCGCATAAACGAATAGATTAGCATTTTAAAATACTGTTGGAGCTGCTGAAGATGTAAAAAACTATCTTTGCATTGTATAAATTCAATCTCATAACATTGTATAATTGCATAGCACATGTTGAGTACTATGTACCGACTATAAAGCTACCATTTAGGTACTGTATATGTCTTTCATTGACTTGAATGTGCCTTGGCGGCTGAGAGTATGTCATGCTCACTCTAATGTCTCGCTGACGGTGGCGCGTGTGTTGGATCATTTAGCTCCCTTCAAAATGGTTGAGCTGAATGGTGCTAATCCATGCGTCATGTTCGTGAACGGGCGCCGTCAGTAGGGACTGGTCATCTCTTAGCTACCACGGCTTATTTTAATTTAATTTAATTTTTGAATATAACTTCAACATGAATGATGTAACCAATTTTTTGTAACCATATTATGATTTAAAAGAGTGTCCGTGGAGTTTCTTGCCCGTTCTTCTCCATAGGTACCTACTACGCTTTGGAATGGGCATCTAGCTTCATCTTTCTGACTGACGGACCCCTTGACAATTCAAAAGTGCCTGTAATTGGTTTATTTGAAATAAATGCTTTGAGTTTGAGTTTGAGTTCAATATTACATTTATTTATTTATTTATTTACACAACAACCCTTAAATCTATCTTTACAGGTTGCCCTAATGCGATAGATAAGTAGACAAATAAATACAATTTTCCAATAAAACAAACATAACACATAAAATTTACTTAATTGTAACATAAAACCCTAGCCGTGGTCTGGTGGCCCCGAACTCAGCTGGTTACAGCTTCTAACAAACTACAACGCATGCAAAGACTAGCCTGCGTGGCGACCACGGGCTGCATGAGGACTACTCCGACTGCAGCAATCGAAGCCATGCTGGGACTGCCCCCGCTCCACCTGTTTATACAGCAGGAAGCGACAATGGCAGCGGTACGTCTTAATGCAATCAATCTCTGGGGTAAGAGAGACACACAACATACCGTGCTGCCCTTCCCTATCACGAAAGCCATTAATGATCGGATACCCAAACAATTATTTATCTTCGATAAAAAATACAGAATCCAACTTCATGAGGATCGCAAATGCGAGGGGCTGCGCCTCGCAGAACTGCGAATCTTCACTGATGGATCCAAAACAGGTAGTGGCACAGGTGCTGGAATCTTCTCTGAGGACTTCAACATACATATAGCCACACCATTGGGTGTCCACAATACAGTATTCCAGGCCGAATGCATGGGTATATCCCTTGCCGCTTTAGCCATCATGGCCAGGAAAGTTAAGGACTACTCGATACGTATACTGTCAGACAGCATGGCTGTTCTGCAAGCGCTAAACAGCTACACTGTTGACTCTGGGCTGATATACGAGTGCCACCAGCGCCTTAACCAGGTGGGTAGCCTCAATAATATTACCATTCAATGGATCAAAGGACACAGCGGTTCGCGGGGTAATGACGCAGCCGACGAACTTGCCAGAAGGGGATCGAGCATGGCACCAGTGAGGCCTGAACCCATTGCGCCACTCCCCTTCGGGTACCTACGCACTCTGGTAAGGAAACGAACCAGGGACCAACATCACAAACTATGGTCGGACCACGGTGAGTGTAGGCAGGCCAAGGAGGCACTCCCTACAATTGATGGCCGCCTCACGAAACAGTTTCTTCGACTATCGAAACAACAGCTACGTACAGTTACAGCAGCTGTAACTGGCCATGGGTCATTTAATAAACACCTCTTTGTCATAGGAGTCACAGACAGTCCGCTGTGCAGAGCCTGCATGGAGGACGACGAGACAGCAGCCCATGTGCGGTTATACTGCCCGGTGGTCGCCACATACAGGGCAAAGTACTTCGGTAACCCAGGTACCCTACGTGAGATTGTCAGCGACACCAAGGCGTTGCTGGCCTTCTTTGTGGAGCTGGGGTGGATCGAATAACCAATTTTCCCACCCGTACGCAAAATACGCGCTTAGTCGTGGAGTTGCGGATACCAGCCCGTATTACCTATTACCTAACATAAAACCCTAGCGGTCGCCCGAGTAAAGTCGTTCAGTGTACAAGAAAACAGGTCTATTCCTTCGGCTACCGCGTTGAGCGTGCACAGTGCGCGCGTCAGCGGCGCGCGCTGAAGCAGATTGGTGCGCGCGGTGGGCAATACCAGCAGCCGCGGCCACCGCCGCCTGCTCACATACTCGTCTGGGACGCACAGTTTAATTGACTGTAGTATAGCAAAATGAGAAAGTTTACCTCAACAGGTACGTGGCTAGTGCTAGTTCTCGCTTAGTTTCTAATTTATAGTAACCAACCATTCCCAAAATGAATAAGGTTGGATATAACAATGGGTATCCCGGATATACTCCATGTAATCTCAAATACATGAACCTTATATACTTATTTTGTATCCGTTCTAACATCGTACTGTATTTGGCTTCACTAGGACTCCAAATAACCGCGTTGTACTCCAAGTGGCTCTTTACCAATGCCTCGTACAAGGCTTTAAGAGCACTCATATTTGAAAATTCATTTGCCTGTCGCAAAACAAAACCTAGATTACGGTATGCCTTTTTGCAAACCTCTACGATATGTTTCCGAAAGTGCAAATCAGCGGTGAATCGAACGCCCAGATCTTTGACCTCCACGACACGCTGCAGCGGTTTACCTTCTATGAGGTACTCATGGTGAAGCGGGGCGCGGGCGCGGGTGAACGAAAGCACAGAGCATTTCCCCACGTTGAAATATAGTTTATTTTCCTGGCTCCACTTAGTGACTCGATCTAAATCCTGCTGCAGTATGCCATGATCGGCGCTCTGCTTCACTACATGAATCAGAGTAAGCTTGTTGACTCATTGACTACTTTCGGTAAGTCGTCCACCATGAGAACAAAAAGAAACGGCCCAAGATTACTTCCTTAGCTGACGCCCGATCTCGTGTAATATATCTCTGAAAAGCGACCGCCACAGTCAACGTATTGACGTCTGCCGCGCAGGTAATCCGCGAAGAATTGAATTGTGTGCGGTGTGAAACCCATGCTGGCCAATTTCAACAGCAACACATCATTATCGACTGTGTCGAACGCCTTTCGAAAATCTAGGTAGGCTACATCTACTTGCAGTCCAGCATCAACAGCTGGTACTAGTTGCGTCATTAGGTTAAGTAAATTTCCGGTTGTACCCCGCCCAGGACGAAACCCGTGCTGCGCATCAGACAAGTGTGCGTTCACCTGTGAGTATAAACAGCTGTGAATGGCTACCTCGAACACTTTAGCAGGAGCGCATAAAACCGCCACAGGCCTGTAGTCACTTGCTTCCGTACCTCCGCGACCTTTCGGCACCGGTACCACTCGGCTAAGCTTCCAACGATCAGGAAATGTTGCTGTAGCAATGCAGACATTGAACAAGTGTAGTAAGGGTTCAACTAACACCATGCGGCTATCCCTAAGGATAAAGGGTGGTATGCCATAGTCCGACTGAGCGTTTAGCGGGCAAGCGACCGAGCGCGCGGCGCACCACCGACGCTTCAAGACGAGGTGAGCCCACGCGCCACTTTGTGCCGCTGTTGTGTTCGCGGTCTCTGTGTTCAACGTAGCCGGCTCGGGGTTATACTAGTATACAGAGTGAAAAAAACGTGCAAACTCCTGTGCGCATTCTTGGTCCGACATAATTTGTCCATCCTTATTTAATTTATATTTGTTCGAATTACCTTTTTTTGATCTGACGTAACTCCAGAAAGCTTTCGGGTCTGTCGCAAGATGGCTCTGTACGCGATCCCGATACCGGTCGTGAGCAAGTGCAGTCTCAGCCTTAACTCTCGCCCGGCATCGGGCAAACGCCTCATAATCATTAGGGGATTTACATAACTTGTACTTTTTATGAAGGCCGTATTTTAATTGAATATCCCTGATAATAGCTGAAGTATACCACACTGGATATGTATATCTATAATTCTTAGGTTTTTCGTTTTTGAGAGGTACACAGGCATCGAAATCTTGAACGATTTTGCTATAAAAAAAACTTAAAGCTAAATCCGGATCGTTTAAACTGTAAATATCACTCCAGTCTAATAATGATAAAAGATAATATAATTTATTAAAGTTTGCTTTACTCAAGTTCCATTGCCTAGACTGGTTATAAGATTCTGACTGTGCGTCTACCATAGGTAGCGGCAGGGGGGGCGTGACGTTGTCCACCGTGACCACGAGCGGCGGGTGGTACGCGTCCACGGGGTGCAGCCCCTCCTCCCCCGCGCACACCGAAACGCTGCTGCGCCCGCTCAACACGAGATCCAGCTGTCTGCCATTGCAATTAGGGACTTCATTGTACTGAACGACTTCACAGAAGGCCACATAATATTCAAAATAGTCACGTACATAATTATTACACAAAAACAAATTAAAATCTCCTAATAACACTACCTTATTTTTATATTTAATACATATTTTTTCTAAAATTTTAAACATTACCGAATACTCATTTTCATCAGTCTGTGGTGGAATATATAATACACAGCGGGTAAATAAAAATGGGTTTTGCAAATGAACTGTAGCACAAATCAACTCAAATTTATGAATGTCAATATTTACGCCATCGGGAATCGTTACTTGCCGCAAACTTCCGGAACACAAAGTTTCTCAAAATTACCTTCTGTTACTCCAATTTTAAACGAGGCATAATCTCTTTCAGTCTTAGGTCGTATTTTTTCAATAATTAACTCCGAGTCATCTTCCAAAATATTTTTGATATACTCTTTTAAACTTTCTTCGGTCGTAGTTTTATCTAGTCTCCAGACATGAAGGTATTTTTTACGTTCGACTGCTTTAAGAGATACGACCGATGTTTTTCCGCCTCTTATTATAGGGTGTTTTTTCCTACCTTTTACTTGTATCCAATTATTATCCTTATAAACAGATTCTCCGGGTGAGACCGCTGACGTGTTACGTGTTATTGGACCTGTGTTCGTATATTATGTTAAGATCTGGGCATTTGCTAGTTGTTTATAAGATTTTAAATAATATTTGTCACATTTTAGATCCTATACATGTGTATGTGTGATATTTTGTGAAAAGTAAAAATGTAAACACGCACGTTTGGCGCGAATTCGATTCGATTTTGGATATCAAAAAACTTAATTACCACTACTTAATTAACTTGAATAATGGATGAATTCGTCAAATAATTAAATTATGTATTATTCGCTGCCCCTGTGGTGGAGTTTGGATGTTCGAAATCCCCAATTTTTATGTTTTTTAGCCTCGACCAGCATTGTCATCAAAATGGCGATTATCACATTTACGGACCTAAAAGTTGTAAAGGTAAATTTATTAACTTGCGCGTTTTGTAAGAAAGATTGAATGGCGTTAACAGAAGAGTTTTTTATCCTACTCTCTTAAATAACGCACATGCGTATGATTTGATGGGTATAAATATTTACATAATCAATTTAGTATGTCGTCATTCTGGGGTCTAATGGGACCCGCTATCGAGCCGGCGGAGGTTTGTGTGTTCGGGTCCAATCGGGGGCGCTTCCGAACTATACGGTTCAGTCCTCGTTCAGTCACATTTCAATTCATGTCAGATACGCACAGTTATATCCTCGTACATATATACATATACTAATATTTAAAGAAGTTTGCAACAGAAATTTTACAGAAAAGAGTTTTTACTTTTGTTTCCCACAAACAACGAGCCCGCTCTGTCCGCCTCGGTATGTAAAGTAAAAATGTTTTACGCTGATTCCAAAACCATTTCGAGCTTTTAGGTTTCTTAACCTTATTTTTCTATTTTTGGCGCTTACAATTATAAGATGGAGTTTATTTTAACATAAACACATAAAACCACTTGACTTTCATTTGACCTCCAAATGACGTCAGAAATTACCGGAAGTTACGTACTACTCCATGATAAAAAAATCGGGTTATTCCACTAATCCCCATCGGTTTAAAAATAAAATACAAACAAATAAGAATTACGAAGTCTTTATTTCTTACGGAGGTCTCATTGATTATTTTTATAATCAAACAAATTAAAGTAATGGCTAAATGAATAGCATAATGCTGGGACTGCACCTGCGTAAGTGTACAATATTTTTGTCATATCATACTACAGTCTAAACTTTACTACAAAATATAATCTTTTAAATGGTTACTTTGTGATTAATTATTTTAGAACTTTTGTTTAGTTAGGTTACCTAATTAAAGTGGTGCGCCCCTTTTATTAAAAAAAATCTCGTAAATAAAGATGCTTATTATATCAAAATCTATTATATTCACTCAGTGAAACATCTAAAGACCCTAAATATATCGTTTTTTATTTATTAACACGCTCATAACAGCTTTATGATAAATTAGTTTTCTGTAATGATGAAACAGTGACTTATAATGCATATAAAGCAAAAATCTATTACGAATGTCTTCAAATATGTGTATCTCGATGCCTCAAGAAGTGGGAGAGAATTTATTAAACAATCACGAGATATAAATTTTTTTAGTTATCTGCCCCGCTGGAATTGTAAAGCTATCTGGCTCTGTTAGGAAAATAGGTTAAGAGTCCTTACGTAGGTTGCGGTAACATTCTGGGATCCGATTTCGAGGGTTCTTTTTTTATTTGAAAGGTAGTAACTTTAAGTTGGTCTCATAAAAATTTGGTGAATATCTCTCTCTAATAGCTCCTCCAAATGCAGTAGATTGCTCACTTTTAGATTTCTACCAGTGAAATCGGCCCTTTAATTACTAAACCTAGTAATTAAAGGGCCCGATGGCAGGAGGGCTTGATGGAGCACCCGTGACCACCTTCTAATCACAAAATTAGAAAATTCTGAAAATTATGTTCTGAATTCTCTAAAACTTTTTACAATGAGATGGCTGGATAGATACTGTGCACCGCTACTTAACGCCGCTATTTTACGTAAGTTGGATGGGTATAGGATTTTAATCTGACGTGGTTATTTTCACTAGTAAAGTTATTTAAAACGGGATTTATACCATGTTTTTTGTTTGAAAAACATGGTATAAATCCCGATATCCAATTTTAAATAATTTTAGTGGTATATTACTTGTTGCAAAAAGTTTGTGCTTGCGAGGTCTACTGTTTGCAGAACTACTAGTTTTAATACCGATGGGGATTTGTGATCTTTTTGTGCACAAATCCCTATTGATGGAATTTGTGGACAAAAAAATCACAAATCCCCATTGATGGAGATTGTCAATAGGGATTTGTGGAATAACCCAAAAATCAAATCATATAATGTCAACTTTAGAGATGACCTGATGTCTTTGAATCGATACAAATCAAACATTGAAAATCAATTCACACAAAATATTAAATCCTGAATGATCGTTAACCAATAGAACGATAGCTTAAAGAAAATCCATTCCCTGTAAACAATAATTATTAAAAAAAAATTAAACTATTTTGTAACTAGTACTAAAGGTGTTAGAAACTTGCAAATATAAATGTTATTTGTTGATTGGTTTGATAAATAGTTTAGAAAGAAATCATTCACAGTCGTGCACGGATAGTAGGTATCTACCATGTGGTAGATAAGTAGATACCTACTATCCCTCTTCATTCGACAAGACTACTGAACTCGGATTTTCAACGACAAGTAAGGACAGATTAGTAATAAAAAATTAGTAACTATGTATAATCGATTAAAAGTAATCGAGTTACTAATTTCATATTGAAAAACGTAAAATTTCAATTATGTCGCTCATTCCCACCTCTAATTTCATGTGTCCATCAACTAACTGTCAAGTGTCATGTAGAGATGGGTTGTAACAGGTATCTGTTATCACTGTTACTGTTACAGAAAAATAACAGATCCAAACATCTGTTTTGAAATAACTGCCTGTTATTTTTGTGTCGGACGATAAATACGTATTTAAATCTCAATTGATAATCTTCCTTAGTTAATTTCGTTTAAAGGCGAAAATCGAATAAGAAGTTTTGACTAGGAATGACGGGGTAATGTGAAATTATAGAATTACGTTTATTTATAAATATTTTTAGTCATCCGGTTACACTGGAAACCGACCCCAACATAATTGTAAAAGGCTAGGCAGCTTGTTTGATGAATACACCATAAACACAGAAATGTTTTGGAAAAAAAAAAATACAATTCACCAGTTCTCTTCCGTTAGAAAGCAGTGAAAGCAATTAAATTTCAAAGGTTCAAAATTTAAAAAAATCAACAAACTAACCAGCCAAATACTTTAAATTGAGTGCTAATACTTTCAATTGAGTACCATCTTTATTTCCATTAAAATAAAGTCGTACATGCATAGAACCTTTTGCGACCAATCCCGTCAATCGTCAAACCAAAGATAATAATAAAGGTGATTCACGATCACTGAATTTTTTGGTTGCATCACAAATTTCCATAAAGATAATTATATACAATTAAATTAAAGTAAGTAAGTAAAAAAGTATTTTTATGAAAAAAAAAATAAACAAACCAAGCAAATTACTCTCAATATAATTGAATAACATCTTTATTGGTTAATCAACAATGTCGTAACTACCTGGAATATTTTGCGATGAATTCCGTCAAACCAAAGGTAATAAAGACATTCGGATACGATCACAATTTTTTTGGTTGCCGTAAAGAAAAATATTATAAAACACAGTCGTGGTAACAGTCTGTGTGGGGATTGCTATTTTCAGTAACAGATAAGTTATATTGTTAGGGACGTTATTATAAATATCTGTTACGATAAATATGCCTCATCCCTATCTGTCATGCTTGAAGTTTCTGATGTCAAGCAAAAAACGTCAAATTTAGATTTTTTATTATTGTGTTATACGTGGCAAAGATCTTAAGCTATTCAGCCTACGTTATGACGTCAGCATGAACAAAACTTTAAAAAAATATAAAAAAATAACTACAGCTTGGAATAACAAAATATTGAAATAAGTTGCTTAAAATAACTAAATCTATCTATTAAAAATATTAAAAAAATACCTGAAAAAACTTTACATACCGAATTGCGTGCGGCGCGGCGCGGCGGCGGCGCGACGCGATAACATTTTCGCGAGTGTCAGTTAGGCCACCTGTTTGGATTTTTGATCGCGAATTCGTACGAAGCTACGAATAATATTACTCGTAGGTACGAAGTCAGTTCGCGCGAATCAGTAATCAAACATTTTGTTTGCGCAAATGAACCGCGTGAATGTCAATTTGGACACCAGTTCGACTCCGCCGTACGTTTGATCGCTAGTTCGTACGAATAACATTCGCGCAAACTTGCGATAGTCACGTACTTAGTAGCTTTCTATTAGAACGCGGTGTCCTACCCAAAAGCGATTGTCGCGCGATCCGGAACGCTTGGTCGCGCCGACAGAGGGCTGCTTCCGAACAAAAAGTGACTTAATAGGCACGCGAAGATCGCGTGCTAGCGTGATGACGCTTTTGGTTAGGACGCGGAGAATGAGTGCTTAAAAAGTGTGACGAGACGATAGATACGTCTGCTTGACGCGTCGTCGCGTAAAAACTAAATGTATTTGTAGCGGGCTACTGCAAACTATGCAGTCTCGTAGCTTTTGCTACGGTTCGTAGCACGTGCTTATGCTACGGAGTTATAATATTTTTACTAATATAATGAAAATCCTTAATTCATGATACAATTTTCAATAATAACGGGCGGAGTACGGCTTTAGAATGTTAAGATGAAATAGTACATACGGGTGTATCGGATTAAATAATGTAGCATAGTACATACGGGTGTATCGGATTAAATAATGTAGCATAGTACATACGGGTGTATCGGATTAAATAATGTAGCATGTGCACAAGCATTGAGGTGCGAGCTACGAACCGTAGCGAACGCTACGAGAGTGCGTGCTTGGCAGTGACGTCGCGCGTCAGTCTGGGCGAGGGGTTTGTATTAAGGAATAACGCTTCATATTTAAATTTTATTCACAACAGAACATAGAGTCCGCGATGAGGTCGACAGGTACTAAGTACTTACAACCCTTCAAACAGCGCCTGGAACACCTTCATTATATCCATGTGTATATCATATTATTTTGTATTATGTTGATTTGTGTATAACGCGACTAGCAGTTAGGATTAAGTACATAAATAATCATTTGTATTTAACTTTTTACATTGCGCTCTAAATAGTGTCACTATGAGTAAGGAGTAGTACATACGAGCTGCACAGATAGTCTTACAAACGTTATCATCTAAGTTTGAGTTGTAACTAGTGAGGCGTGCCTACACACGGGATCACAAGAATATACATAATGTTCTAACAGCATAACATCTAGCTACCTGTATACATGTTCCAAGTAAATATCGCACTAACTACCGCAAACATCATATTTTACAAGATATCCTATACATGGGAATAATACATTATGTTCATTTATTGTTGCATTTTTCTAAAACAATACGAGATCGACAAATATGAAGACTAACGTTAGCCGCTCACGGATACAATACACTGCCGAGCAGCCGCTCCGGCCCGACCGGCGGCCCCCCGGGGTCCGCACGGTCGCACGGTTACAATACACTGCCGAGCAGCCGCTCCGGCCCGACCGGCGGCCCCCCGGGGTCCGCACGGTCGCACGGTTACAATACACTGCCGAGCAGCCGCTCCGGCCCGACCGGCGGCCCCCCGGGGTCCGCACGGTCGCACGGTTACAATACACTGCCGAGCAGCCGCTCCGGCCCGACCGGCGGCCCCCCGGGGTCCGCACGGTCGCACGGTTACAATACACTGCCGAGCAGCCGCTCCGGCCCGACCGGCGGCCCCCCGGGGTCCGCACGGTCGCACGGTTACAATACACTGCCGAGCAGCCGCTCCGGCCCGACCGGCGGCCCCCCGGGGTCCGCACGGTCGCACGGTTACAATACACTGCCGAGCAGCCGCTCCGCCCCGACCGGCGGCCCCCCGGGGTCCGCACGGTCGCACGGTTACAATACACTGCCGAGCAGCCGCTTCCCCCCGACCGGCGGCCCCCCGGGGTTCGCACGGTTACAATACACTGCCGAGCAGCCGCTCCGCCCCGACCGGCGGCCCCCCGGGGTTCGCACGGTTACAATACACTGCCGAGCAGCCGCTCCGCCCCGACCGGCGGCCCCCCGGGGTTCGCACGGTTACAATACACTGCCGAGCAGCCGCTTCCCCCCGACCGGCGGCCCCCCGGGGTTCGCACGGTTACAATACACTGCCGAGCAGCCGCTCCGCCCCGACCGGCGGCCCCCCGGGGTTCGCACGGTTACAATACACTGCCGAGCAGCCGCTCCGCTCCGGCCGGTGCCCCCCGGGGGTCGCACGGTCGCGCGCTTACAATACACTGCCGAGCAGCCGCTCCGCCCCGACCGGCGGCCCCCCGGGGTTCGCACGGTTACAATACACTGCCGAGCAGCCGCTCCGCTCCGGCCGGTGCCCCCCGGGGGTCGCACGGTCGCGCGCTTACAATACACTGGCGAGCAGCCGCTCCGCCCTGGCCGGCGGCCCCCCGGGGGTCGCACGGTCGCACGCTTACAGTTTCTCAGCACACGCACACAACGTGATTCACTCCTCGGTATAACATTATTGCTTATATCCTAATACACAAATGTCAACAAAAGAGCCCGGCCCGAGACGAGAGATACCAATCTAGGGTCCCAAACTTAATAATTTCAAGGCCTCATTTTATAAGGAGACATAAATCCCTTATTTAAGTTTAGATTTGTTCTCGTCGCTAGCGGCCTCTTTTGAACTCGTGGCGCGATTGCCCCGCCGCGCGCCGCCTCCTGCGCCGCCCGGGCAGCGGCCGGCTTACTCAACTAAGTAAGCTAGCTAGATACATGCACAGCAATGATGCACGGTGGGGTTGCGTCCGCAGTCGTTTACGATCTCTATACTCGTACTAAACCATTATCACATTATATACAATAATATTTATGAACCTCATTCGGCACGGAGTCGCTCCACCACTCACCAGACCACCGCGCTTACAACCAATCCCGTCTCTGATCTTTTGCCCTTCTACTACTTATATGTTATAGATATGAATAATATGGAATGTACGATGAGATCGTTAAATATAAATATTACTTCTTTTACATTTGTTTGATTGTAAATAATTTGAGTGTCACAGGTTCGTGTTCAGGTTCACGGCGTTGTCGTCCAGTGGTCGCACACACTTCCCGGTCACTTGATGATATAATTATAATATATATTAGTATATTCCAAGATTCCTACAGTGGACTTCAAGGGGAACGCGTTCTTAGCTTTACTAATAACAATATTCAGCAATTTAATAAAGGAAGAGAGTCATTGCGTATTGGCGTACCACGCGGCCGTACGAGATCCGAGAGCCCTGCCGCCTAGGATCATCTTTATTCATATTTCCGTTTTCCTAAATGAGTATTGTTTTACACTTACTTATGGTAGAGTACCGTAAGTAAAGTGTAACGCAGTTTCATGACCGCCTATTAAATGTACATCGGACATATACCGAGTCTGTAGCTCACTCTTGGAGCGCAGTTGTATTCGATCTTGCTTCAGATCTAATCCGAGTCGGAGTCGCTGGAGGGCGGCTGCGGGAGCGGCACGGCGGCGGGCGCGGGCGCGGCGGGCGCCGGCGCCGGCTCGCTGTGGCGCCCCTCGGTCGCCAGCGCGTACGCCGGCGCCGACTGCCCCGACGTGCGCTCGATGCCCACGCTGCAACAATACGCGTCGGGTGAGACACCGCGTGTACTGCTTGCACTTGGAGTGCGTGTGTAGTATTTAGGTAGTACTCACATGTACTCGTGGCGCGCCAGGTAGCGCACGTACTTCTCGGGCGGGTCGGCGTCGTGCTCCTGCAGCGACACGGAGCGCACCGTCATGTGCGACACCTGCGTGGCCGGCATCGTGAACTCCACAAAGGCGTGGCTGGCGAGCTCGGCCGGCACCTGGTCGTATGACGTCAGCGCCATGCGGCACACCAGGTTGTGCGTCGTGTAAGCACCTGTACAAAACAAACATTCGTAGGATGGACTCAATTGATGCTGTTTAAACATTAATTTTGTTACTATAGTAAATGACTTTAAATATCTTAATTTTCTTTATTTTATGCGCTTTAAAAGACGTTCCTGTGCGCGACACGTGGAGCTGTGTGCTCACCCTGGCCTTCCTTGGGCAGACGCGGCATGCGCCACACGATGGCGCGGTGCTGGTGCTCGTACTTAGCCTGGCCCGACGTCACCTCGATTAGCGACTCCTGCAGCGTGTCTACCGCGCCCAGGAAGCGCTCGATGCCTTTTATCTTGCCCGTGCGCCTGACGATGATCGTGGTAAAGTAAAAACTTTTAAGTAATAAGAATACTGGATAATATTAGAAGTGGTCATAATCAGAGAGTTTTTTATATGTGGGCACATGAAAAATATTTTACAATGCATTTGCTCGAAAAGAGCCTTTTCCAAGCAGTAAATTAGTGCGGAAAGTGTCACTTTTTTCACTAGTGCTTTTTACTTTTCTGTTTTTTTTTAATTTTGGTGGCCGTCGTCAGCCCGTTGCAAAGAGTTTTTATTATTTGAGAAAAGTTTTACAAATCAGATGATGATGATAACGATGACGATGGCGAAGGCGATGGCGATAGCGATGGGATGACGATGACGATGGCGATGACGATATCGATGACGATGGCGATGGCAATGGCGGAGTCAAAGACAAAGTCGAACAAACTCCGACTTCGATTTCGACTTCGACTCCGACTTCGACTCCGACTTCGACTCCGACTCCGACTTCGACTTCGACTTGGACTTGGACTTCGACTCCGACTCCGACTCCGACTTCGACTTCGACTTCGGCTCCGACTCCGACTTCGACTTCGACTCCGACTCCGACTTCGACTCCAACTTTAAGAGAGATACAGACAGAGAAACACACGCACGCCGCTCGGCTTACAACTATAGCAAAAAGTGTTGTTACAACTTTTGGTCCTAATTTTTTCCGTCTAGCCCCCTTTCGCAACGCGCGATAAAGAACTTCGTTCCAAAACTTCGTTCCAAAAACGCAGTCAACAACGGAAGTCAAAATACAACACAAACTTCATCACCATCTATCTAAAGTTTTCACCGGCCAACCCCAAACGCTCTTTTCGAGCAAATGCATTGTAAAACTTTTTTTCTTTTATTGTACTTACAGCTTGACCAAAGAGTTCTCACTTCATTATAGGGTTTAGTTGCCGTTGGCGAACAAAATAATTTACTTCCGCAACTTAATCAGATGTTGTAGTAACAATAATGTACCTATATTAAATAAATAGATAAAACAAAATAATAATAATATTGAAAACAATTGTTTTTTTTAGACAGGGTGGATTTTTGAGATGGGGCAGTAAGGACAGCTACCTTAAACGTTGTAGCTACAGGAAAATAGTCTTAAGAGACTGTCCTTAACTTTTTGAAAGATTTCGATCTGCATTTACAGATTTCGAAAAAAAAATACATTCAGCAAGAAAATGGGCAGTTGTCACAAAAACTTTTTTGATGCTAATCGATCCTGTTTCTTATACATATCAAAAAACTCTCCTGGACCAATTGAGGTTTGAGTACTTGGAAAGTCAGAAATCGCAAAAAACCTTTCCCATACATTTCGTAGGAAATGTGACTCCAACTTACTATTTTACGATGATAGAGTGGCCGAAACTAAACTAAAACAAATTGAACTTTAAATTTCGAACGAATAGAAAACAAAATTAAGAACCTTTGTTGCTTTTGAAAAAACTTTTTACATGGACTAGTTTTTTTTTTTTGCAATTTCTGTCTTTTGTAGAGGACAGTCTTTTTTAACGTTTTCCAAACAAGTCTGAAAGTTGTAAATAATTTGAGGTCATTTTTAGACATCCGTACCTCAAAAGGAAAATACGGAACCGTTTTAGGATCACATCGTTGTCCGTCCGTCAGTCTCTCACGACCCTCAGGAACGTGTGGAGGTATCAAGTTGAAATAGCATCAAATACGTAGGTCTGTGGTCCCTTGAAGTTTAAAAAATCAAGCTTCTAAGTCCATGCAATAGAAAATACGGCCATTTATGACATCATTATTTTGATACTCGCAAATAAATCAAAACCAGGCAAGAAGCAAGGTCTCATAACACAAGTATAGGGAAAAGTCCGAAAATCGATAATTTGTAGTTTTACCACACAAAAATAAATCGTTTACAAACTTACGCTTGCAGAGAATTGACGGTCAAGTATATCGATGTATGGGAGAACATGTTTTTCAACTACAATGTTAAAAGTTTGTTTTTGAGATAAATTCATCCCAACTACAGAACCCTTCATTGTGCGTGGTCCGACACGCACTTGGCTGGTTTTTTTCTCAGAACGTCGGACATCACAAGCAACAAACTATATTGTTCTTATAGTAAATAAAATTATAACGCGTATTCGTTCGAAGTTTAAATTTTTTGTTTCTGTTTGGCTGTCTATCATAATAAAGTACGAGTATGTTGGAGTTTTTTTCTTACGTGAAATGTATGGGATTTTTTTTTGCGATTTAGACTTTTCTAGTACTCAAACCTCATTTGGTCTCATATAGTTTTTTGATCCTTATAAGAAACAGGATCGATTGGCATCAAAAAAAGCTTTTGTGAAAACTGCCCATTTTCTTGCTGACTGTAAAAAAAATTGAAAATCTGTGAATGCTGATCAAAATATCTCATTAAGTTAAGGACAGTCTCCTATGGGCACGCCACAATTGTAGCGATAAGTCCCCTCTTTGAGGAGTGGCTAGAGAGGCGCCACGGCGTCCTCACCTTCCGCCTGACGCAGGTCCTCACCGGACACGGCTGTTTCGGGAGGTTCCTGTTCCGAATAAGGCGGGAGGAAACGCCCGGATGTCACCACTGTGTGGATCGCCCGGAGGACACGGTGGAGCATACGGTGGAGGACTGCCCTGCTTGAGCGGAGCACCGCTGTGTCCAGGCCCGGCGATCGGCGGCGGCGATCTCTCGCGTCCGGCCCTGGTTCAGGCCATGGTTCGGAGCGATAGTGCATGGGAGGCCGTGACTTCCTTCTGCGAAGCAGTAATGCTCGCAAAGGAGGAGGCGGAGCGCGCGAGGGAGAGGCAAGATTCGCGCCCTCGCGCCCCTAGTCGCCGCAAGAGACGCCCCGGGCGTCGGGAGTCGCGAGCCGTCTTCCGGCCACCGGTGAGCAATGGGTAGCTCGCCGTCCGATTAGGACCAGGCCCGGGTCGACGGCGCGTTGTGTTCCACGCGCACCTCAAAGAGATGTCAGCACCAACTGACGGGGTCCGTAAGGGCCAATGCCTGCCAGGGTTGCGAGTTTGTCCGAAAGGGATATCGCGGCCCCGGCACTCAGGCAACGTAAGGAACACGGGTGGGTTTTAGTCAGCAAAAGTCTGATACCCCCTCCCGCTCCGTCCAGAGCGGGAGAAGTTATTTGATAATTTCCCAACCTCAATAAAAAAAAAAAAAAAAAGGACAGTCTTCTAAGACCGTTTTCTTCTAGCGACAACGGTTAAGATAGCTGTCCTTACTGTCCCATCTCAAAAGTCCACCCTGGATATATGGTCAAGTCCAAAATGATTGAATATTGTGCATGACCCACCCAACCGCAGTTTCTATATTATCAGTGGCGGTAATAGCGGCATGTCATCGCAACAGCTGATCAGTTGCTGTGGTGCGTACCCTGCGGTTCTTATTATCTCGCAGTAGGTGCGCAAAGTAGAGCTTCTTCTTCTCGCTTCTCTCACATCACTAGAATCTTTTGTTTCTTGTATGAGGACCCCTTTTAATTATTAACTTTATTAAATTTTTATAATGATTTGTTATAGCGGCAATAGAAAAACATTATGTAAAAATTTCAACTGTCTACCTATTACGGTTCATGAGATACAGCCCGCTCGCTGACAGACAGACGGACGGACGGACAGCGGAGGCATATAATAGGGTTCCGTTTGGTATCCGGGTATTCGGGTACGGTACCCTAAAAACGCGCACAGAACAACAGAGCGTTAACAACAGAGCGTTAACAACAGAGCGTTAACAACAGAGCGTTAACAACAGAGCGTTAACAACAGAGCATTAACAGCGCGTTTTTTTTCCCTTATTACTTTCATTCCAATGTAATACTCGTAAATCCCTAGACCTAGCGTCCTTCTGTTTCAACAACATTTATTTTGGCTCTGTGAAATCTGCCGATCTACTCTGTAAAAATCTCACTGTGTAAGCTGGTGAAGTGAACTGTCAATAGTGTCCTAGCGTCTGTCAATAGTGTCCTAGCGTCTGGGTGGAATGACAGCTCACTGCACCTAAGTATTCACGGTGTGTGTGCACCTGTGGGCGGACTTCACGGATCCGTATCGGAAGTGCTTCTCGACGCGGAACAGGTAGATCCAGCAGTCAGGGATGGGGAAGCGGATAGCGACGTCCTCGCACGGCACCTGGCCCAGCTTGCGCGACGCGAACCCCGGCACCAGCACGTCGGCGCGCAGCTCCACCTGCGCAAACTAGCTCCGGTCAGCCGCAAGAGTCACAGCACTCACAGCACAGTGTCGCAGTATGCATCCAATCCAATCCTTGTTCAAAGGCATACTATTCTATCAACGACTACCTAAATGATAAGAATAGTTGGTCGCTGTGATTAACTCAAGACAATGTTTATGTTCTTTCTCCAGCTTACGTACTGACAAGTTATATGAGTTTATATAATTGTTTATTTTATTTGACTTTTTAAGTCAAGTTATTTTAATTTAACTTCAATTTATTTTTGACAATATCTACTCATCACACTGTTTTTTTTATGAGTTGTATTGCAATATGTGGTTAGCTAGTGACCTCGACAATTGATCATATTATTTACTGTTATTAGTAATTAACTCTTTGTTTATTTATTTTACATCGATGGTCCTAGTTTATCATTTATAACTTCCAGTTACAACTATATGTAAGCGGGCACGCCCTTTATGCCTGGAGGCTTTTTTATTTAGATATTAATTCTGTTTACGTTTAGTTTTTTTTATTTCGGCCTGAGTATCGATGATTGATTGGTTGAGTTCTCGATGATTTTGTTTGGTATATTGGCGTGTGCTAGCTAACATATGGCTAATAATTTGAATTATGTTTTGTGTTGCGTAATGTAAATTATTTTGAATACTATTATATAGAATCTTTTTTTTTTGTTCTTCTAACTGAACAGACAGCTGTGCTGCTGGGGAGTTTGTTGCGCCACTTCTTCTTCCCAGCTAATGCACTAGGAAGTGGTGAAGGGTGGGCGTTTTGGGGGACTGTCTTATGTAATTTTGACGTTCGAAAAGTGCTGATTCTCAGCCTAGTTTGAATAAATGACTTTTGAATTTTGAATTTTGAATTTTGCAGGTCACGCACCTTGTTCCCAGTGACGCACCACACTGCCTTCAGCTGCAGCGGCAGCTCGCGGTTCTTGGGCGGCCGCACGCGAAACCGCATCAGCTCGATGTAGCACGCGTCCGGCGGCTTGAACCTGCGAAACAACCACGCACTCATGCCAACACTACGAGTATTATACATTAGGTACTGCTTCGTGAGATACTGCATGGTTACTGGCTAAGCTTGGGATTGGAAATTCGAGAGTACAACATAAATACTTACTATATGTTAGGACTAAAAAATTCAGGATACTAAACTCGAGCTTCGTAGTACCTACAACATAAATACTTTTTGAAAATGTTCGCAGCCGCCATCTTGGATCTTTATTTTGACTTAAATTAGTCTTTCTACTAAAGACTTATTTAAGTTAAAGAACTATGAGAATTTTAAGATTAAAGAACTGCGTTTAAAAAAATACTTCACTTATTGCTACTACAGCATATTTGCGCGGGCATGTCGGTGACGCGCATAGAAATATAAATAACTATATCTCTGGTGATGCGTAACCCACCCATAAGTTTTTTCCCTACCAAAAATCCCTCAAAAGTTTTCACTTAAAATAAACTATAAAACCTACAGTCAAAATAAAACTAGCTGACCCGGTAGGCAGACGTTGTCCTGCGACAACAGCGCCACCCGGGTCCAAATATAGCTAAGAACTATACAAGTGACACAAAAAGAATTACAAAAAACAAACATCTAAATCAGTCAAGCCGCTTAGGATAAGAAGAAGAAAATTAGAATGAAAGAATTAATTAGAATGGATATTATTGTCTAGTTTTAGTTTTCGGGACACCATAATTATGTATTTGGGGGGAAAGACCTGGTGGCCTGAAATACAGGCTTCGGCTTAACTTAGGCACCAGTCTCCCACAATATTTTTGTTTAAGCCCATAGCTGGACACTATTGTATTTTGTAAGGATATTGTGGTGAGAAAATAAATTATTCAATTATTATTATTAATTACGAACACACGCACACCGGCATTTTATTTATTGCCAGGCATGCAAAATTTTAATATTCTTCAAAAATAAGCAATGTACTTAAAATAAAATGCGGGTCAAAATGTGGTAATCGGTATACAATTTCTGGAATATCTTTACATAGAACTTGCGCTCCTGCGACGTAAAGTGATACGTCCTCACGCTGGGAAGGCGCTGCTGACGGGATGGGTTTTCCAAGGTCGTTAATATAGTTTACTTTACCATTTATTTTCGAAATGAATTATTGTTTATTTATAAAATAAAATTTAGATTCTATTAATAATGAATAATGGCTATCTTATGATTAAAATGTCATTTTTTAAATGTCTTAAAGGTGTTTCTAAGTATTAGAAAAAAAATACTTTTATGTCTTGAAGTTTTTTAGTAAATTACGTTATTTTAACTTTTTTTTCTGCTATATTTTGTACGGATGTTGAAAAAAAGGGGTTCAGCCACATGCAAGTATAGTGATATATATGTATGTGTGTGATAGTATAGTGATGTTGATGAGATTTTTTAATTATCAAAATCAAAAGTAGTTTCTTGTAACAAAACCAAAACCATCAAACGTCAGTTTCGCGTAATTTTTCGGAAAACTTGTTGCGAATATTAGTGATTTTCCATGAATACTTAATTTATTTGAAAAATCCCTTTCAGCCACATGCAAGACAAACAACTCGACTTTTCAAATCACAAATAAATTTGTTTAAATTCTGTTTCCCTTTCTCACAACGAATGAACAAAATTTATCAAAATCAGTCGATTTCGTGCACGGCCTCTTAAGGGGTCATTGTACTCATCATTATGAACAACTTTCAGTGTAGAACCAACGATGAAATCACGAAACAAAAAAATCTGCGGGTCCCTAGATTTATGTTCCAAGCCATAATTCAATAATTTTGTCTGTTGTCTTTTATGATTATTATTTTATTTTTATTCTTAATGTTTTTATTATTAATTTGTTTTGTTTCTCATTTTAATTCGATCTCTGATATCATGTTGTATGTTGTGATTTATTCATTGTTATATTTTCGCTTTGTCAAACTTAATGTTTTACCTAGATTATAAGAGAATGATGTGGTCTCCTATAATTGGAAGCGCACACTGTATTTGTCCCTATTCCTAAATTGTAAACTTGCATGTAATTGTGTAGCCTCTGTTGGAGATCCAATAAATAAATAAATAAATAAATAAATGTTCGCACATCTCGTCGAAAAGACCCTCCTGGTCCTTTTTTCAGGCCCATAGAAGAATACCTTAACCTAAACATACATATTTTAATATAAGCATGTCGTGTGTGTAAGCATGTTTTTATATTATGGGTATTGAGGATAAAAACCGAAATACGGGATTAAAGTTAAAATAATTTTATGTGTATTTATGTGTACTTACAATAAAGAATAAGAAAAAAATGTTAAGCACCTATTTAATAATATATACATATAATAATAGATAATTATATATTAATTATATAATAATTAAGATATTGAAATAGGTGCTTTACATTTTTGTTACACAAGTATAAATATTTTAAAAACTTGAGAGGTGTCAAGGGACACCCGGGATGGAACGAAGTTCCTCTTTCTATGAGAGAGAGAGAGAGAGACAGACAGACAGAGAAACACACGCACGCCGCACGGCTTACAACTATAGCAAACAGTGTCGTTACAGCTTTTGGTCTCGAAGTATAAGTTTAAGTGTATGTAGGTATAAGTCTCTTGGCTCGTGTCGACTTCGACTTCGAATTCGACTTCGACTCCGATTTCAACTCCGACTCCGACTTCGACTCCGACTTCGACTCCGACTTGGACTTCGACTCCGACTTCGACTTCGACTTCGACTCCGACTTCGACTCCGACTCCGACTTCGACTTCGACTTCGACTCCGACTCCGACTTCAACTTCGACTTCCACTTCGACTTCGACTTCGACTTCGACTTCGACTCCGACTCCGACTTCGACTTCGACTCCGACTTCGACTTCGACTTCGACTTCGACTCCGACTTCGACTTCGACTTCGACTCCGACTCCGACTTCGACTCCGACTCCGACTTCGACTTCGACTTCGACTTCGACTTCGACTTCGACTTCGACTCCGACTTCGACTCCGACTTCGACTCCGACTCCGACTCCGACTTCGACTTCGACTTCGACTTCAACTTTGACTTTGAGAGAGAGACAGACAGAAACACGCGCACGCCGCTCGGCTTACTAGCAAAAGTGTCGTTACAACTTTTGGTCCTAATTTTTTCCGTCTAGCCCCCTTTCGAAACGCGCGATAAGGAACTTCGTTCCAAAAACTGCAGAATCTGATCTCAGTCCAACAAAATATTAAATCTTTCACTAACCACTACTATAATTTATGATATGCTCAAATACAGATATATATTTTTATTACTTTTGTATAATCTCACTTATTTCAGTGAAAAATAATACTAACCCGATTTAATAGGTCGCGCAGGGGGACGTCAATATGTCATTCCATAGGTAATTGCTGAAAACCAGCGCTGTTGACATTGGGTTCATCCGAATTTCACAGCAATTCGCTGAGCAATGACCTGTTCTGGCACAGATGCGACGCACAGCGTTATTTTTCTTATTATTTGTTACAAAAGTAGATATCTCTGTCAGCATTTTGCTTTTGTTATGTTTATGTTGTCTTTTGCAAATGTCACAAGAGTGCTAAGAGTACGTTTTAGTCTTTGGTCCGTGGCCTTGATATCAACCAATGAACAACATTATTTTGTTTTTTAAATTTTATTTAATGGTTGAATACAGGGCCTTTGGCTGCTTTTGTATGAGTGTATTTTGGATTTTTTGTGTGCGTTTTGTTTGTGCAGAATAAACAATTTTTCTTTCTTTCTTTCTTTCTTTTTTTTAACCTCACAAAGGCTACCACCAATTAGTACCTGTGGTTTCTCACAGATGGTGTTATAATAAAAAAACTTAACCTTATTTTGACCAGTTTCTGACTCCCACGCAAGTTCCTGACTCCTTAAACATATTAATTGATAAACTATAAAATATGACGAATATTGCTGTGTTGAACATTACTTTTGACTACCTAGGCAATCGTCCACTGCCCCACCAGACATGTCCTTTAACTGTTTACTGAGGGCGCATAAAGCCAGCAAAAAATCAAATTTCACCCGCGCAACCCTTACCTACCCCTCTCATCAAACACGACGAAAACAAAACACAATCCATTCCCGCCGGCAGAAACTTTTCACCCGGCGTTTATCTAGCTAGGTATAGAATTCGAATTTGAATTTTTGTGTAGTAAGTACCTATAAGCAAAATAATCAGATGAAACAGCTCTATATAATTTACCTAAGTATGATCGCTGTATGCAAGTAGGTATATTATTCCATAATATATTACATTATTGTATGTCCGTGAATCTTTTACCGATGCTGGTGGCCTACTATTTTAAACGTTTTTATTTGCCTCTGAACATAATTGTTATCTTATACGAGTATTTATCCGATGTTTATTAGTCAGTTGTAGGCGTTGATTAGAAAACCGCGCAAATGCGAGCGGATCATCATCAAAGTATTTTACTACATACTACATTATCAGTCATGATGAAAATAAACTCAATAAACTTGCTTTTTTGACGATATGGAAGCAAATACTATCTAACTAATCGTATCACTTACCTTCCCTTTTTTACTTTGAGGAAAACAAGCCTTTTTAGAATGATAACATCATAATTATTATAATTATTATCATTATCGTCATAATTATTAAGGACGAACATGATTGAACAAACATATCAATAAACTTAGAATATTTGTTGGACCGCAGTGATCAGCAACCCTATTCGTCGAAATGGTTTTTCAATTAATATTAATATTTAAACAAAATATTACCCATTCCCTTTATTTTCAATGCAATTCTTCAATAGGTAAAAACTAAAAACATCTGTTTATTTTGCATATACTATACGCTAAGCTTGAATTCAGAATCTTAGATCAAATGCAAGTTTTGAAACTAGAAACTATGTTGACGTGACAAGGTTCAAATTCAAATGTAACCAAATTTTTATTTAGGATCTTGTACAATTTGTACCTCACGACGTCTTCGTGGAAAACCTATGTGATACCCAAGTAAAAAAATATAATGCTATATCGTGGATTTTGCTTTGTAGGATCGTACAAAGTCACATAGCAACAGTGTTACCCAAGTAAAAAATAATATTGGTATAGTATAGTGGATTTTGCACTGTACTGTGCAAAGACACATAGCATGTGTCATGAAAATCTTTCCTGCGCGAAGCGCGAGTAGAAACAATCCTCAGTGAAAACCTTTGTGAACAAAAAAAGTAAATAAAAGAAAAACAAAAACCCGACTACGTACAAAGTGAACTATGGCGATTCTAAATGAAAATGTGGGCCGAGGCGAAACCGAGGCACACATACATGATTCCATCAGTATAGTACTTTTCTCAAACAATGCGCGGAAATGAAAACTAAATGAATTAATTATAAATTCCAGAATCAATGACGAACAATGATAATTTTACATGCGCCAGTTATGTTCATTTATTTCTTTTTTACTTTAAACACCTCTATTGGCAAGCCAAATCGAAATTTAAATAAAATCTTTGATAAGTTGCCTCCTTGGTTGCCATGGCACAACCAACCATCAAACTTTCGTTCCATTTTTAAATAATACGACAGATTCGACACCAGCATTTTACACTACGCTAACTTGAATTTTGGACAATTTTCGTTTTGAATGCTATATTATTTATGGTATGGACTTTCAATTAGTACCAAAACAATTATATAGAAATTCCAAATAATAACGAATAAATACAAATTTTACATAACGCTAAGTGAATGTAATTTTTGCAATCGCGTGACATACATTACGCTATCTCTAGTTAGCCTAGTGTATTCCGTTCGTGAATATTCGTAACAAAAAAGGCAAGATTTAGCTGAGAGTAAGCACACTCTTACAAGCTATTAGTATTGTTTTTTTGTAGTTATTATTATTGTAAAGAATTTATGTTTTTTATTTTAGGTATAGTTTGACGATTAATATGAACTTTTGACATTCCATTTAAATTTACGCTACGCTAACTATGAGTTGGTGTAATTTATTGCACAATCATTTATCGATTTTTTAGTGTACACGGCTAACTCGGTTTATTTATATATAATAACAAAACTAACAATTAATAAAGAAATTAACTAACGATATTCTTTGTATTGCCAAGAGAACTGACAACACAAAAAAAAACAATAAATTATCTTTATTAATAAAAAAGTTATCACATTTTTTCTTTGAAATACCTCTGGTTTAAAATCGACTTTTTCAAGTTAGCGTTGTACCTATTCATTGCTGGTGTCGAGATATGAGTTTTCATAGTAATTTATTTAGCAGCTAAACACGCCAGATATTGCCGGCGCTCGAATGAATGTTCGAATTTCTAAGCATGTTTGAGAAAATGCTATTTGTTACTATAATATACATAATGTCAAGCTTATCTCTTTTTCTGTCAAAGGACATTGCCTAATTTTGTATGGAAGTTGGACCAAGTGCTGCCTAGAATACTCACATAGTGCATTTTGTTCCTCAGACCATTACTACATCTATCCCAGGAGTCCAAAGAAAAACAGTCTCTTGTTTTGAATATTTTTATTGGAAAAAATGAACGTAATAGCAACAAATGTACAAAATCAACTATTAAACAGTTATTGTGCGTTCAATTATAATTGTATTAATTGTATGTTGTAGTACATAATTTTTAGGTATCAATCAGTTCATCGTTACCGATGAAGACGATTAATAAATAAATTCTATATTATTGTACAGAACTGTTACATATAAAACATGATATTAACTGTGGTTGAAACATGTTCACTGTTTCAAGAGGCTAATACGTAAGTTGTATAGATCGATAGTCCAATTCGAAGCCAGGTCGTTGTTTATATCAATAGTCCAGATTCGAAGCCAGGTCGTTGTTTAGATCGATAGTCCAGATTCGAAGCCAGGTCGTTGTTTCAAGCAAAATATTCACCACAACACAAAATATGCACAGTCGCGTTCACAACGGATCACAAGTGACGTGAGACTGAGAAAAAAGTAGTCGGGTAACAAAGGGACGCTTATCACCGCAAGCGCAGGTATACGATCGCGAGGGATCGAGACAGATCGTGGAGGACGTGGTGAGCGCTCTGTTCCCTTTGCGAGGGGAACATACTCCCCCACCCATGGCTCCGCCTCCTGAGGTGCCCGATGCGAACCACACTAGTGACGACGACGATGATACTCTGGAGGTGACCGAAGTAGATTTGAGAGTGGCGGTACGTAGGCTGAATGCCAAAAATACCGCCCCAGGACCCGATGGCTTACCTGGAAAAGCCTGGGTTCTGGCCTTGGAGGCTTTCGGGCTTCGACTAAGGGGGCTCCTAAGCGCATGCTTGGAGAGGGGCCAGTTCCCACTTCGTTGGAAGACGGGGAAACTGGTCCTGATTAAGAAGCTAGGGCGCCCGGCGGACTCTCCGTCCGCTTACCAGCCCATTGTGGAGATTTTACATTCGCGCCCTCGCGGCCCTAGTCGCCGCAGGAGACGCCCCAGGCGTCGGGAGTCGCGAGCCGACTTCCGGCCAACGTAGACGCGGGCTTGCGGACGGTGAGCAATGGGTAGCTCGCCGTCCTATAAGGCCCGGGTCGACGACGCGTTGTTTTCCATGCGCACCTCAAAGAGATGTCAGCACCAACTGACGGGGTCCGTAAGGGCCAATGCCTGCCAGGGTTGCGAGTTTGTCCGAAAAGGATATCGCCGCCCCGGCACACAGGCAACGGAAGGAACACGGGTGGGACGGGATACGGTACGATGTTATTGTAACTGAAATACATATTTGAGAAAAAATATCTCAAAAACGTTGTTTAATGCAAGATTATTCATTATCACAAAAATTGGATTTATTAATTTTTCCTGGGACCAATTTTATTTTTTTTAGTTCATGTGTATGCTACAATACCACTAGACCAACTCACATGCCTAGGCAGCACTTGGTCCAAACCTAGGCAATCTCCTTTTTGTTTGGAGTTTTTAAGCTGTTTGTGTTTTTGAAAAATAATCCGATAGTTGTGACGGCCAATGGCATAATTGCTAAGAGCGTCGACCAACACCTGAGGAGGCTCTTGTTAGGCTGTTGGATCAAGGGCTTGATCCAGAAAGAGCTTCAAGGGCTTCTGGACACGACGCGTATCGTTAGGAGGTTCCTCTCTCAGGAGCATAGATAATACACGAGCCCTGACCATCGGTAACTTGGACCCTGCTCCCGTAAAGGATATAATAATATACCAATAACCTATTATGCTTTTCGGGTTTCAACCTGATTTAGGGGATGGTCAAAAGTCGCTCGAAATGGGTCGTCTAAGCGTTACCTTATAAGAAGTTTGTCAACAAAAGTGGGGTAAACGAATTTGGATCTTGAGTTAATCACAATAAGATTTAAAATTTCCAGCGCAAACTTTCAAATAAACGTGGAATTAAATAAAATACAATAGACGACGTATATTTAGTAACCCTAATCCGCTTAACCGTTCTTAAGGAGTCATAAAGAACCCTGTAAGAAATCCAATGATTCCTTACAATGATTTCTTACAGGGTTCTTTATGACATATTATAATGGATTTCCGCAAAGTCACGCCTGAATCAATTAACTATCTTAAACGTGGAATTGCCTAGTTGGCTATGTTGTAAATTTTCTCCGTAAGAAAATTGACCGAAATACAGGACAATGGCGCTAGTTGTACTTTAACAGTCATAAATCTGTCAAATAAAATGTAACAACGTAACGTAAAATAATTGAATTTTATATTTTTATTTAGTCTCGGTATTTATTTAGTTTACCAATTCTTAAAGCTTTTAATAATCGTTTTGGAAGTGGTTTTAGTGTTTTTTTCATGTTTTATATTTCACAGTTTCTTTTCTAGAATGTGATAAATTACGAAAATATTATATAAGCAAATAAATTATATCTCGGCGCGGCCAAAAATTTGAGCACTGTCCTCTCGTCTCAACAGAGCGACCGCGACGGCGACTGATTTGTGAAACAAAAATATGCTTGAAGTTCCCGCAACGTACGACGGAAGATGACTTCTTCCACGAACTAAGAACGCCGTAAGTGCTAAAAGCTTGTAGTCGTAATAAAACCAAAACTAAAAGGAATAAAAAAAAGCCTACATAATTATTTCGCCTTTTATTAATACAAATAATCATCTAATTTTTATCCAATTAATCATTACCATAATATTAAGTACAAATCGAAAATATGGGAAAATTAGAGGTAACTTCGTGATGTTTTTTTATCGAGAAAATTTTAATAAGTAGTTTGGGTTTCTGTTACACAAAAAGTTTGGAAATATCATGTAGTTACTCGTATTATTTTTATTTTTTATCTTAGTTTTATCAACATCCTGAAAAATCGAATTGAAGATAGGCAATTTTGGTTACTACCCCCCTCTTAAAGTCCGTACAAAATACATAGGTCGGCGGTCCGGACACGGACAGCGGTTCACCATTTGGTGACTCCTGAGCTACACCATCTGTAAGCTGGTCTCGTATTATTTGTCAGGTAGGTACTTGCGGACCAGACGGTGAGCAATGGGCAGCTCGCCGTCCGATAAGGACCAGGCTCGGGTCGACGGCGCGTTGTGTTCCACGCGCGCCTCAAAGGGATGTCAGCACCAACTGACGGGGTCCGTAAGGACCAACGCCTGCTGCGGATATCGCGGCCCCGGCACACAGGCAACGGAAGGAACACGGGTGGGTTTTAGTCAGTAAAAGTCTGACACACGAAATTATTAGATAATTTCCCACAACCAAAAAAAAAAAAAAGGTACTTACTCCACATAACGAAAGTTACACGGTGTAAGAAAAAATAAAAACGGGTGTGTAACGTTTGATATAATAACAAAAGGTCTAATGATCCTATGACCTAATTTCATATAATATCATATTTTTTTAGTATAACGATCAAATTATATAATGAATTATTGATATAATTTCATTTTACCTAATTGCTTAAGGTATAATGAACAGTTTATATAATGCATATTTGAAATAATATTCAACTAAGGGCCTTACTCTCGTTTAGTGCCGTAAAATGGTCACTTTAAAAAACTATCTTCTCATTAACGGCTTGGTTAAAAGATTTGAAAAAAAAATATATTTACTATAGATTCATGTACAATATTTCGGGAACAGGACTTTTTTAGTATGGCTAATACTTTTGCTTTAAAAAAATATTTACCAAAACGCTATTTTTGGCTAATATTCCTTACTACTTCTGAACGGCTATGATGTTTGGAAATATTTTTACACTGAAAAATTGACGACTAAAGGTACTACAGATTTGAAACTGCACATGTAAATCAATCAATATTTGCAAAGAAAATGTCCCCATTTAGTGATAAAGGTTCAGAGGTGCTCTGCGTGGGACGCGGGCGGCAGTCGTGCGTTAGCATTGAGACGGGACGGCTGTGTCGCTCGTTGCTCCGCTCCGGCTATCGACCGACTATGCGCATACGTATGTGTTAGTGCTAATGTTTACGAACTTATTGTATTAGTGTGCGTTTATAGACTAGCTCGCTGCAGAGAGTCCAAACCGATTGTGCGCGTAGGCGGTTTATTATTGAGTATTTTTTTATGTGCAATTATTTACAATAAAAACAAAAAAATGTATATATAAAATATATCAACATAACATCACGCCTGTATTCCCCGAAGGGTTAGGCAGAGGTGTACCTATAGATCACCCACATTTCGCCAGTTATGATTAAAAGTTCCATGTTATAGGGGGCGACCCCATTACCATCAACCAGGGACAAATCCGGACTCGGCTGCTATTGAGCAATTTTAGAAAAATGCAATTTATAACACTTTGCCTGACCCGGGAATCGAACCCAGTACCTCATGCTCAGCAGTAACGCTTGCGACCACTAAGTCAAAGATGACCGAAAAAATGGAAAAACATTTAGTTTTCATTCATCATTTTTGGTACCTATTACGGAACACTATTACAACTTTTCTGTTTTTTTTTTTTTTCTGACCAAAAGTTGTAACGACACTTTTGGCTATATTTGTAAGCCGAGCGGCGTGCGCGTGTTTCTGTCTGTCTCTCTCTCAAAGTCGAAGTCGAAGTCGAAGTCGAAGTCGGAGTCGAAGTCGTAGTCGCAGTCGAAGTCAAAGTTGGAGTCGGAGTCAAAGTCGAAGTCGAAGTCGGAGTCGGAGTCGAAGTCGGAGTCAAAGACAAAGTCGAAGTCGAAGTCGAAGTAGAAGTCGGAGTCGGAGTCGGAGTCGGAGTCGGGGTCGGAGTCGGGGTCGGAGTCGGTCGGAGTCGGTCGAAGTCGGTCGGAGTCAGTCGGAGTCGGAGTCGGAGTCGGAGTCGGCGTCGGTCGGAGTCGGTCGGAGTCGGTCGGAGTCAGTCGGATTCGGTCGGAGTCAGTCGGAGTGCAGATGCATATTTTAATAATACGTTAGAAAGCGACCAGGTGGTCGTATTCTGACTCGCACAGTTTTATTTTGATTTGCTTATTATGTTATCAATGTTTTATTTCTGAAGGCCAATTCCCGTACTTAAGAAACGTTCACATTCTAATCGCAATCTGTCAAACTTGTCAAAAATGTTGGTAAATAGATTGTATTTTTGACAGATTGCGAACGAGATGCGAATGCGAACGTTCTTAATAATTACGGGAATTGCCCCTCTGGTTACACAATTTAGGGTTTGGTGTTTTAAAAGCCTAAACATGCAATTCTTTAGTAAACGACCACATGTTTTCTTGATAAAACTTGTTTAATTCACCCTCAGGATAGTGGTCCTAAATAGGTGGTCGCTAAGTGATACAGTTCGTAAATTACGATGGTAGTTTGCGACCACCAAGATTTAGTACGAAAAAACGATAGCCGCAAACTAAAATAAGTTGCCTAAGTATGTTCAGTATTCGACTATATGTGATTATTTGATTTAGAATAAGTAAATATGTTTTTTTTTCTAGTTGCCCTCGGAAGCAATTAATTAAGAGAAAGAAAAAGACTTGGACCATTTGTAAACAGTTTCGGGGATATCACATCCCCCTGTCTCGCCCCTCTGAGCAATTGGATGGGGCTGGTTTTCTCATCCTGGTTCTGGACAGTCATCGTGGCAGCGGCATACAAGCATCTCAACACTTCGATATAGCGCCAGTCAATTCGACATCGTTGCAGAGAGGCCAGAACTGTCCATATTTCGACTACTCGGTCTTTAGTACTGTTTGTCGAACAGTATAGATGTGTTCTACGGAACTAAAACCTTTTCGAAATGCGGCTTGTTCTGGTGGCTGGAACTCGTCAAGTCTCCTGGTGAGACGGTTCGTGACGACTCTCGAGAACAGCTTGTATTCGTGGCTCAGAAGTGAGATGGGTCTATAGTTATTCAGCAAGGTATTTTCACCTTTTTTAAGAACAGAACCACCTCTGCTCCACGCCTCGGGCTTTGTAGCCTCCTGGATGACGGAGTTAAAGAGACTCGCTAGCTCTCTCATTACTGGAGCTCCGCCCGCTTGCCTGTTGCCAAGTGTGGATTCCCAATTAAGAAGCAGGAGCTTCTGGATACTGTAATTTTTTTTTTCAAAGACCGTGGGTCAAAGAAACCCTTCAAAGACGATCGTCCAGGACAAACTTGTGTGGCAAAAAAGTGGCTTCTCTATGCCCTATGTTCTATGTTATGGGTTTTGGTTTACGCACTTAGTCCTTCAGTGGACCATTGTGCGTGGGCCATAACGGCCGTTGGTGGTTATTCCAACCAGCCCACCTCCCTCCAGAAGTTGATTAAATCTCCTGGTCTGTTCAGAACATGTGTGTAAGATCTGGGTGTCCCGAGGGTCTCTGTTCTAATCTGGGTGACGCCCGTGCATTCAAAAAGCACGTGCGCGACGGTTTCCTCTGCCTCCATGCACGCCCTGCACAGAGGATATCCGTTGTCCGTTATGCCCATTGTGTGGAAGCGTCTGTTCAGCGAGCAGTGGCCCGTGATGGTCCCCGTCACCAGGCGCAGGCCATTCCTATCCAGGCGTAGTAAATGCCGGATTAGCCCGGTATCCACGGATATGCCATCCTTGGATACTGGGCTAACCCGGCTTCCTTGGACTGCCTGCAGCCCGGTGTTGAGGTCCACCAGTGCTCCGCTTGAGTGTGGGTGAACTCCTGTAGCCACCTTCGTATCTGGGTGAAGGGGGTGGGTACGATAGGCTCGGGTCTACAGACTGCCGTGCTGGATCCTCGTCTAGCAAGTTTGTCAGCTGCGTCGTTACCTAGCGATCCGCTGTGTCCTTTTATCCATTGCAGTGTCACCGTGTTGCGGCTAGATACCGTTATTTGTTCTAGTGCATTGTGACATTCTAGTGTTAGCTTTGTGGTAATTATATGTTTATTTTTTTATGCCCTATTTCTCTATGCCCTAAAACTGGAATAGTTTTAGCTCCAAAGGGATATCGTTTGTACCAGGTTAAAGCGGGCAACGAAAAATATTTATTTTATTTTATTAATTTAATAAAAAAACGTTAAATCAGATGATTAAATACTATTTATGCTGATGATTATTTGATATTTAATTATTTTTGTTTTTAAATGAATAATAAAAAATATGTTTTATCCATAAAAGTTGTTTTATTACTTAATTTTTATGTTTTTTAATAGTGGTCGTAATCTAGCTTACTAGTCGTCGTCAACTGAAAAAAATGGTCGCTAACTAGCATTTCGGCAACTTTTGCAGTTTTCCTATAATTTTTCATAATTTATGAATGGAAGCGTGATATTTTATATTTTGTTTCACAACTAGACTATATTTAGGACCAATTTAAATGGTCGCCAACTATTTTGCGTGTAAATGTCGTATATTTTGATGCGACTAAAGTTAGCAACTCAGCTAATTGGTCGCCAACCGGCGCAACCACCCTACGCTCGACGCGATTCTGCTCCTTATTTATATTCAGTTACCGATCAATGTTCTATGCAAGTATTTTTACTTTAAAGGTTTGGAAGTATTTTTTTTTTGTAGAAGCGTTTCTGCTCCTTATTTATACGATTACGAATCAATGTTCTATGCAAGTATTTTTTCTTCCAACAAGGCTTGGGGACTTTATCAAAGTATTTTACTCGGCTACTCGCTCCGTCGACGCGACAGCGACGATCCTTATTGGTACGTCTACGCTCGACGCGATTCTGCTCCTTATTTATATTCAGTTACCGATCAATGTTCTATGCAAGTATTTTTACTTTAAAGGTTTGGAAGTATTTTTTTGTAAACGCGATTATACTCTTTATTTCTATACAGTTACGGATCAATGTTCTATGCAAGTATTTTTCTTCCAACAAGGTTTGGATCCTATGCAAGTATTTTTACTTTTAAGGTTTTGGAAGTTTTTTTTTGTAAACGCGATTGTGCTCTTTATCTATATCGAAATACGGATCAATGTTCCATGAAAGTATTTTTCTTCCACCAAGGCTTGGTTGGAAGTATCTTTTTTTGCATACGCGATTGTACTCCTTATTGGTATGAGTTTACGGATCTATTTTCCATGCAGAAAGAAAATACTTGAAAGTATTTCGAGCCCCGGTTTTTGGCGCTGGTGTCTAAAGGTGGACGTACTTGGAAGTCCTGGTACTCGATTTTGCAAGTACGACCCATCTCTAGTACCTACTGCAGATTACCTATGGTAACAAGCCAATTTTTTTAAATCAGCGTGTTTGGTGTGGATCTTTGACACTACCTATGTATTCTGATTACCATAAATAATAGTATTTTTTTGTAATTTGAACGAGGTCGAATATTATGGTCACCCTACACGACTTTATGACGTTTCAAATCATATTTTTTTTAATGATGAATACCTTTATCTCTGAAGTAAGAACATAATAATAAATGGATAATCAAAATCCTTGTTTTTTATTATTCTTAGCTCGGAAAGATGTTATTTATCTGAATTTACGGGCATCGCGTAAATATAAATTATAGGAATATTTGTCTTTTACTAATTGGTACTTTTCATAAGCCCACATTCGCACGGACGAAATAATATCACGTGCTAGGACGCACTCTCGTCCCAGCGCGTTGAAAAACACACTGTTGGATTTTCAACTCTCGGCGCGAAGCAAAGCGTAGAATATCCAGTACACAAAAAAATCGCTGCGATATTTTCACGTCACGACTTTTATTATTTGACTTGTATTCATTACATAGTAATAACAGTATTTGAAGTTTAGTAAAAGGCATAGGTACTGAAATAATACAGAAAAAGCATTATTTTTTTAAAGTTGAGACCACCCTAAACGAAATAAATAAACTTAAATAGGCTTAAAATAAAAAAAGACAATAATAATAAATATCCCAATAATTTATATTTACGCGACGTGCGTGTGAATACTCTACTCTAGCGCCGTGCATCGGCCGAATTTCCCCCAAGGCGGAAGGCCATGCTCGACAACAATGTATGGGTACCTGCCCGTATTTGTATGAATTATCTACTAGCTAGATTTTCTCTACAAGGCCTAAATCTCGAGATTAGTCGAAATATCCTAATATGTTGAGATCTCGGCATGGTAAAGAAATTTCCAAAAAACGCATTACTAATCTGTACATTCACTAACGATTCCCCATAGTAGTCAACAAAAATAAAGCAAATAATGAACATACCTAATTTCTAATAATAAATATAATAAATGCTGTCGACTCGTTATGAATAAATGGCAAGTACCTACAGCTAATAAAAGCTATAGTATCTATCCACTCACAGACCACGCGCCCGCATTGTTTTGTCAAACAGAGATAGCAATATTCCAAACGAAGTTTGCACACATGTCAAATTGTAGTGCGAGCCGCGCTCGCCCGGCCCTCTCGCTCGTTATTTTTTTCCTCGCACAATGCATAGCAAAACGTTGTATGATACACGTGCGTAATATGATTTCCGCGCTTGTAGCATAAATAACTATTTTCATACGAGCCAACAATTGGGAAAACAAAAACAAGCCTTACAGTAGTTGCCTATGATATGTAACATTTGACATCTCACCTTGGCAATAAGCATCATTAAAGGGGTGCCCCGCCTCGTCAAGGTCGTTTATGACTACTAACTCTAGCACCGCGCGCGATCAATGGTCAAATCAAATAGCGCGCGCTTCCCCGGCTTCCTGTTACACACTTCCGTCCCTTTTCACGTAATCACTCCCACATATTTGATTATTTAGATTTAGATTTAAATTGCAGGAAACCGAGCGGAAAGATGCTACACATCAAAAACCAGCCAAGTGCGTGTCGGACCACGCAATGAAGGGTTCCGTAGTTGGGATGAATTTATCCTAAGAACAAACTTAACATTGTAGTTGAAAAACATGTTCTGCCATACGGAATGTATGGGAAATCATGATTTTCAAACTGCAAATTTATATTGGTTGACTATTACTCGTTAACCTGTAAAGCCTACTTAGCTGCGATAGTTTTCCTTTTAACTTCGTTATATATACTACTGCTGTGAATTTTTTCACAAATCAAAGTACAACCATTTAGTTGGCAGGGTTAGGCAGGGGTAGTTGAAAATGATTTAGGTTTAGTCAAAACCGTTTTTGTAATTAACTGGTTAATCAATGAACGGTATTATAACGGTTTATGAACAATATTAACCGGTATTTCAAATCGCGTTTCGCGTCCTGATCTATCAATAGAATTATCAGCCTTGCATCCACCATTCCCTTAATCGTAGGTAAAAATACCGACCTACGTGCGCATGTCTGCGCCCCTGCATATTCTTTGACCGTCGTTTTAGTGAGGCGCGCCACCGCGCGCATTTTTCGTATTCCAGGGGTAGGGCGTTTAGCTCCGCCCACATGCGTAAGGTCAGTGAGCCTACTAATCACCTTAATATAATATTAAGTTGCTATAATATTCAAAATCTACGGTAACGTTTAATATAATTTGGAAATGTTGCAAAAACTGATTAGATTTTAAACGTCTGCCACTTTCGTGCTAGCAAAAGTGGTGCTTGTTTTTGCTGGCACGTAAATGACTGGCGTTGTTATCGTTGTTATTAGTTTGCTTTTATGAGGGTGGACGGATATTTTTATTTTTGTTTCTGTCATATATAACATAATTATACACCGGCTTGTATTTAATAGGTTGAATCTGTTCCAAAACCGAACCGCTCGTACCCTAGAGTGTATATAAAAACCGGAGGCGCGGCGGGAGAGCAACTCCCGCCAGCTATAACAAAGCATAGGCACCCGTGCGAGCCGTAGCGGCTGAGGATAGCCGAAGCTGCGGAGGTGAGCATGGGTGCCTATCCTTTGCTACGTAAGGGCGAAGAGGTTGCACTTCTCGCAGCGCCGGAGACGATGCAGAAGCAACTTTAATGTTTTGAGGTTAGGTTACAATATAATTTGCTTTTCTCAAGAACGAGCGTTACCTTAGAAAATGAGTTAATATGAAAGTTAGGTCAAATGAACATTATGTAAAAAGATCATTATACAATTTGATAATTATATGAAATGAACGTTATACTAAATTAAATTAGAGAAAATGAAATTTATATCAAATATAACATTAGATCATATGAATTAGGTTAAATGTTTTTATAGCATATGAAAATTATATCATATTAGACTATCTGTTATTATACCAAACATTACACACCCGATTAAAACACTCGATTAACTTCCGTAAAAGTCGCTGCGCAGGCATTTGCATTTTTCGCACAAACCACTCACTGAGGTGTGTGTGTGTGTGTGTGTGTGTGTGTGTAACTGAGGTTTGCGACGTAACAAAATAGCGGTCTTAACAATGTTCCCATCACTGCACTGAATTTGGCGTTTTGTGTTACCTTGTCTTGCCCCCACTCACCCTAATGTAATTTTTATTTTTTATTTTATTATGCTATGTTTACATGGTCTAGTAGTTGACACTATAGCTTATTAAATGCATTATGTGCATACGTACTTGATGATCTGTGTGGCGGCAAACTCCTCGGGTTGCACGCAGGCGTGGAATTCGGCCTCCTCGACGCGAATCCACTCCTCGGTGACCACGGGTATGATGTCGTGGCGCCCCACCACCTCCTTGCCCTGCCGCCGCAAGTCGTTCACCCCCAGCTCCACATCCGGCATGCCTGCGCAGACGGTTAGCTGTAACGTCTGCTCGATGCTGAATGACTCGTGAACCTGAGAGCTGATGGTAACATTACCGCTGAGGAAGCCGAGGAAGAACAGGCGCACACGCGCAATCTGCTTCAGCACGGAGCCTTCCGCATCCTGCTCCACGTACAGCTCGTCGACCGCCGTGATTTGAACCTGACACAGGGGATAGCCATGCTGACATACATACACTTAATATATGTGGGTGTATCACACACCACAGGACTTTCGTCCACCACATCGATAGAGAAAGTAGAAAAAACTCTTAAGTAAACGAGTAGCTCGTTTACTTAAGAGTTTTTTTTAAAGAATTGAATATATTCTTTGTGACATTGTAGTGTGCGTGGAAGGGTAGTGCTTAGAGTCAGAGGCAGAGGGCTGTCGGTGTGGGAGCGTACCTCCTCCATCTTGTAAGTGAGCGCTCGGTCGCGATGCGCCGACAGCCGGAATAGCGACTCCTCCACGCAGCAACTGAACTGTTTCACGTCCTCGTACGTCAGCGAGCCGATCTTGAACAGCTGCGACACCTGCACATAAAATAATTGACTATTAACATTTTTGAATGCTAATTCGAAAATATTGTTGGAGCTGCTGAAGGTTGCAAAAACTATCTTTGCATTGTACAATTCGCTGGTGGTGGTGTGTGTTGGATCGTTAGGTTCCCTTCAAAATGGTTGAGCTGAATGGTGCTGATCCATGCGTCATGTTCTGGGCGCCGTCAGTAGGGACTGGTCATCTCTTAGCTGCCACGGCTTATTTTAATGTTTGAATTGTTTTTACCTTCTTATTACGGCCGCTTTGGACGTGCACGTCTTTCTACATTGTTCTCACATGTATAATTTCAACATGAATGTTGTAAACAATATTTTGATTTCAAAGAGTGTCCGTGGAGTTTCCTGCCCGTTCTTCTCCATATAATAATAAACAATTTATTTCTCTTCCACAAAGGTGCCTTAAAAAATAAACATGAACCTACTACGCTTTGGAATGGGTAATAACTTCGGCTTCCTGACTGTCCGACCCCTTGACAATTCAAAAAAGTCTGTAATTGATTTACGAGTATTTGAAATAAATGCTTTGTGTTTGAGTTTTTGAGTTTTGACCTGCACCACACATTCAAACAAACGAGAAAGCTTCATACAAACACATAATGATATGAGCACTACTACAAAGGGCGGCACGGCAGAACAAAAATTAGAAGCTTTGCCTCTGTGGAAGGTTAATCTGACGCGCGACACTCGTGCCAATTCGGAAACACGAAGATTACCGAAACCTTTTCTGGTTTAACTGTATGCATTTAAGTGTAAGCACCTGCGGCGCGTGCTCGACGGGTAGGCCGAGCTTGCGCAGGTCGCTTCCGAACTCCTTGACGCCTTGGTAGTCGCCTTGGATGGCGTATGCCGCGAACTGCGACAGCTTGTTGGTGATGCGCTCCGCCTTCGTCACCTGACCCGGTCTGCGGGACGGAACACACATGTCACTTTGCTACTTAATAGCTACATACGACTAACAATTCGATAGAATCAAGCATTTGTATAGCATGTTGCTATATCTGGAACTCCTTAGATGTTCTCTCCTCGCAAAGCTTGTCTTTTGAATGTCCTATATTCCATAAAATATAGTTAAATTAAACGAGAACGAACCTGACACCAGGGCGCTCCTTATAGAAGACGTACTGCAGTTTGACAGTGAAGATCTTGCCGAACTGGTCGAACTGCTGCGCACCGATGTCGGACACGGAGTAGCAAGCCTGCAGCGGTAGCTCCTGGAAGGGCTCCTTGTCACCCGCCGCGTTTAGCAGCTGCACCACCGGGTTGTCGCCCGCCAGCGCCACGCGCACCCAAATTTTCTTCCAGAACCTGCGCACACCCGCCAACCCTCCTCATCAACACTTACACTAGTAACTAGTGTGTACAACTACTAGGTACTCGAAACACGCCTACGATCCCAGCTAACAATGTATTTATTTTAAATCTTACAGCAAATATATACATCATTCAAGTCGCAACATCGAGTGTATTGTACTGGCCTCTGTCCGGTGATTTTTTTTTTGTTCGGCTGCCTCAGATGCATCTCCCAGCCAGGCCCCGTGTACGTGGTGCGAGGGAAGTTCTCCAGCGGCTGCGACACGTCGTCGTCAAACAGCGGCGTGGGTGGGCTCTCGCCACCGCTGCCCGCGTCTTCGTCTCCCCGCTCTGTATAGCACACTATTATAAGTATAAACGAGGCCGAGCAAGCGAATGGTTGGGGTTGGGTTGCTCCAACAGAGATTCATACCGAACTGAAGCTCGACGCGCGGCTGCTCGAAGCCGCTCTTGTCAAAGGGGTTGAGGCGTGGTGACTCGGGCAGCGCCTGCGGCCGCGGTGGCGGCGCCAGCACCGGCACTGCTGCCTCTTCTCCGCTCGTTTCACTGTCTTTCGGTCTATGTCAACCAACAGTCAACCGGTCGGTTAAAGGAGTTACATACAACATTTTGTTTCTAACAACCATAGATTACACACTTATACGGGCTGGATTTTTGAGATGGGGCAGTAAGGCCAGCTACCTTAACCGTCGTAGCTACAGGAAAACGGTCTTAGGACACTGTCCTTAACTTTCGAGAAATTTGGGCTGCGTGCATTCTGAGCAATAAAATAGGCAGTTATCACAATAACTTTTTTCATGCCAATCGATCCTGTTTCTTATAAGGAACAAAAAAGTCCAAAAAAAAATTGAGAGTCGTCAATTTTCAAAAGCCATTTAGATAAATGATTGATGAACATTTAAAATAAATGAACTAATGCCAAATGGCATCTAGCCAAAGAAAAAATGAGGACGTATAGTATATTTTTCAGAAAAACGCTGATGTCTTAACAGTAATAGATATGTGAAGTAACCTGATGAAGACGGAGAAGGTGTCCTCGGTGGAGTCCCTGGAGGCCTGGTGGTCGAGACGCGGCGTGGCGGCGGGCGGCGGTGGTGCGCCCATGCTCAGGAACGGGTCAAAGGCCTCTGCCTCGAACCCGCTCGCCGCCGCCTCCGCTCCGCCGTCCTCACCCCACGCTCCTGCGACACAATCACAATTCCATGTTCAGGCATTCAAAAACAAAGTCTTTGATTTCACTTGTGTTTTAAAAATCTTACCTGAGTTTAAGTTATTCGCAGCAGTAGCATCGAATTTAGCAGAGAATGCGTCAAACGCGTCCTGGCTGCTGGGGAAAGGATCGTGCATCATAGCTTCGGACTGCGCGCCCCAGCCTGGATCCGCGGAAGGCGACGGCCCACTCGCATCGAAGGTATCATCTGTTCCCATGTCGAACGGTTGTGAGACGTGTGAACCATCATCGAAAGCTTCAGTCAGACCCGATGTGAAGAGATCAGCTTGCATTTCCCCCATTCCAGTCATGGGCACCGAATCAAAATTATTTTCTTTAATGTTATTGAACACGTCATTGCTGCTGCCCATAACTACGTCATCCGATTTCATGTCAAATATATTGACAGCAGTGTCATGAAACTGAGCTGTTGCGTCCACTGGTTCGATTGCATTCTCAAACGGATTTAGCTCGACGTCTAGATCGGCAGGCTGAGCTGGGAACTCATCTCTCATAACGTCTGCAAATGGAGAGGTGTTAGAAGTCGCAGAGGCAACCTCTGTCTGTGGCTCCGAGCAATCCATGGGCGCCACCCTATCTGTAATGGAGTCCATTACCGAAGGAAACGCACTGTCAGCCGGCATACCCACAGCACTCGGCTCTTCTGGCTGGGAGCCGGTTTGCACAGTCACCGACGCAATCGGCGTCGGGACTTCTCCCATGGATTGCGGATTGTCATGGCTTGCATCAGTGGAAATGTCATCTACTATGTCGTCGCTCAAGAAATCGATTTGTTTTTCCTCTTTTCTTGGTGCCGAATATAAGCTCATAATAGCCTCCTTAGTAGGCTTGATAGGGGCGGGCACGGGCGCATCGAACAGATTGATGTCGTCGGCGTGCTGCTCGGGCGGCGCGGGTGGCGCGGCGGGTGGGCGCGGCGGCTGGGGCCGCGGTGGCGGCGGCCGGCTGGCTGGCGGGGGCCGTGCGGGCGGCGGCCGCGTCGGCTTGTTGCGGTTGATGTCGAAGCTTTCGCTGGGCGGCTCTTCGGTTGGCTCGGGCTCCGGCGTGGGGCTGGGCGAGTGGATATCACGCACCGAGACTGGGCTCGGAGTGCGTGTTGGTGGGATACGGTCCAGGAGGTGGGAACTGGTAAATTCCATTTGACCGGTTACACTCAAGATCAAATTTTGAGTTTCGGGTGGCAAAGGTCTGGCGGGCAGCTGAGGCCCTTGCGCTTCATCCTCGTTCAAAAATGAATGATCGATCGTTGTAGAGACTAAATCAAGTTCGGTTGGCTTGGTTATTCGATCGTGATCCACCGGGCTACTTGTGAAAATATCCAGCGGGGAAGACTTGTTTTCAGAAAACTTTTCATAGTGTTTCGCCCCAATCCCAGTTGGTTCTGCGCCACCAAATATATCTACGGGCACAGTATCGCCGGCTGGAGGTTCATATCCGCCGCCGAAGTCCGAAAAAGGATTGCTAGTGGCGAAAGGATTATCACCAGTGAACGCCTCCGGTTCCGCTTCTGCCATCATAAACGGATTGAGAACATCCTCAGTTACTGGCGCCGTTGGCTCATTCATACTTAGGAATGGATTGTACGCCATTGCGATTGCTTTTTTAGTTTATTAATTTAAAAACTCTGATTCCAATAACTTTAATTCGGTTTTGCCCGGATTTAGATCACCCGCAAAGGATGTATCAAAAGGATCGAAATCTGCTTCTGGCAACCGGTTAGCGTTTGAGGGCTCCGGAGTCAATGCTTTCCTTTGAAATATGTCGTCAGATGGATCCAGTAAGTCGTGCTTGTTTTCTTCTGAGTTATCAGTTTCCTCACAAGAAAACTCTTTAGCTAGCAGTTTCAGTTCAGTTTTGCAAGGTGCTATATTGCTCGCGAATGACGTATCAAAAGGATCAGGTACCGTCGATGATCGCTGTGGCTCTGATGGTGTTAGTACTTTAGCCTTTATTTCCGTTTGAGCACTGTGCAATAAATCACTAGTTTTCACATTCACTTTTATGTTACTCGTTTGTGAATATTCTGAATGTCTTCTCTTATTTTGGTAGTTAATTTTCGGAGCCAAGTCTTCGTCAGACCGCGTGCGAGTTAAGGTATCTGCTACGCTATCGGCGGCTTCTGCTTCTTCACTAGCGTCTTCAGTTATTGAAAGTTCTCGTGAATAGTAAGGTGTGACTGGTTTAGTTGACTTAACTTTTGCGTCCAAACCAAGAGATTCGTCTGTCTCAACGTTGAAAATAACACTCTTACTAACAGTAAGGTTTTCAGGGCGTGATGCCCGTCGCTCTGTTTTCTTGGGTTCGTCCGCTCTGGGATCAAAATCTGGATCACTTGGTACTCTGTATATTGGACATGAATTGGAAGTTATTAATTCTTGTTCCAATAGTTTCAATTCTACTTTACCAGGCGCTACAATCCTATCAACAATTGTAGTGTCGAACGGATCTATCTCAGAATTATTCACATCCACTGGGTCTAAAGGCGAGTCGCCTAATTGAGATAAATCTGTGGTGCTTCCACCCAGTAAATCACGGATCGCTTGAGTATCCTCCTTGACGATTAAATCGTCAGAGGTTATAGATTCTCGTACACCTGAAGGATCAGTTAAATGAATACGAACTGAAGATTTACGCCTATTGTTCAATCTTCCGCGTACTTCTTCAGACCGTGGATCAAAATCGTCGTCGTCTTCTAAAATTACTCTCTCTTTATTCGCCTGAAATTTAGTGCCGGGTATCACAGCATCCGCGAAACTTGTATCAAATGGATCGTCTTGATCTAAATAGGGATTTACGACATCAATCTGATCTTCGATAATGCTTTCTGCAAACACAAACTTATTTTTATCAGCTTCAAAAGCTGACCACGATTCTTGTAAAACAGGTTCCGCCTTAATTACAGTTTCTCCTAATTTTGTAACTTCTGCGCTAACCTCAAGAGATTTTGCAGCAAGTAGTGTAAATTCATCAAATTCTTCATCTACTGACTGTTGGTCAGTGTACAAAGGATCTTTCGTAGGTGCTCCTGCATGGTCAGAGCTCTTATTTTGCTGAATCAACGATGTGTGAAGAGATACACTTAAGTCGATGGGTGTCGTTATGGGAATATCTGTATCAAAGTCCAATATACTCTTTTCAATGGGTTCACTCGCAACATTAGATTCGATCGGTCGTCCGTCGTATTTGTCAGTGCTTTCCAACAATAAATCACCGGGAATTACTCTTTTGGGGCGCTTACTGGTAACCGTTACATTATCTATTCTACCAGTAAGAACACCAACTGCTAATCCGATGTCTAATGCCTTTTTCCCTTTAGAAGTTTTGACGTCTTGACCTTGTATTATTGCATCAACATGGGAAGTGTCAAATATATCATCGTCTTGGAATTCTTCCGGTGAGTCAGGGACATACCCAAGCTTCACTTCCCCCCGCTCGACGGCGTCCACATAGGAGGTGTCGAAAATGTCGTCTTGGTCGTCTTCCTCGGACTCGTCGTCTGTAACGCCGTATTCGCTTTTATCGGCCTCTTCAGCTTCTGCCTGAGCTTGAACAAGCTGTGGAAAGTCTGCTTCTGTTACTTCGACTACTGGCCTATGAGGAGCCTCCTTTTTTTCAGGTTCAACCTGCTTTGGAGGTATGCGTTGGAAAAAAGAAGTCGATTTAATGCGGTCAAGATCGCCTTGTGTCTTTTTAAGTACAGTATCTATGCCAGTAGTCAAATCTTTAAATTTAGACCACTCTTCATTTTCTTTAGCAGTACCTTCCCCGTTTGCAGCGCTTTGCTGTTGATGCTCTCTTCTATACTTCTCTAGCTCCTCTTCTGTAAACAGTTCTTCTTCCCCTTTACGTTTAGATTTTTTCCCCTTTTTCTTCTTTTTAAGACCTTTGGGTAGTTTTAGCATTATACGATTTTCTTAGTAATGCTTTGTGTTGCTGAAACCAATAAATTACAACTTTCATTGCTTGACCTATATAACGTAATAAGTTTCGATAAAATCTAAATTCAATTGAATTATGTAAAGATTTGCACACAATCTGCTGACACATCATGTGAAGTTAGTACGAGTGACCCAATTCAAGGCCAGTTCTATTTTTCGTCGCAAATAAGAGAGACCACCCGATGCTGAGAATTAAATTACAGTTTATGGAAATATCTAAATACAGACATAAATTACAACATACAATAAATATAGCTCTACAGGATTTAGATACAATATTCTTGTGTCGGGAAATGAAATTGGTAATTTGACAGGTCAGTGAGTTATATTATTGATCGAATGGCCTTTGTCACAAGGACTACTCAGTACTCAGGTGCCTCTTCTCATTTAGTTATATAATGCCAACCTATTAATAGCTACATCCCAACAGTACCTACACGTTTACAAAACTACAGGTATGGGTGTGTCATAGAGATAGAAAATAATGAAATACGTAACTAATATTTCAATATAATAACTAGGTAGATTAAACGCAATGCAAACAGAAAGAATATGTAATAAAGTGACGAAGATGTAATCATTACGATGTAGGGGCGTGCGGGTGAGTTGTGAGACGGATGCATGGTAATGGAGCTCCTCGGGGAGCCGCGGACAGTGAGCGGGCGAGGCCGGGGCGGCGAAGCCCGGCTGTGACACGTACCGGGCCTGGCGCCGCTAATTACAGCTAAGGCATACACTACCGCGCTACGGAGGAGCCTCTATACCTTCATCGCAACACTCGGGCTGTCGCGGCGGGTTCGGATCGCGCGAGCGGGTGCGCTCGGGGGCGCTGCTGGGCGCTGGAGGCCGACTGGATGCGACTGGACTGAGCGCCGCGCCGCGCGCCCCATCGACCCGCGCAATTGCGCAGCGCCGCGCACCGCCCACGCCCTCCCCGCGCTTCTCGATACAAAGTTAGCGTCACCAACTCACCGCTCACGCTCAGCTTCCGAGCTGTGCTTTACGTAATCAACCACGCAGGACACCCAACTACTGGAACTTAAATTGAAAGCAAAAATATTCCAAGCTTACTTAAAATTATAAGTAGGACCTACTAATGAACCGGTGGCTATAGGGAATGGAATATAATACCTACGATTTAAAATCAAAATTACCAGTTGACCTCTCCTAAAATATGAGCCACAGACCACAGCGGCGATGAATATATAATAATGATAGTAAGATCAAATACCTACTTGGGACTCAGTGTTTACAATCTAGGCACGAAATTGGACAGTTTCTAAACTTTACACGTGATTGGGGTACTTACCTCTACCTCCGCAGGTAGGTACCCAATACAATATGTTTGTCAAGTTAAACCATATTGAGAGTTAGGTATATTAAAGCTATTATATGCGGTACCTACTTAGCTTATCTATAGGTATGCAGCTATTGTTTCAGAGAGAGAGAGAGATTGACCGTGAGGTAGAAAAAAAGATATTTACTTATATTTGTGAAGTAGTAGTCTCCTAAATTGTAGGGTCAACCATTGTAAAGTCTGTTCCTAAAGTACATGATGAAAATGTAAACAGATTGTTTAGATTAAATTATTATAGCTCCTATACACACTATGCTGGCACTGCCGCCGGCCAACCCGCCGGGAAAGCCGCGGCGCGCCCGGCACTGCCGCACAAAGCCGCACAAAGAATCGCAAAGAAAATGAAGGTGGAAAAGCCGGGGCTACGTGCCGCGCGGCAAAAGCCGGCGGCCATGCCGCCGGCATAGTGTGTAGGGGCCATTACGCAATCAGTCACTTTAATGGGAATTAGTATCACATTCATCTATTATCATCGTATTTAGAAGGTGTCGTCAATTTTATATCTCATCACTTTTTCCAACTAATAATATTGGTTGAATTATTTGAATATTAAGAATGATTAAACTTTAATTTAACGATCCTTCATCATCAACTAAAAGTCATAAAATTAACATCATTTTGTCAAATAATAAAATATTTGTAAAAATCTTTTTTTAATTAAATAAACTTTTATTGAACTCAAATCAATCTGCCTAGCCTTTTCCCAACTATATTGGGGTCTGCTTCCAGTCTAAACAGATGCAGCTGAATACCAGTATTTTACATGTGGCGACTGCCTATCTCACCTTCACAACCCAGTAACTGGGTAATACGATACCCCTTGACAAGACTGGTGTCAGGCTGCTGACAACTCTTAACGACTGTCAAAGAATCACGAATGTCAGCCGGGACCAACGGCTTAACGTGATTTCCGAGGCACGGAGGAGTCTCGGTAGGTATGTAAAGATGGTCACCCATCCACGGACCAGCCCCGGCAAGCGTAGCTTGATATTAATAACAGCCGCATGGGTCGATCAAATCGACCCATGCGGCTGTTATTAATTAGCCACGAACTCCTCCACAAAAACATACTCCACAAACCGTCATTGAACTAAAAAGTACTAAATAAAACTTACGTAAACAGAGAACTTTAATAATTTATTAAAAGCTTGACGCTTATTTTTAAATGTAAGATGGACGTTCAGGCCTCAAGCTTTTAAGAAAATATTAAAGTTCTCTGTTTACGGAAGTTTTATTTAGTACCTACTTTTTAGTTCAATAAAAGCTTGTTTTTTTACTTATATTTTATTTTGTACTTTTAAGCGAATTTCAAGTCATTTATTTAAACTAGGCTGAGAATCAACACTTTTCGAACGTCAAAATTAAAAAAGACAGTCCCCCAAAAACGAAACAACAAAGTAAATCGAAATGAGTAGATGCAAAGTCCGTGATGCAAAGCGGGTCGGTCGGGAGAGCAGTAACAACAGGTAACCAGAAACAAATCCAATGGTCGTCGTAAAACACCACAAGAAAACATTCATGCGAGCCACAAGACACACGATTGACATAAAATATCATGTCATTATTGAAAGACATGATGTCTTGACTTTTTAATGACAGTCGACATAAAATGGTAGTAATCAAATAAAACAAACAATTATAATTAATACTCTTTTAAATTGATATTTTCCCACCATGTTATGCGGACAAATGAAAGCCATGGTGGAAAATTAAATATTATAAGCTTCAATTTTTTTTTATTAAGTCTTTGTCCGTGCTGGGCCACACTTTATTATTAAACAGAAACTACATGTCAAAAAGGTTTCTATAAATTTATAGATTACTTAGACGGCAAAAAAGCTTGGGACTTATTAAGCTACTCCAATGTACGAGTAACTCCCCATACGCAACAAACAAGACGTGTTTTAGAATCCTTCATAATTATAATTTAGTTTATTTTATTTGTCTGTTTATTTTCATTAATATTGACATAATCTACTCATTATAAAAGTTTTTTTATTTTATGAGTTGTATTGCGATTTGTGGTAATGTAAATAATTTTTGGATTAGTATTATTAGAATCAAGATTTTCCAACTGAACAGACGGCTGTGCTGCTGGGGAGTTTGTTGCGCCACTTCTTCTTCCCAGCTTAAGCACTAGGAAGTGGGGAAGCGTGGGCGTTTTTGGGGGACTGTCTTTTTTAATTTTGACGTTCGAAAAGTGTTGATTCTCAGCCTAGTTTAAATAAATGACTTGAAATTCGCTTAAAAGTACAAAATAAAATATAAGTAAAAAAACAAGCTTTTATTGAACTAAAAAGTAGGTACTAAATAAAACTTCCGTAAACAGAGAACTTTAATATTTTCTTAAAAGCTTGAGGCCTGAACGTCCATCTTACATTTAAAAATAAGCGTCAAGCTTTTAATAAATTATTAAAGTTCTCTGTTTACGTAAGTTTTATTTAGTACTTTTTAGTTCAATGACGGTTTGTGGAGTATGTTTTTGTGGAGGAGTTCGTGGCTAATTAATAACAGCCGCATGGGTCGATTTGATCGACCCATGCGGCTGTTATTAATATCAAGCTACGCTTGCCGGGGCTGGTCCGTGGATGGGTGACCATCTTTACATACCTACCGAGACTCCTCCGTGCCTCGGAAATCACGTTAAGCCGTTGGTCCCGGCTGACATTCGTGATTCTTTGACAGTCGTTAAGAGTTGTCAGCAGCCTGACACCAGTCTTGTCAAGGGGTATCGTATTACCCAGTTACTGGGTTGTGAAGGTGAGATAGGCAGTCGCCACATGTAAAATACTGGTATTCAGCTGCATCTGTTTAGACTGGAAGCAGACCCCAATATAGTTGGGAAAAGGCTAGGCAGATTGATTTGAGTTCAATAAAAGTTTATTTAATTAAAAAAAGATTTTTACAAATATTTTATTATTTGACAAAATGATGTTAATTTTATGACTTTTAGTTGATGATGAAGGATCGTTAAATTAAAGTTTAATCATTCTTAATATTCAAATAATTCAACCAATATTATTAGTTGGAAAAAGTGATGAGATATAAAATTGACGACACCTTCTAAATACGATGATAATAGATGAATGTGATACTAATTCCCATTAAAGTGACTGATTGCGTAATGGCCCCTACACACTATGCCGGCGGCATGGCCGCCGGCTTTTGCCGCGCGGCACGTACCCCCGGCTTTTCCACCTTCATTTTTATTTGCGATTCTTTGTGCGGCTTTGTGCGGCAGGGCCGGGCGCGCCGCGGCTTTCCCGGCGGGTTGGCCGGCGGCAGTGCCAGCATAGTGTGTATAGGAGCTATAATAATTTAATCTAAACAATCTGTTTACATTTTCATCATGTACTTTAGGAACAGACTTTACAATGGTTGACCCTACAATTTAGGAGACTACTACTTCACAAATATAAGTAAATATCTTTTTTTCTACCTCACGGTCAATCTCTCTCTCTCTCTGAAACAATAGCTGCATACCTATAGATAAGCTAAGTAGGTACCGCATATAATAGCTTTAATATACCTAACTCTCAATATGGTTTAACTTGACAAACATATTGTATTGGGTACCTACCTGCGGAGGTAGAGGTAAGTACCCCAATCACGTGTAAAGTTTAGAAACTGTCCAATTTCGTGCCTAGATTGTAAACACTGAGTCCCAAGTAGGTATTTGATCTTACTATCATTATTATATATTCATCGCCGCTGTGGTCTGTGGCTCATATTTTAGGAGAGGTCAACTGGTAATTTTGATTTTAAATCGTAGGTATTATATTCCATTCCCTATAGCCACCGGTTCATTAGTAGGTCCTACTTATAATTTTAAGTAAGCTTGGAATATTTTTGCTTTCAATTTAAGTTCCAGTAGTTGGGTGTCCTGCGTGGTTGATTACGTAAAGCACAGCTCGGAAGCTGAGCGTGAGCGGTGTGTTGGTGACGCTAACTTTGTATCGAGAAGCGCGGGGAGTATTTCATCAGAATCCAACGAATGGCTCCTTACCATTCGTTGGATTCTGATGAAATCCAATCTGTTATAAGACAGTGGATTACCCCGCGATTGGTGAGTTTTAACATTTTCAATAACGTCTTCAGCACTTCTTATTAGGGTGTCTATTTGTTAATACTTATGTAGGTGTTTTATTTTAAGTCACTGCATCTGATCATGTGTGCCATTCTTGCTGGTTACTGGCTTGGCAGACATTATCTCAGTCTGGTACAAGAAGAACACCAAGACATAGTGTCGGCAATCGTCATGTGTGTGTAAACTGTGGAAGATCCCTGCTGCGTGTTCGTTTTCATACACTGACACGTAATCCTGAACGCAATAGACACATTCGTGATGTTGTATCTGAATGGATTTTTCCTCAACAAGTTAGTATGAAAAATGTTTGATTTTATTATGAACCACAACTGCATAAAGCAGGGTGAAACGCAGTTAAGTACATTTGAGTGAATTAATACTAATTGTTTAGGAACGTACCAAGTAAAATAGGCACGTTCATATTACGGCAAACATGTTAGGGCGAATGGTTCCTATACAATTAATAATAATAAGACTGTCGGATCAGGTGCGTGTCATCCAACGCAATCACAGGTTGGACGATGCCGCACTTGATAGGCTGCGCTCAGAGGTACTGAGCAACCATATCATCTCAACTCCGGCACAAACCGCGGCACAAGTGTCACCTATTGATGTAATCCCGCTGCGGTCCAATAGTGGTGTTGAAGAGGAGCATGATAGGGTTACCACAGTAAGTAGCCAGTGCAACGTCCGATTGAGGAGCGTGTGAGAAAATAATGTATTTAGAAGAGTTAAAAATAATAGACATACTAAGGGGCAAGGGATTTATTTATTTAAAATTCAGATATTTCAATTAGCTATTTACTTTATAGGCATATAAATAGAAATATTATATATTTGCATTGTACATTACATTAGTTGAAGTATACACATAAATCACATAATAAAAATATATTAGAAAATATGTTGTAAGAAGAGGCAGTAAGCACTATAAGTGTATTTATAAGTATTACCTAATTTAGCAAGCTTTAAAAGTCGGAATGATCACTGTATGTAAGTTCTGTTGAATAAGTTTTGTAGGGAAAGGATCGTATGAAGTAAATCACAGAAAGACAAGGCTAGACATTTATTTAATTAGACTTGTCATTATTTAATCAGAAAGCTAGTTGTCCGTTCGCAAAACTAGGTCTTCATGGAGAAGAAGGACAAGAAACTCCATGGAAACAGTATGACAGTATTCTATCAACACATAATCATAATAAGCAATAATTACGGTATAATATCAAATTACTTAACTTAGGTCCGTTCGGTGCGACTGCTCCGGAACGAATGGGGCGAGAACGGTTTTTTTTTTTTTTTTTTTTTTTTTATGTAGGGCATCTCGTAGCTGACCACTGAGGTCATGACTACTCAACCGGACAATCCTGTGGCTGCCTTAAGCTTCTACACTCAAAGCCTCCAGCCAGGGGCAAAAACTATGCTAATTAAAACTAGGCGAACGCTCGCTAAGGGCACCCCCTGTGGGGTACGAACCTCGGCTTAGGGCGTTCGCTGGGGGGAGGACAGCAAGAGGGACAGGCTGGATCAATGATATATTATTATTATTAATCGGGGAGTTTAAAGCTACAGGCTCAGCATCATCGACGCGGGCTGGCGCATCGTCGAGCAAGGGTCGGGGGGGAGTATCATTTACTCGGGAGGGTCGCGATCGCGGACCTCTGCGGCGAGGTCGGAAAGTGTGTCGGTGTGTGTGTTTTCTCACTGTACTGGTTTCCCTATTGCTCTCCTGGAGGAGGGTTATGGGGTCGTCTGGGTCGGAAAGGATTTGCCTCGGGCGGCGGACTGTACTGATTTGACTCGGGAGATAATTGGCGGCCGCGACAACCAGAGGGTTGCGATGGGTGGCGGCGGAATCAAAGAAACGCTTGGAATTGCGTTTTAGAAACTGGTGGATTGTGGGGAGTCTAAGGTCGAGGTGGAGGGTCTCGTTCCTACAGAACCAAGGGGCTCCCGTGGCCTTACGAAGGAATCTGTTCTGTATTACCTGCAATCTATGGATTTGACGGGGTTTAGCTTGGGCGAATACGACGCCCGCATAGGTCAGGATGGGGCGAATGCACGTTGTGTAGATTCGCAATTTGCACCTAAGTGACATTTTGCTACGTGCATTTAACATGGAGTGGAGTCTTCCGAGAGCGAAAGCGGCCCGCGCGCGGGCCTGCTTTATGTGGTCTGCGAAAGTGAGGTGTTGGTCGAGGACCACACCTAGATACTTGGCTCGCTTCTCCCAAGGGATCGGCTTGCCGAGCATGGTGATGGGTCGGGGCATTGGGGGTCTGTATCGAGCCAGCAGTTTTGAAAACATGACCGCTTGGCTCTTGTCGGGGTTGACTTCGATCCTCCATTTCCTAAACCAGGCGCCAAGGTTATTGACTGCGGTTTGGAGTATGCGGGCTATCGAGTCGGGTCCAGCGCCCTTGTAGTAAATGGCCGTATCGTCTGCGAACAGAGCCAACTGTGCCTTTTTACTCTTCGGGATGTCGCTGGTGAATAGAGTGAATATGAGGGGGGCAAGCACAGAGCCCTGAGGGACGCCTGCGCGGATGGGACGGGGAGAGGATATTGCGCCTTCGATGCGATAGCGGAATGTGCGATTCAACAAAAAGTCTCGTAAGATGAGCACGAGACGATCTGGCACACCGAGTTGGTACAGCTTGTATATTAAGCCGTTGTGCCAGACTTTGTCGAACGCTTTCGCTATATCGAAGAATACTGCACCGGTATACAAACCACGCTGGAAGCCAGCGCTTATGTGTTCGATTATCCGGTGGGCCTGATGCACGCTAGAGTGCTGGGTGCGGAACCCAAACTGTTCGTTGGGGATGAGGCCCTTTGTCTCGGCGTAGTCTCTGAGACGCTTATAAATAAGCCTCTCGTAGACCTTGCCGAGGACTTTGAGCAGACTGATGGGGCGGTAACTCGAAGGCTCGGTTTTGGGTTTGCCGGGCTTCGGGATACCGATGACGGTGGCGTCTTTCCACACTTGTGGGAAGATATTGTTGCTTAGGGCACCATTGAAGATGGTGGTCAGTAGCATTATCAGGTGGGCAGGGAATAGCTGAATCACCCTATTAGTGATTCCATCAGAGCCGGGGGCTTTACGGACTTTAAGACCCTTGATGATGTCGTGCACTTCGTCCGGTGTGACGGGGGGCAGAGGACTTTCAGGGTCTTCGACGGGAGGGAGAGAGGCTCTACGTTCGACTTCGGCGTCTACCTCTAGGAGGTGAGCTTGGTCTACTGGTAGGGTGCTGGGTGAGCATTGCGCTTCTAGACTATCGGCTAGGCATTCAGCCTTGTCGATGTCGTCGAAGGCTACGGTCTTGTCGGGGCGGACTAGGGGTGGTGTGGAAGCGACTTGCTGGGACTTGAGTTTCCTCTGAAGTTCCCAGAAGGCTAGGTGGTTCGGCTCTAGTTCGCTCAGCATCTTGTCCCAGCTCGCGTCACGCAGCTCCTGTATGCGTGTCTTTACAGATCTCTGTAAATAGCGCATATGGACTTTGTTAGCGTGGCAGGGAAAGTTACTGTATGCACGAATGGCTGCGTTCTTCTCAGTCAATAGGTCACGCACATCGTCAGGTAGTTTCCAGCGGGGGTCTTCCCCCACTGGGACTTCCTTCGAGCAGTCGCTCACGACGGATTGTACGTGATCAGTGAGTGAGTCGATCGCGGCCGTTGTTGCTGCGATAGAGTCGAATTGGTCGGGGATAGAGTCCAATTGGGGGGACGTGTTGGATTTCAGCTGGGTGCTTACTTTCCTCCAGTCCGTTACCCTTTTAGTGGTCGGGGGGCGGTTGGGGTCGGGGAGACCTATGCGGGGGTCTAGTTTTAGTATTACTGGACGGTGGTCGGAGTTAAGCTCGTCCACCGTCTCTATCGAGTCTAGTTTTAGATTGACGTTCTGAAGGATCGCCAGGTCTAGTACGTCTGGGGTGTAGCCTACGTTATGGTGATAGTGGGTATTATTCATCGGGGCGATGATGTCGATGCTAAGGGAGTTAGTGAGGTCGAATAAGTGTCGCCCTCTTATGTTGGATCTAGTGCTGTTCCAGGAGGGATGTTTGGAGTTGAGGTCGCCCGCTATGATAACGGAGTCGCTCAGGGCTAATAGGGATGTGAGATCGTTTTTAACGGGTTGGAAATCCTCTGCATAGTTTGCAGGAGTTATGTAGGCTGATACTATTGTGATCGGCTGATGGCCTGTCATGCCTAGGCGGCAGACTGAGACTTCTAGTCGTGAGAGGGGAGGAGGATCTATAGGCATACAGTACAGTTCCTTTTTATAATATATTAGGGTGCCACCCTTGTGACAGCGAACCCTGTCATTGCGGACTATACGATAGTTCGCTATGCCAGGGTCACGGTTACAGGGTTTGAGAAAAGTTTCCTGAACGAGGAGGATGTCAATTTGATGGGTGCGGAGGAAGTCCGCGATCTCATCGCGTTGACCATGAATGCCATCGGCATTGAAAAAACCTAACTTGAGGGATCGGGGTTTGAACCTAGCTATTACGGTGTTAGACATTATGGGTCCTTTGCGCGGCGGAGGACATCAGGGCGTGCGTAATGTCGGGATACGCTTTCCATATAGCCTGGATCCTAGGGATATCGTAGGCGTTTTGAGCGGCTGTAAGCTCGTCAGCCATTTTGTGAGCGCGAGGGGACAGGAATGTCATATACGCGGATCTGATTACGTCGTAAGGCGAGTTGGGGGTGGCCACGGGAGTGCTCGTGGGTTTGGGTTGGGTTTGGGGACGCGGTGCTAAAGGAGCAGGTGCGGGTTTGTTTTGGGGCGCGGGGGCGTGCATGAGGGACATTAGGGGCACGGGGGCGCGAGTACGGGGGTCCATTTGACGGGGGGTGGTGGTGGGTGGGGGAGGGGGGGGGGGTTGGAAGTAACCCAGGGCAGGAAAAGCCTGCTGGTGATGGAGGTAGTTCCAGGGGCTAGGCCTCTGAGGGCTTAGTCTCTGGGGCATCTGGGACGATGGGATCTTATAAGAGATCGGGGCTTCCCTCTGCTGGCGGGCGTCGAAGCGCTTGGCCAGTTTGGGAGAAGAAGATTTTGGGGCTTTCGGGCAACCTCGGTAGTTAGCCGGGTGTCCTTGTTGCCCGCATAGTACGCAACTAGGTGGGTCGGGGCATAGACTACGGTCCTTGGGACGGGTGCAGTCGGATGTGCCGTGCTCACCCAGGCACTTGACGCACCTGGGCTTTGCGTGGCAGTTCCGCTGCGAGTGCCCGTATAACTGGCAGTTGTGGCATTGCCCTACGGCGCCAGTTTTCCACGGCTTTTCTATGGAAAAGCCTGTTAGGGAGCAGAGGGACTTTAACTGGAATATCGGGTGATGCCCCTCGACGGGGGTGCATACGACTAGAATCATGTCGTATGCTTCCCCGCGTTTTGCGCGGTGCATACGGTGGACCTCGTCAACCGGGACGTTTTGCGACTGAAGGTCGGCTAGTATGTCGGAGGGGGCAATTTCCTTTGGGATCCGTTTGATCACCACTCGGATTTGACGTTCCTCTGAGAGAGTGTACGTGTGGAATGACACTCGTCGCTCTCTCAGAAGCTTGACTAAGTCCCTATAATCGCGGGAGGTTGGGGTCTGTACTTTGATACCCTGTTGGGTACTACGGGCGCTAGTGTATGCGATCCTTTGATCGCAACACCATTTGGAGATATCCGTCCACTTAGCCTTGTCCTGAATGAACACGGGTGGCGGCGGAGAGACCTTCTTAGGGTCAGAAGTAGGTGGGGTGGGGGCAACCTGCGAGGAGGGTGACGCGGTCGGGCGGGGGGTGGCGAGAACGGCGGAGCGGCGGCTTTTTATAAACGATAGTCAACAAGTGACGTCACATCGTACGATTTTGATACAGACTTGTTAATACTTGCTTTTTAACATAAAACTATGATTAAATTATATAAAAATAGAGTAAATATGTTTAAATTAATTAGTTCTATTACTTATTTGGTCTTACAATGGCATAATTAGTAAACAAGTCACATTAAACAGTTAAATATGATATTATACAGAACAACAATGAAAGAACACAGTTTAAACTTATGTTATAAACGTATTTCGTAATAGTATGTATAATATTTTGATAAGAAACTATTGTTATGTTGTGTTTCACATGTAAACAAGGTTATAATTATTATAGGGATGTGTTTCTTTGTGTCTAATTAAAGAATAATCTATCAAGCGCACTGGAGGATGCGCTTCGCGAGTATAGGTACACTCCGACCGATCTTAGACCCCGATTACCACGCCTACCTATGCATAAAAAAAAATAGGGCGCTGGTGTGTACCTTGGACTCGCAGCTTAGAATTTTTTTCGAGACCAGCGAGGATCTCGTTGATACACACTCGATTCTGTACCGTGCGGCTGTTGCGGCATGTCGTTTAGCTAACGTCAAATTCCCAAACTGTGACGGAGCTACTCGACCAAAACCAGCCGTACCAGCCTGGCAGTGCAGAATCGAGCGACGTATCGATGGGGCCAGGGTACTCATCGGCAAACTATACTGCTTCAGGGAGGGCAATACACGACCACGAGTGATGCGCTTTGTGAGACGGGCATTCTCGGGGACTGGAATCAGCCCTCAAGAATACATGTCCCGTGTCACAGAGCGCATCGACTTCCTGAAGCAGAAAGTTTGTGCATGGGCGAGCCGTATTCGGCGGTATAAGCGGCGGGTTGATCGATACACGCAGAATCGCATGTTCCAGAGCGATGAGAGGTGGGTATATAGAGCTTGGGAGCGACCTGAATGAAATGTGACGGACGTGTGCCGCCCGGATGATGCCGCCACGAGTGCATTCTGGCGCAGCATCTGGTCGGTGCCCGTCTGTCACACTGAGGCTGGCTGGATGAAGGATGTCGAGCGAGTGTGTAAAGCTATCCCAGAAATGGAACCTGTGTCTATCACGCCATTAGACGTAGCCAGAGCAGTCCGTCCGTTACCGAATTGGAAATCACCGGGACCGGACGGACTGCACAACTTTTGGTTAAAATGGCTGACTAGTTCGCACACTCGCCTAGCATCTCAATTCCAGTCATCCTTAGAGTCTGGGTCGCTCCCACAGTCACTAACAACAGGCGTTACCCACCTGCTCCATAAGTCGGGTAGTCCTGCGGAACCCAAGAACTATAGACCGATTACATGTTTGTCGACGGTCTATAAACTTCTTACATCCATTCCGAGAGCGAAAATCAACACACATATTGACAGTAATTCAATTATGTCTGCCTCTCAAAATGGATGTAGGAACGGGTCCCGCGGTACTAAGGAGCTACTCCTCATCGACATGGCCATAAGCCAACAAATTCAAATTCAAATTCAAAAGTCATTTATTCAAACTAGGCTGAGAAATCAGCACTTTTCGAACGTCAAAATTACATAAGACAGTCCCCCAAAAACGCCCACCCTTCACCACTTCCTAGTGCATAAGCTGGGAAGAAGAAGTGGCGCAACAAACTCCCCAGCAGCACAGCTGTCTGTTCAGTTGAAAAAACTTGATTCTATATAATAGTGCATATTATTATGCTAAAATAATTTACATCACCACAAATTGCAATACAACTCATAAAATAAAAACATTTTAAAGAGTAGATTATGTCAACAATAAATGAAAACAAAATTAAAATAAATTGACTTACAGTCAAATAAAATAATCCAACAATTATATGCTCATATAGTATCGTGTAGTCTAAAATAGTATAAAATAATTGTTTGTTCCTTGGGGTACATTGGAACAGGTTCGTCGATCCCGCAAGGAGTTGTCGACATGCTGGATAGACTATAAGAAGGCCTACGACTCGGTGCCACATACATGGCTCATGAGGGTGCTGGAATTGTACAAGATAGATGCAACTCTGCGCACCTTCCTGATGTCGTGTATGGGGTAATGGAGGACGGTCCTTCGCTATCCAGGATGTCGACAGATCCAGGGGAATGATGAGCCTGTATGGATTAAACGGGGAATATTTCAGGGCGATAGTTTGAGTCCACTTTGGTTCTGCTTAGCCCTGAATCCTCTAAGCACACTGCTGGAGGATTCAGGTCTGGGCTATCGGTTGAGGAGAGGTGGTCAGGTCATATCTCACCTCCTCTACATGGATGACTTTATTTATTTATAATAGGTACGCCAACAGCATATATATTTTACATTACATAACAAAGTTAACAAATATGGGCTCTTATATATATACCAATTACAGGTGTACACGACATTTACATATAACAAAGCAACCTTCTTTAATTACACAAAATTATATTAATTAAAATTAAAATTAAAATGGAAAATAAAATAAAATCATTACCAAAAAAAAACAGACTTCCACAAATATAATTAAATTTTAAAAATTATAAAAATTAAATTAAAAAAAACTAACTAAACTGACAATTGGCCATTTAAATGTTTGTTTAAATGACTGCGCAAGAGGGTTTTGAATTGCGGCAGGGAACCAAAGAATACATCTAAATCAGATAGTTTAGTGTTGAGTTCGTTGAATTGTATACACATCCTAGATATTGGCGAATGTCTCCCAATGTTATTTCTACAGGTGGGCGGTTCAAAAAGTCTGGATATTGGCCGTCTAGGGAGATTATAAGGGACTGATAACATGATACGTTCCAGCAATTGGTCGCATTCTATGTGACCATTGACAATTTTATAAAGAAAACCCAAGTCATGGACAGTACGACGGTTCCGAAGCGACTCAATGCGAAAGAAAGCCAAACGTTGTTCGTATGGACATCTGTGGGATATTCCTGAGGACATGTAAGCAATATGCCTTGTAAACGCACGTTGGATATTCTCGAGAAGCTGCGAATGTACAGCGTACATGGGATTCCATGCTATACTGGCAAATTCTAGATGAGAACGCACCAAAGCATTGTAAAGTATAATTTTAGTTTTGACCTCAAAAGACTGCATTTCTATTAATGAAACCAAGCATTTGAGCCGATTTTTTAACAATTTCTGAGATATGAGAGGTGAACTTTAGTTTTTGGTCTATAATAACGCCCAGGCCACGAATTTCAGAAAGCTCTTGTAAGGTAGTGTTATTTATATTGTAAGGGTAAAGTAATGGCTGTAATTTCCGACTATAACGGATGCAAAAGCATTTGGCCGCATTCAAGGTCATCCCGTTAGATTTACACCAGAGAATGATTTGATCAAGATCGTGTTGGAGTAGACTGGCATCTATCGGTGACTCTATTTTTTTATAGATTTTGAGATCATCGGCATAAAAAGAAAAGTCGCAGCCAATTCGAGACGCAAGATCGTTGACAAATATAATGAAAAGTAGGGGACCCACGTGCGAGCCCTGTGGCACTCCAGATTTGGCATAATACATAATAGATTCATGACCTCCGACTGAAACAACTTGTTTTCTTCCGCTCAAATATGATTTAAACCAGGCAAGAAGGGAACCGTGGATACCATAACATTCCAGCTTTTGTAATAACAGTTGATGATTTACCTTATCAAAAGCACTGGAAAAGTCGGTGTATATCGCATCAACTTGATATCCTCCATCAATGTCTTTTGACAAATCAGAAATAAAACAAGATAAGTTAGTCTCAATGGAACGTCTACTTCTAAAACCGTGTTGATGAGTTGAGATAAATTTACTAACATGTTGATAAATAACAGGATATACAAGAGATTCAAAAATTTTGCCCAAGGTTGAAAGAATAGCAATGGGTCTATAGTTTTTAATGCTGTCCTGGTCGCCTTTCTTATAAACTGGAACAATTCTAGATGTCTTCCATTCTTCTGGAAAAATTCCTTCGGCAAGAGAGCGGTTGTAGATTTTGGCTAAAGGTGCAGCCAGTACGTTGGCACACCGTTTTAAAAAATAGGGGTGTATTGAATCAGGGCCTGCACCTTTATTAGCATCTAGCTGAATCAGCTCATCAAATATCTCCTTAGGAGTAAACTTTATGTAGCAAGATAAAGAGTCGTTAATTGCAGTGGTAGTGTTGATCAATACTTGGGAATCGTCATGGTATACTGAGGAGAAGTGAGAAGCAAATAGATTGGCAATATTGGTACCATTTTCACCAAAAATTCCGTTAAGATGCATACGTTCAGGATATGAGGAGTTATTGTTGCGTTTTTCCTTAATATATTGCCAGAACACTTTAGCATTTTTAGTCACAGCCTGTTCTATTTTGCGTTTATACGTTTTGTGGCAGATATCAAATAATTTAGAACATCGTTCGCGTAGTATTGTAAATTCTATTCTGTCGCGCGGGTTGTTAAACTTGCGGTATCGTTTCCTGATTTTGTCTTTCTCAGCAATTAATTTAATAAGTGACGGGGAAAACCAGCGAGGATATTTACATTGCCTAAGTGAGCGTCTCGGAACATAGCTCTCTATCGCGGCATTAACAGTTTCATAAAAGACAGACACCGTGTCATCAAGACTACAACAAGTAGAAAACATTGATTCCCAGTCAGTGTTCCCTAGTTCCCTTAAGATTGCCGCATAGTCTGCTTTAAAATAATTCAAATTCATTTTGTGGTTATTACGGAGCCAAGCATAATTAGATGATTCAATACAATACAAAAGTGGAGGATGGTGAGGGTCTAATTTACTCAAGATGTGTGACGGTTGGTTTGTTTTCCCATCTTCAATGCTACTCATAATTAAATCCAGAATTCTGCCGTTACAGTTACAGGTATTGTTAACTTGAAAGAGATTATTAATAGCTAAAAAATCAACCAGAGAGCATTCCAATCTACTGTTAAAATTGCTAGGCACTGTGTTATTACAATTAGGGTCCCTAATCCATTGAATTCCTCCTAGATTAAAATCACCGAGAACCACCACACTGTCAATCTGAATCATAACTTTACTCACACTATCAAGAAACCTAGTTTGCGCATCAAGTTTTGGAGGGGGTGGCACATACACAGCACATATTGCAATTTTTTTAGGGTTATTATCAGAAGAGATATTGACTGTAACCCACAAATCTTCAGATTCAGATTCCCAGCTGGTAACACGACAGGAGACAAATTTCCGTGAGACTGCAATCAACACACCTCCACCATCTAATTTCAAATTTTTATTACAACTCTGATTAACAGTGTTACGTGTTACACGATCTCTACGATATACAATGTATCTTTTGAATGACTTGAAACTCTTTGCCCCCAACAAATTGCGACTGATGGAGCTACTGAAGGTAACTGAAACATTCAGTAGCGCCATCAGGATGGAATTTGGTGTGGACAAATGTGCAGTCATGCATGTAAAGCGAGGGGAGATTATGGAATCCGAGGGAACTCAACTTTCGGACTCCATACACCTTAGATCCCTCTCCACAGCCGAAAGCTATAAGTATTTGGGTATGTCGGAAGCGTTAGGCATCAACGTTACTGACATGAAGCAATCGTTGAAGGAGCGCTTCTTTGGTCGCCTGAAGAAGGTATTAACTAGTCTTCTTTCGGGCGGAAACAAGGTGCGCGCCTTCAACGGTTGGGTCATGCCGGTTTTGATGTACTCTTTCGGCATACTCAAATGGACTCAGACCGAACTTGACGCCCTGGATAGGAGGGTCCGTACACTGCTGACCGCAAACCGTATGCATCACCCACGATCATCTGTGATGAGCTTGTACATCCCGCGGAAGTGCGGGGGTCGAGGCTTTTTAAATGCGAAGGCCCTCCACAACCGGGAGGTGTGCAATCTCAGAGAATATTTTTTAAAAACCGATGTGGGTATGCACCGTGATGTGGTGGCAGTGGACAAGGGGCTCACCCCACTATCCATGGCTAAAGAGAACTGGCACAAGCCTGTGGTACTTACTACAGATGACCGCAAAGAGGTATGGCAAAGCAAGGAGCTTCACGGGCGCTTCTATCGGGCTCTTCATGAGCCCGGTGTAGACTTAGCGTCCGTATCCTGGCTACGTTTTGGTGACCTTTTCGGGGAAACTGAAGGTTTCGTCTGTGCAATTATGGACGAAGTTATCTTAACGAATAACTACCGGAGACATATTATGAAGGACGGGACGGTTGACATGTGTCGGGCATGCCACCGTCCGGGTGAGTCCATCAGACATATAATCTCTGGTTGTTCTCGTCTGGGTAACGGCGAGTACTTGCACAGGCATAACCAAGTGGCCAGGATTATTTACCAGCAACTTGCTTTGAAATACAAACTTGCAGATTCTGAGGTACCGTACTACAAGTATGTGCCCGACCCAGTTCTTGAAAATGACCATGTCACGTTGTACTGGGATCGGTCTATCATTACTGACAGGACTATTGTTGCCAATAAGCCTGATATAGTGGTGATAGACCAATTAGCGCGCCGCGCAATGATAGTCGATGTTACCATTACACATGACGGGAACCTCGTGAGAGCTGAGAAAGAGAAACAAATAAAATATCTCGACTTAGCACACGAGGTTGTCGACATGTGGAATGTGAACTCGGCTATCATTGTGCCGATTGTCGTAACGGCCAATGGCCTGATGGCCGAAAGCCTCGACCAACATCTCTCGAGGCTCTCGTTAGGCGGTTGGATTAAGGGCCTGATCCAGAAGGCAGTACTTCTCGATACGGCTCGCATTGTGAGGAGGTTCCTATCTCTGCAGCCCTAACCACCGTTAGCTTGGACCCTGCTCCCGACACCGGCGGAACACTATTTTTTATATTTATGAATGTTTTTTCTATAGTTTATTTAAGAAATATTTAAAAATGTAAATGATGAGAACGGAAACAAATAAACGACATAATAATAATAAATTTTATTCAAGTATAAAGTAAAATTATGATTTAGATTAATTACAATCGAGGAAAATTAAATTCTAACTGTAATGTAGACCTGCCTGATCTAGGTTTATGAAAAACCTGTGTTTCAGGCCATCAATTTACATCAAACATTTAAAAAGAAGACAACAATAGGTTTATTAATAAGCTAAATTAAAAAGAAGACATGATTTTCAATGACTTAAAGAGTAAATATTAATTTGGGTATATTATTTTAAAACTAGATTATTTAAGATATATTAATTATATACAGTAGATAGATAGAGCTATTATTTTAAAATTTCTAGTAGTTTTTCCGTGTCTGCGTAATTGAGTTTTGACAAATATTCCTGTACTAATAAGTTACACTTATAACTTAAACTATAAATCTTTAGCACTCTGTTAAACTGGTTATACAAGTAGGGCACTAAAAATAAATAAAAACGATTAGCAAAAGCATGTTTAGTCTGAGAGTTAGCACAAACCAAATCTTTTCTTCTCTTATCTGAAAGTACTGGGTTAAAATAGAGTTCAGTGTGTTGGAATAAAACTACATTCAAAACAAATAATTGACGTACTGTTAGCACCTTCATGCCATATAAAGCTGGTGTGTAGGAAATCTAAATGGGCGAAAAGTAGCAACCTTTAAAACTGCTCTTTGGGCGCGTTCTAGGTGGAGTAAAATTGATTTAGCGGCCCCACCCCAGGAAGTTATGCAGTAGGTAATAATAGATCGACACAACGCCAAATAAACCTGCCTAATTAATTTACAGTCGGCAATGTTACGTAAATTTTCAAAAATGTATATTAGTTTACGTACTCTGGTGCATAATAAATCGATGTGTTTGCGGAAATTCAGGTTTGTGTCAATCGTGACGCCTAGATATTTGATATGATCGGTTTTAGCTAAAGTGGGACAAGTGCATGCAATGTCAGCATAATGTAAATTACAATTGTTATGCGCTTGAATGTTTAGATTAGTAAGCGTTGGATTAGTGTTTCTCATTGTAAATAATAGGTACTTCGTTTTATCTGTATTTAAAGTTAAGAGATTTTTATGAAGCCAATTAGACACAGTATTAAAACCACTCTGTACTACCTCATAGACCTCGGCCTTTGATTCAGCTGCAAACAGTAGAGCTGTGTCATCCGCATATGACATAATTACACCATTTTGGAGTTTCAAATTGCACAGGTCATTTATATAGATTAAAAACAAAGTAGGACCCAAAATACTGCCTTGTGGGATTCCATAACAGCTATTTTTAAGTTCAGAACTCATCCATTGACCTATTTTTACACACTGAAGGCGGTCGGTAAGGTAATCAGATAATAGTTGCAATTGTATTCCCCGTATTCCCAGCATTTCCAGCTTGTTTATAAGCAAAGTACAAAAAATTGTGTCAAAAGCCTTGGCAAGGTCTAAAAATATCCCTATGGTATGCATGCCATTATCCAAGTTTGTGCTTATAAAATTTGTCAGATGGTGAACAGCTTGGGTTGTTGATCTTTTAGGCCTAAAACCAAATTGATGATCAGAGAGTAATTTACTACTTTCAAGATAGTTTACTAATCTGCTGTTTATAATTTTGTCCAAAATCTTTGAGAGGCCTGTTAAAACTGAAATTGGTCTATAGTTATTTAAACAATTTTTGTCTCCAGCTTTAAACACAGGGGTGACTACGGCTTTTTTAAGCAATTTAGGAAATATTCCTTTTGTTAAACATAACTGAAAAATGTGAGTCAAAGGAGGGGCAATGACGTATTTAAATCTTTTGAGTATGCTATTAGGTATGTCGTCACAACCTACGGCACAAATTTCCTTTAATCCATCTATTATACTTACAACCTCATTAACATCAGTATCTAATAAGACAAAAGAGTTCCGTGCTGCATATGTATTAGTTTTGCTTTGAATGGAAAAACATCTATTAGATAATAGGTTTTTTTCTGCTAAGTTTTTTCCTACGTTAATGAAGAAGTTGTTAGCTTTATTTGCTGCTTCGATAGGGATTAGCTCAGAAGATAAAAGATCAAACGCCCTTTCCGGATTTTTGGACCTAAAAGTGTTAGTTTTTATGAATTTCCATATAAGTTTACTGTTTGTCTGCTTTCTGAAGTTGACTTCGATCATATTGGTTTTTTAGCGTTTTCAACAGATTATTACAGAAATTCCTATATCGTTTGTAAGTAGTTGATAGTAGTTCATTATCCGGTGCGTTTTTCGATTTTTGGTAAAGTTTGTCTCTATTTCTAATACAGCGAACAAGTCCTGGCGTAATCCATGGTTTAATATTACTATACTTTCTAGGTATTACTTTAGTAAATGTATTTTTTCTTATTGTAGATTGTAACAAATCGACAAAATATTGTAGAGAAACATTTGGATCATGTGAATCGTAAACGGGGTCAAAATGAATACCGCGTAAGTCGGTTTCAAGACTCGTCATATTGAGTTTAGTATAGCTGCGCATGCAGTTATTTCTAGGTGAGGATATTTGTAATGTTAGTAAAACAGTTTGATGATCGGTTAGTGACGAATTAGTAACCAATGTTTTGGATGGACTTTTCGATTTTAAAAGGATATGGTCTAGACAAGAGCCGCTCTGGTGGGTAGGGTGATAATGAGCTGGTAATAGTCCATGAAATGAGCAGATATTGAGGTAATTATGTGAATGAGTATCGATTTTTTCGACAGCTATGTTTATGTTGATATCACCTATCAGTATGATATTTTTAAACGAAGATAATTTTCCTAAGTTACTGTTAAGCGAATCCAAAAACCCATCAATACTTTGGGATGGAGGCCTATAAATAGCCATAATTACTGTATCAGGAATAATTTTAATTACTAAGCAGTTGCAGTCTAGAAAATGGGGTTCATCTACTAATGTTCTTAAATTATTTTTAATATAAACCACTATGCCATCATTCTGGTTGAATGTTCTAACGCTTTTGTGAAGATTAAAGCCATCGAGAGATGGTATATTGGCCGTTTGTTTGGATAACCAACATTCTGTTAGAACGATAATGTCGCAGCTTATATCAAGATTTTGTAACAAAACTTGGAAACCATTAATATTTCGGGTTATACTGCGTATATTTTGTGTAAGTAGAGTCAATGTTTTATCTCCAGTATAGACGATGTTTTTGCACTCCTCAACATTACAGATTTTAGCTTCAGACACGGAAAACTCATCTAGATCACAGATTAGCTGATTAGTCATAAAAAAATAAAAATATATGTATAAGTTAACCTACTAACTATGTGCTGAATTGACTAGGTAGTCGGCGGCGCTCCTAGGCGCCTTCATAGTCAATGGAATTAATATAGTTGTTTTCCTCATATTTACGTGCTGGGCAATTTACATCACCAGTTAGATGATCATCTTTCCTCTTGAAGCGTTTGCAGGTCGCACATTGAGGCGGAGAACCTTTATTATTGCAGTCCTTGAAATAATGTCCTGTTTCGCCACAGAGGTTGCAGGTAGGGCTCGTTTCTCTACAAAATTTGGCTGCGTTTCCGAACTGCTGGCAGTTAAAACACCTGGTCACAATCGTGAAATCTCTCACTGGACATGATGTCCAATTTATAAAAATTCGGCCTTGGTCCATCATAATTTTCCTGATATTAGCAGGAACTTCCAATATATAATTACAAGTAGGACGATCTTTTTTTCCTGACTTATGGCTCAATTTTATACTTTCTAAAAAGGACTCACGAGTAATGTTCGGCAATTTATCTGTCAAGTTTTGGACGTAAATGCAATCAAATACCTCTTTTTCGGTCAGGGCTATGGGGACACCAATGATAGCAATCCTGGGACGGCGTTTGGATGGTTCTTCAACTGTAAGGCCTGAGGAAAGTAGCTTCTGTGAGCTTTTTAATTTATCAATATCGTCTTTGTTATCCGTCCTAATGATGACACCTCCGTTTCTAATTTTCCTTAGACCACGAACATGGAGTTTTAATTCCTCTGGCGAAATAATTTTTTGTACCAACGACTTGGTTTCGTCACTGGTTTTGGTTTTATCGCTGGGATATATAGCGAATGAACTGAGATTTGCTGGGCGAATAAATGTATCAGTGCCTGTCTTCACCATGTTAGCATAGGAAGTACTTTCTGGTTCGGTTCGGCTCATCTTCGTTTCCACGACTTCTTTGAACTGGCAAAGGGATTCCGCAACATTCTGCTGCACTTGAAGGTGCTGGATGGTTGTGTGCGCCTGGATGGACTTCTGCTTCAGGAATTGGTACAGCATGGCCATCTGAGACGTCCCATGGTTGACTTTTCGACAGAGATTAGTGACACGGAGTTTTTGGTCGGAATTCATTTTTCCGTCTGCCACAATTGAGCAAATTTCGGTCAAAATTGTGTCGATGGACCCAAGCCATCTCTGAAGCTCCGCCGTAGAGACGACTTCAGTCGGTAATTCATTCTCCGTGGCTGCTGGCGGCGCTGGTTCCCTTGTCTGGTTTTGATGGGCAGGCGATGGCGTCGGTGGAGGACTTCGTCGTACCAATTGACTGCGGCCGAAGGGGCTATCTCCTGGGTTAGACATACTACTAACACCCAAAACGTTGATTGTTTATAAACTATTTAGTTCATCTTTCACAACAAAAAAAGATATTAGTCACACTCGTCACTTACACAATAAACTGACTCCGCAAATTATTGCAATAACATTATTCGTAATTACTTAAATCAATATCGTTACAATCAACACAAAAAACACGTCTGCTTAGTCTCGCGGCTAATTGAAGTGTACAGAGAGGTCGACAGCAGCCCACTGAGGGAGCTGTCGATTGCAACAATATCTATGGGCAGAATACAATCGCGACATGTAAGCCGTAAAGTATACTTTGTGTATATTTTAATTGACAGCTCTCTTGGTGGTAGAAATGCCATAATACAGTATTCCTGTAATTGTGCAGTAGGCAAAAAACCAGTAGGCTACTGTGCTCATATAATGTCTATTATATGGTATACTAGGTTGGGCAAGATTTCAAGGAAATGTTGCGCCTCCTGAACCGCACCTCGATTATATATTAATTATTTATGATGAAGATAATGTTTAATTAAATAATAATACCAGCCTATTAGTGTCCCATTGCAGGGCAAAGGCTCTCTTCTTCTCATACAGAGAAGGCACGAGCATTGATCACCACGCTTGCTCAAGACGGTTTGGCTATTTCAGACTTATATCAACTGGGCCATCACCACCATTTATAAGACGCACTCGTATGATGACGACGTAGACATAAAACCTAAATTAACCTATAAGGTGAGTTCGTTTAATTCTCAATAATCTTTGTGATTTCAGAAGGGGGTTGGACAAAGAGCTCGCGACGCTGCCATCGTTCTAACAAACAAACGCGTTTTCTTTAAAATAATAGTCATCGTCATCATTCAGCTAAGAAGTCCACTGCGGCACATAAGTAGGCCCCACGGACTCACATGGTGGAAGTCGCGGAAATTCACTGTATGTGAGAAGCACAAGCCCGGTCTATGTGATATGATTAAAAGTAAATAATAATAATAATACCAGCCTATTATTTTCCCACTGCTGAGCTGAGGCCTCTTCTCATACCGAGAAGGCACAAGCATTGATTACCACGCTTGCTCAAGACAGGTTGGCGATTTCAGACTTATATGAACTATAAGTCCAGTTTTCCTCGCTATGTTTTTCCATAACCAATGTCAGTAATGTCCAAGATATACTCAGAAAGTACATGTGAATTGAGAAAAGTTGCAAGAGTTTGTGGGTTCAAATGCGGGCAGGGACATTGGTACATTGGACTTGAACCCGCAACCTCGTACATTAGAAGCGAGGCCTTAACCACTGGGCCTTCACGATAATGTATACCTACTGTATTTAAACGTCAAAATGTCATACCAGAATGTTCAACGAAAAGGGCTGATATCTCGTCACCACCGAGTTCTAGAGTAATAAAATATAAACAGGACTATTAAATACAAATATTTCTTCATGATATATAGGTATTGTTTTATTTATGTCCATGCTGGGCCAAACTTGTATTGGAGCGTTATCCATCTCCTTTATTGAGGCTCAGTTCTTTTATGAGCGTTTATTCTGAAGGTGGGCAACGTCGCAAATAGATGTCAAATATTTTTGAATGGTGCTAATCCATGCGTCATGTTCGTGAACGGGCGCCGTCAGTTGGGACTGGTCAACTCTTAGTTGCCTTGGCTGATTTAAATTTTTGAATTGTTATTTATTTTATCTTTTTATTACGGACGCTTCTAATGTGCACGTCTTTCTACATTGTTTTCACATGTTTAATTTCAACATGGAAAGATGTAACCGATATTTTGTAACAATTTATTTAAAAGAGTGTCCGTGGAGTTTCTTGCCCGTTCTTCTCCATAGGTAGGGTAGACTGGGTACGCAAGTGGCAGGGTACGGTAGTGACAATCCTAATATTAGCGAAACTATAAGGAATACCGGGAGGGTGTAAGGGGCGAGGGGAGCGCCACGCGGGTCTGACCGTGTTTCATAGTATTGCGTCAGAAAACGCGCGACGTTGACGTTAGTAGAAGCCCTCATTACTTTTTAACAGTCAAAAGTAAGTATTTTTATTCGATTTCTTTAAATGATTGTTGTGGTATGTGTACAGATACAGTAATGAGTGTTCTTTTTTATTATTAGTTGAACATTGGTGGTTAAATAGCAGTGCTTACTTTGTACGTACATTAGTTTATATTGCCATAGTGATTGTTTTTTTGCGAAGGAGTGCTTTGGGTACGGCTGTGACATATTTTTTGGGTACAGTTGTGACAATTTTTTTAGGTAGGTACGTTAGTGACTAAATTAAAATTTCTTTTATTTTGCTATTAGATGCCAAGAAAACGCTTGAGGAAGACGGAAAGAGGTCAATGTAAAATAGGAAAATATGAAGACGCTTATACAACCTTAGTTTTTGTTTATACTAAAACTCTTAAGGAGTCATTGTGCTCATCATTATGAACAACTTTCACTATGGGACCAACCCTGAAGTCGCGAAAAAGAATCAGCTGTTCCCTACATTTATGTTCGCATATCTCGTCGAAATGTAGGGAACAGCTGATTTTTTTTTCGCGATTTCAGGGTTTATCCCATAGTGAAAAAGAAGACCCTCTTACCTTAAAACAAACTTACTTAAATGTTCATGTGTTACGTAAACGTACTTTTTTATGAGAAGTATGGATACCTATTTCGTGCAATAAAAGTGATTGATGACCATTTTGGTGTATTTTTTAACCTGTCACTACCGATCCCAAGTACTGTCACAACCGCCCCTGGGTTGTGGTCGGTTGTGACATTTTCTCTTTTTTTTCTAACTTGCTCCTGTGAGTTAACCATCGTTCTTAGAAATACAATTTTAATATGTATATAATAGTAATATGCTTTCGTGAAATAAAGACGAAATTGCGTTTTCTGAAATAACAAAATACTTTTATTCTTATCCCAATTAAATACAAAGTTTTAACACAATTTACACATTCTAACAAACTTACCTGAAATAACAAAAAACAACATTTAAAGCCTTTAATTCTAGTTTAGTTTATATACTATTATTCATACAGGAAACTATTTAATGTTTCACGTTTTTCTAAAATGACATAATCTACAGTCGGTGTCACTGACATGACACTGAATCTGTAGATAATAAATCCATAAAGAAAAGCAACGAGTATGTAGTGATATTCTTTACATCTCCCACCCTCGATGAGAACAAATCATAATGATTGTTCGATTAAGAACCAACCATTACTGGACATAACTTTGTAACATGGTAGAAGTTTGACTCCGCCTTCTTATGTCCAGCATCAACTTCATAGATTGAATTTGAAATCTTTCTTAGGATTTTGTATGGTCCAATCCTTAATTCATCCATTTTCTTCCTATTTAGCCGGTTTCCGTTTTCTATATATACTCTATCGCCCACTTCGAATTTATATTCTTCTCTATGTAGATCATATTTTTTTTTATTATAGTTGTGAGATTTTATTGAATTTTCAAATGCTAGTTCTCTGTCTCTTTTGAGCCTTGCTATTGTGCATCTTGATTTTAATTCCAGTGGCAAAATATCCATTTTCTTTCCTTCCAAAAGATACTTTGGAGTAAACTTAGTGACTGTATGTTCTGTTTCGTTATATTTTTCTACACATTTTTGTGCAATAGTTGTCCATGCTGTTTTCTTGTCTCCTTCGTTTATTTTGCACCTTATCCTATTGACTAAAGTTTGGTTTAATCTTTCATTAAGTCCATTTGAAAATGGTGCGTCCACAGCAGTGAATACCATTGTTATGTTTTTCTTTTTCAGGAAGTCTTTAAATTCTTTGGAATTTATGCCAGGGTATTGGTCTGTTAATACCATATCAATATGATTGTTTTGTGTCACATTTTTTATCAATTTGATAAAATCATTGGAGTTTCGATTTTTTGATGTCAAAATATAAGCATATCGTGTAAAATGATCAACCAGGAGATGTAAGTATTTTTTTGTAGACCGTGATCCTCCGAAACCTCCAATTGTATCAATTGATATAATTTCAAATGGGCGTGTTGCTGGGCCCAAATGGGACATCAAACCAAATTTTGAATTCCTTCTTGATTTGTTTTTTATACAAATGTCACATTCATCACAAATTTTCTTAATATTTGTGATGATATTCTTTGCTGTATAAAAAGGGGTTATTTTATTTATCATCTGGGTTCTCCCAATGTGGCAGTAAGTATTGTGGACATCTCTAATTAGTGTTTTGCTAAATGCTTCTGATAGTATAATTTTTTTTCTTCTTTTATTCTTTTTGTAATAAATGTTATTCTCCAGTATAAACTTTGATTTTCCATCTTGTAGATTTAGATTTGTGTACTGGTCCTTTTTTATATCTTCCATGTTTATTAAGTTTACCACTTTTAAAAAATCTTCAGTATTGTCATGAGGTTCTAAGACTGGATTTCTGCTTAAGCAATCTGCTTCTTGATTTGACTGTCCCGGGTTATATTTTATCTTAAAATTGTATTGGGATAAATAATATGTCAAATCACCCAGTTCCTCATCAGTTCTAGACTTGATGTTCATATTTTCCAATGGTTTATGATCTGAATATGCTATAAATTCTTTATTCATAAGCCAGTGTTGCCAATATTTTACAGCTTCCTTTATTGCCAGGCATTCTAAATATATCGCCTTCTTTTTCTTTTGAGTATCTGTCAATTTTTTTGAAAAGTAAGCCACAGGTTTATTTACTCCGTTTTCATCTTCCTGTTTTAACACAGCTCCCACTCCTTTAATACTGGCATCAGTGTAAATTTCTATTCGATGTTCTGGGTCAAATATTTTTAGAATTGGTTTCGAGCATAATAATTCCTTTATTTCATCAAATGATTTCTGGCATTCTTTGGTCCATATAAATTTTACATCTTTCCGTAATAAATTGTGTAATGGATCCAGGATAATTGCATTGTGTGGTACAAATTTATGATAAAAGTTTACTTTCCCAAGGAACTGGCGTATATTTTTCCTTGTTTCTGGAATGGGGAAGTTTCTGACAGCTGTTAAATAATCTTTGAGAGGTCTAACTGAATTATTTTCTATTATGTGTCCCAAATACTTGGCATGATTGATGGCAAAATTGCATTTCGAGAATTTCAGTCTAAATCCTTCTGTTTGTATTGCCTCAAGTAGTTTTGATATATGTATTATGTGTTCCTCGAAACTTTAAAAAAAAACTAGGATATCGTCGATGAAATTTACTGCAAAGTCTGAGAGTTTATATTTTCTTATTATGTTTCTCAATATTCTTTGAAAAATAGCCGGAGCTGTCTTCAAACCAAATGGGAGGCATGTCCATTGGAAATGGCCTTCTTGCGTGACGAATGCCGTCTTATATCTATCTTGAATTTTCAACGGAATGGACCAAAATGCCGAATTTATGTCAAAAGTGGAATAATACTCACAGTTTACAGTCTTTACCATCAAGTCTTCAATCAAGGGGAATGGCTGTGATTGAGGGACAACAATTTTATTCAATTCCCGGAAATCTATACACAGTCTTGTTCTTTTCCCATCTTCTTTCTTATACGCTAGAGTAACTGGAGCAGCAAAAGGGCTATAAGATTCCTCAATTAAGTTGTTCTTCAATAGTTTTGTAATTTGATTTTCAATTTCTTTTCTATCATCGACTGTGCATCTGTATGGGCGCTTGTAGCAATACTTATCTACTATCAAGTCGATGTGAGCTTCATAATCTCGTACCGTACCAACGTCGTATTTGTCCTTAGCAAAGACTGGTTTGTATTTTTTTATTAATTTATCAATTTCAGTTTGTTTATATAAATCTAGGTGGTTTACTGAAATTTCAAATTCATTGAAGTTAATATGTTCATTGAAATTTACTTCACATCTGTTTATATGGTTCGTTTCTTGTTCATTTTTGTCACCTAGTACATCAGGAATTTTGACATTCATTAAATTGAAAATATTCTTTTCGGAGTCTTTATTTTTGTTATCCTCTTCATTTTGGGGTTTATTCTCTTTTTGTGGATTATTACATTGTATGATATTTAATTCTTCATTCTGGATTAATTTAAATTTTTTGATACAATCCAAACCAATGAGAAAATCATAGTGAAAATTTTCATTATCTATCACAAAAATATTCATTTTTCTTTCAATGTTATATATTTTTATTTTCAATGTTACCATACCTTTTGTTTTCTTATCACCATTAATAGTTTTCAAGTTTGCTGTTTGTTTATTAAGTGTGTCTTCTTCTTTTTCATGTATTTTCAATAATTTTGCATTAATTAGCGACACATTTGAACCAGAATCATAAATTGCGGTAACTTTTAAAGTGTCATTTAATAATAACTTTACTTTTATTAATGGTGATACTTCTAGTTTTTTGGATTCTCCTTATTTAGTTCAACTTCTAATTCAGAGTTATTCACACTTTTCACAACAGATTTTTGATTTTTCCCATTAAACCAGCAGGTTTCCTCAGAATGAAAACGTTTCCCTTTATTCTCAGTGACACAAATTTGGCATGGTTTCTTTTCTTCATTTTTTTTTTGTTTTTATGTCAGAGTATGTGTAGTTCTTTTTTTCATATTTGTTCCTCCCAACAAGATGTTCTAATTTGCCTATCTCATTGTAGAGATCTTCGGTTTCTTGTAATGTCTCTCGGTCAATTTTATCACTTACGTAATTAGGCGGGCCTACGGCTATAAGGTCTATAAGAGTACCAGTATCAATCGTCTTTCTAACCTCTAATAACAATTTTTCTTTTTTCAATGCATACTCAAGCAATGAACCCATTTGATATTTAAATCCAAGAGCATATCTGGTTGGTGACCAACCCTTGTTTCCAAATGTTTCACAGAAGTTTTTTTCCCATTTAATCCACTCTGATTCTACTGTAAATTTCATTAACATACAACTGTACCAATTCACACTAGAATATTCTAAAAAAAGTTTCAAAATTTCAATTTTTTTCCTGTCTTCATCAATATGGAAACGTTCACATTCATTGTTGAAATCCTTAATCCATTGGTGAGCATTTGCATTTCTACCAGTGAATTTTTCAATCACAAAATCTTTTGAAATTTTCCCCAAATTTTGAGTTTCAGATTTTTTTTGCTTTTCTTCGAGTAATTTCTCTAGTAGTTTCTCTAATGTTTCATTTGAGCTTCTAGTTAAAGATTTTTGATCATTTATGTTTTCCATAATCTCTTCAAGGTAAAAATCATTAAACTGTATATTTTGTTCTTCATCTAAATATGTCTTTGATATCTCATCAGTTAAAGTTATCCATATTTTCCTTGTCTGATGTATTTTATTCAATGTTTTTCTTATCTTGGCATAGTTAGATGTATTTGTTATTAATTGATGTAAACTTGCAGGTTGATATTCGGCCGGTATGCCAAAAGTTTGACCATCAGGTGTTCCTATTGAGGTTATGCAAATAATATTTGTTTTTCCATCGGATGCTGTTTTTACACAAAAATCAAATCTTAACTTCTCCATATTTCTTGAACAGTTTGCAAAAATGTTGTTTTATAATAGTAATATGCTTTCGTGAAATAAAGACGAAATTGCGTTTTCTGAAATAACAAAATACTTTTATTCTTATCCCAATTAAATACAAAGTTTTAACACAATTTACACATTCTAACAAACTTACCTGAAATAACAAAAAACAACATTTAAAGCCTTTAATTCTAGTTTAGTTTATATACTATTATTCATACAGGAAACTATTTAATGTCTCACGTTTTTCTAAAATGACATAACCTACAGTCGGTGTCACTGACATGACACTGAATCTGTAGATAATAAATCCATAAAGAAAAGCAACGAGTATGTAGTGATATTCTTTACATGTATACGTAGACAAATGTACTCTTCACAATAAAAAACTCATTTTTTACAGATAACTGCCATACTAACAAAATTATTGGCCGTCAAATGAAAATTGTCACAACAGTATCCAGTCTACCCTACCTACTACGCTTTGGAATGGGCAACTAGCTTCATATTTCTGACTGACCGATTCCTTGACAATTCAAAAGTGCCTGTAAATGGTTTAATTGAAATAAATGCTTTGAGTTTGAGTTTTGAGACTGTTTTGACTAATTTAGCAATATTACTGTGTGGAAATAAAAAAGTGGCTAACTAGCGAACTAGAATATTGATTATGAAATGCAATAATTAATATCGTAACACCGAATATTTAGTTTTAGATGTAAAAAAACAATTTGTGTAGGGTTTTTTTAAAGATTTTAATAACTCGTTCTTATTTTTGAGAAATGGCAACACTGTCCAGCCGTCAATTGAGTAGAGGAAGGGGGTAGTTTATAAACGCGGGCACTTGGCCGAGAGAGGGGTGTGAAGCAACTGTGATGACTGTATCTATGAAGGAGTGAAGAGAAAAATAAAGTATCAGTATCTACATTTAGTGAGTTTTATTATACTTTTTATTATACTTCAGAAGTGGGATTCGAAAGTTTCGCAATGGAAAAAAATAACAGCGACACCCGGTCGTTGAATGTTTCCCCTCGTGGTCGCAGAGACAGCCGACGGCGCCTGCTTACTCCAGTAAGGTGCTCGTCGCATCATCGACGTGATATATCCGGCGCACGCTGCCGTGACACTCGAAGTCGCAGCAAGTCACGGAGGCAAAGTTTTCGTGAGAAAGAGCTTGAGTTCGAGCAAGAACGAGAGCGGCTACGTGTACTGGAACAGGAACTATGCCAGGAACGTGAGAAAATATCAGAGGCGCATGGGAATCGATCTGGTAGAAGCTACAAGAGGAATACGAGCCGTCATCACTCTAACAGCAGGCAGCACAGCTGCAGCCCGACCCGGTCGCGTCAACGCGAGCAAGTTACAAGAGTCAAGCGGAGGCGAGATTCACGTGAGCAGAGCAACGATTGTCTACGTGGCGACGGCGCGTCACAAGATAAAAGGTCACGTACTCCTTCTTTTACCGTTAAAGATGTTATGGACTTGGTTCATTCTATTAAACATGGTTTTACATCTCAGCCGTCTACAAGTGCATCAATTTCGAAGAATATTGATCATAAAAACATTCTTCCTAATTTTAATATCCTTCAGCGAAAAACCAGCGTATACATTTGGCTGCGTTGCGTTAATGAATGCTCTACTGTATACGGCTGGGATGATAAAACAACGATACATTTTGCAGAAACTTCAGGGTTTGGCCAAAGTTTGGTATGAGGGTCTGAACACAATTTTGCATACTTGGACAGAATGGCAAGTGATGTTAATGAGTGCCTTTCCTTGCGAGCAAAACTATGGCCAAATCCTGGAAGATATGCTTAAGAGAAAAAGTAAGTTTGGCGAACCAATCGAAGTATATTATTATGAAAAACTTGCATTGTTAACTCAGTATGACATTACGGGTAAACGTGCAGTAGACTGTATTATCCACGGTATCTCTGATAGGACTATGAAATCAAGTGCATTGGCGCTTTGTTGTTCTCAGCCTGATCAGCTTCTCCAATTCCTAATGAGCAACAAAGAAAGCCAGACTTCTGACCGTAGTTTTAGTAAAAATTATTCTAACCAATCCAATTCTAAAACAAATCTAAATAAACCTTATCAGTCTCAGGGTCCTTTGTTCTGCTTTAATTGTAAGGAGCGAGGTCACCCTTACTTACATTGTCCGAAGGCACTAATCAAATGCAATAAATGCCACAAAATTGGTCACAAGGTCGATAATTGCTCGCAAGATTTTAAATCCGATAATATAGTAAGTAAAGCTAGAGCACCATCTAAAACAATGTGTATTTCAAGCTCCAATCCCAACTCAAAATTCATAAAGCTGATCACAGTGAATGGTAGGACTGTAGAAGCATTTATTGATTTCGGTAGCGAAGTGACGTTGGTTAGGGAGTCAATAATTTTGAGCCTTAATCTAGTGCATGATGAGGTCTCGTCAGTTCTGAAAGGATTCGGGAATGAGGTGGTTCGATCGTTAGGTTATATATTGCTCAATATAGTGGTAGATGGAGTTGACGCGAGGGTTGCTTGCAGAGTTGTCGAAGATAATCTGTTGGATAAACCTATATTAATAGGCCAGTCATACATGGAACAACCACATATTCTTGTGAAAATTCCCACACTTTGCAATTTCGTAAGTTGCATACTGAAATTCCAATGGTTTATCCCGATGCTGATGATTTTCAACTTGCTGAAGTTAGGATCGCTGCTGATGTCGAGCTTCATGGACCTGCAACCATAAAGGCTCGGATAGGTTCCGAATTTAGTGGCTGTTTAATGCTGAGCAACAACATCGTGGGTGCTCCAAATCAAGAGATTGTTGTTTATGGTGGTGTTTACCAGGTCCAGCGCGGGAATTTAGACATTCTTGTTTATCCATTTTCTATCCCCTGTAGATTACGAAAGGAATTTGTTGCTGGTAGAGGAGAAAATGTATATTTTGTGCAGAGGATAGTAATACAGTCTCCAGGAATTGGAGAGTCTGAAGATATTCAAGATAATAACTGTGAACGTGACATTCAGGAGAATGACGTACGCATAGGTGATTCTGTTTCAAAGGACGATAGACAAAGGCTTACGACCATACTTAAACAATATAAACATAGTTTAGCCTCAAATTTGAAAAATTTGGGTTGTACAGATGCGTAGTAGTAGCGCGTGCGTAGTAGTGCGTAGTAGTCTGCGTAGGCAGATGACAATTGAGTTGAATAGTCAACGTCCTATCGTCTATCGCCCTTACAGGTTATCACATCATGAACGTGAGAAAGTGCAGTATATGTTAGGTGATATGTTGGAGGCAGGGATCGTTAGAGAATCGGTATCGGATTATGCAAGTTCTATTAGGGTAAGTGCTCCAGTGAATGAACACACCCCAGTGAATGAACAAAACTGGGTTTTTTCCTAAAAATAAGAAATAAATATATTTTTACCCAACTCAGTATTTTTTTTCGTAATTTTACAATTACGAAAAAAAATACTGAGTTGTTTACTCTTTTTTCTATTAAAGTGGCAAAATTAATTTCTTATGTCACTATACATTTTATAATGGCGAGCGTTTAAAGTTGGCAGTGTTAGTGTAACTTTTATTTGTTCGGGCAAGAATTTAGAGCTCAGGTAAGACGCAACATTTTTGATATCACATTGTAGCCGTAATTGAAGTATATTCTATAAGTTATTTATTAATATTAGAATAAAGAATAGGTATACTTGATGTCTCAAATCGATTTCAATGCCATTTTAGTCTGTTTTAAGTAAATTATTAGGTGTCCCAGCAATGGAACATAAAATCGTTTGAAATCCGGTAAATGAACGACCGTTCATTCACTGGACGAACGTCAATTTCATATTTTCTACACTTCAACAACGACAGCGTCCTCTTTTTTCAATTCCTCAATACAGTTCCGTGACCCTTAAAACAAGTTCGTTGTATGTAGCCCTCACGCATATAAACAACATTTTACTTTATGACGAGTTCTTAGATGTTTTCGCTAGTACTGAGCTGAGATTCCTGACCACTGCTGCACGTTACCTTGAGTCCATAGCTGCACCTAGTACTATCACGTTGCATTAGACTAACCAAAGCTGCTATATTGATATTTGACATACTAATTTTAATTTAACACTATCAATAATTCCATCCTAATTCTATTTAATTTAATTTTGTATAGGTCTATTTTATTTGTTTAATACTATTTAATTTTGTATAATCCTATTGAATTTTGTATAATCCTATTTAATTTTGTATAATACTATTTAATTGTGAATAATTGCGAGTAAATTTAGTTTTGTCTTATTTTAATTTCATGATTGTCTATTATTAGCCTATAACTTGTATGTTTGGTGTCTTATTACTGTTAGTGCAAGTTGGTGATTAATAAATAAATAAATAAATACATTTTTATTCAAATACTAATATAATAATAATAAATTACATTATTATTATGCTATATGATTCATGTTTTGGGAGTAGTTTTAAAAATAGATTTCTGATCTTTAGGCCAGTATTGGGACAGGTATGTTCATTTATTGGTTCATAAAATCTAGTGAATGAACTAACATTTTTCATCATGTTCAAATATTAGCTTTCGTCATGATGATGGGACCAATAAATTAACACAACATTTTGAGCTAGATTTCATCCTTTTAAGACCTAGATTTTATTATTATATTATTTTTTATTATACTGTCCCTTTAAATTACCATGGATTCCAATAAAAATAAATATGAAAGGTTTCGATATACCCAAGAAACGTTGGAAAGATTTCTTAGGTCCATTGCTAACGGAGATCTAACTATTAATAAAGCAAGTAACGACACTCCATTAGCTGGCACAATGTCAGAGAGCACGAGGAAAAGAAAAGAAAAAGAAAGACAACTTTGATTTGGACACAGTTCGTGAAACACGAAATACAGACAAATTAAAAGTGAAAGTAATCTTTTGACAATAAGTGTGTGCTGGGCTGCGTGTGTTATGGAGATGGGCTAGTTCCCACTTCGTTGGAAGACGGGGAAACTTGTCATCGTTAAGAAGCCGGGGCGCCCTGCGGACTCTCCGTCCGCTTATCGGCCCATCGTGCTACTCGACGAGATAGGCAAGCTCTTCGAAAGAGTAATTGCAGACCGCCTCGTCGGGTGGCTGGTACGGGTGAGGCCGGATTTGGCGGAGAGCCACTTTGGTTTCCGCAGAGGGCGCTCTACGGTGGACGCCATCATGCGCGTGCCCTCACGACGAGGGATGCTGTGGCCCGGGGTGGGGTCGTCTTGGCGATGTCTCTAGACATCGCCAATGCCTTCAATACCCTGCCCTGGAGTTGCATCAGGGAGGCAATCCGGTATCACTGGATGCCGACCTACTTCTGTCGTGTGGTCGAGGCCTATTTGTCGGACAGGGCCGTCATCTACCCCGGTCACCAGGGAGAATGGAACCGGCGAGAGATGACGTGCGGTGTCCAACAGGGATCGGTCCTGGGGCCGCATCAGTGGGACATCGGATATGACTGGGTGCTGCGCGCCGACCTCCCTAGCGGCGTCAGGGTGACCTGCTACGCTGACGACACGTTGGTCCTGGCGCAGGGGAGGTCGCACGAGGCGGCAGTCGAACTAGCAACACGCGGGGTTGCGACAATCGTTAACAGGATCCGGCAATAGGGACTCGAGGTGGCCCTGCACAAGTCCGAGGCTATTTGTTTTCATAGTCCTCGGAACGCGCCACCGTCAGGTTCCCAAATAACGGTAGGAGGGGTTCACATCGGCGTCGAGTCGACGATGAAGTATCTGGGACTCGTCCTCGACATCTGGTGGAACTTCGTGGAGCATTTCCGACGTTTGGCTCCCAGACTGGAGCGGGCAAGGCCTTGAAGCAGCTCCTGCCCAATCTAGAGGGTCCAAACGCCTCCAGCCGGAGGCTCTACGCAGGGGTCGTGTGGTCCATGGCCCTTTACGGGGCACCGGTGTGGGCGCGTTCTTTGAGGCTGCGGCCAAACCGCCGGTTGAACGCGTCCCAATGGGCCATCCGGATGGTCCGGGGATACCGCACGGTCTCCGGTGAGGTGGAGCCTCCTTGCCGGATTGCCGCCATGGGATCTGGAGGTGAAAATCCTCGCGCACATTTGGGAGTGGCGCGAGGGGGCGAAACGCTGGGGCGTAACTCCGCTGCCGCGAGAAATCACGGCACAGCGGACAGAGCTCCGGCGGGATCTCATGGTGTCATGGCGAGTGCAATTGTGGCGTGGCTTGAGAGGCGCCATGGCGTCCTCACCTTCCGCCTAACGCAGGTCCTCACCGGACACGGTTGTTTCGGGAGGTTCCTGTTCCGCATAAGGCGGGAGGAAACGCCCGAGTGTCACCACTGTGTGGATCGCCCGGAGGACACGGTGGAGCAAGCATACGGTGGAGGTCTGCCCGGCTTGGGCGGAGCACCGCCGTGTCGTTACGGAGGTGATCGGCGGTTGCGATCTCTCGCGTCCGGCCCTGGTTCAGGCCATGGTTCGGAGAGAGAGGGCATGGGAGGCCGTCACTTCCTTCTGCGAAGCAGTAATGCTCGCGAAGGAGGAGGCAGAGGGAGTCGCGAGCCGACTTCCGGCCACCGTAGACGCGGGCTAGCGGACGGTGAGCAATGGGTAGCTCGCCGTCCGATAAGGACCAGGCACGGGTCGACGGCACGTTGTGTTTCACGCGCGCCTCAAAGAGATGCCAGCACCAACTGACGGGGTCCGTAAGGGCCAATGCCTGCCAGGGTTGCGTGTTTGTCCGAAAGGGATATCGCGGCCCCGGCGACACATGCAACGGAAGGAACACGGGTGGGTTTTAGTCAGCAACAGTCTGACACGCCTTCCCGCTCCGCCCAGAAAGGGAGAAGTTATTTTAAAAAAAGGCAGAGGATTTATGTCTGTATAATTAGTTGATTGTTAGACTTTTTTTATAATATTATGGATTTTCCTGTAATAGTAAATTAACAAAAATTGTGTTCATTTACTGGTTTTGTTTAGTTCATTTACTGGAAAATTTCGTTCATTCACTGGGATTTTAGGGTATTTTTCAATTTATTGCTAAATATCTAAGAAATTATACGGGTTATGTCGTAAACCCAACTTAAAAATATTTTTGAATATAATCTTATTACCAAAATATAGCTTTGCACCGTATCCCTTAGATACACATACTGTAATTATTTTTTGAAGTTCGATGATCGCTTAAATGTTGATTCACTGGAGCACTTACCCTATATTGGTTCGTAAAAAAGATGGCAGTTTTCGAATGTGTATTGATTATAGAATGTTGAACTCTGTAACAGTAAAGGAACGATACCCGATGCCGATAATAGACGATGAGATAGCAAGGTTGTCTGGGCAGGCGTGTTTCATTACGCTTGATTTGGCATCAGGGTATTACCAGGTGCCTATTTCGGAACCATGCAAACATTTCACTGCGTTTGTCACTCCAGATAAATTGTTCGAATTCAACCGTATGCCATTTGGTTTGGCAAATGCACCAGCAATCTTTCAGAGAATGATTAATAAGGTCTTAGGGTCAGCTCGAGGTAGAAGGAACAAATGCGTTGTCAAATCAAATCAAATCAAATCATTTTTATTTGCATTAAAACATGGTATTACAGATGTCACATTAAAATTAGTGCTTACATGTTTTGCTATGGGTGTTCAATAAATAGTGAGAATGAGTAAGACGCAATTATCTTTTATTTTATGTTATTTTATTTTTCGACGTAGTCACCTTTCAGGTTTATACACTTTGTATATTTTTTCTCTAATCCTAAAATTCCCTTTCTAAAAAAATCTTCTTCCTGATCCCTTAAAAAATCATTTACGGCGGCGACTACTCCGTCATCATCTTCGAATTTCTGGCCCCTGAGATGTTCCTTTAAGCGCGGAAATAGGTAGAAATCACTAGGAGCAAGGTCCAGTGAATATGGAGGATGTTCCATCAATTCGAAGCCAGCTTCTTGAATGGCAGCCATCGCAACTCTGGACTTGTGCGCAGGGGCGTTATCTTGGTGAAACAAAACAACTTTAGCGAGTTTGCCACGCCGTTTCTTGCGTATTTCCTCACGCAACTTTGTTACTTGTCCTGCGTACATAGTCCCCGTAATAGTGGCTCCATGATTAAGATATTCGATCATTACCACCCCTCGGCTGTCCCAGAAAAGAGAGTCCATGATCTTTCCGGCGGATGGAATCGCCTTAAATTTCTTTGGAGTTGGAGATGACAGTCGCTTCCAAGTCATGGACTGTTGTTTCGTTTCCGGGTCATAATGGTGAAGCCATGTTTCGTCCATAGTTATGAATCGAGCCAAAAATCGGTCAGGATCTTGTTGTAACAAATCCAAACAGCGTCGTGAAATTCTCAGTCGAGTTTGTTTCTGCGCGTCAGAAAGCATTCTGGGCACCCAGCGCGCTGACACTTTTTTCATACCCAAATTGTCGTTTATAATATTATGGACACTTCCTATCGAAACCTTTACTTCTTCAACTATAAAACGAACAGTAACACGACGATCCGCCAAGACAATATTTTCAACTTTTTTAATCATTTGTTCAGTCACTGCCGATATGGGGCGTCCCGTTCGTGGGTCGTCGTTAGTGGAAGTTCTTCCTCGCTTGAACTCAGCACACCAACGCGCAACCGTAGAATATGGAGGAGCATGAACCCCTAATGTTGCTGTAAAGTCTTGATTTACCTACTCCGTAGTAAAATTTTTCAAGCAGAGATATTTTATTACCGCGCGAACTTCAATTTTATCCATTTTTAAGAACAGGTTCCGAAACGACGCAAACAATAGACTTCTTCTTTTAAAAAACAAAAGAGAATTAATTGCTTTTTTTATTATCATCTTAACTAATGTCTGGGCTATGCCTGCCAGTATTTATTTTTTTTCTTTCCAAGGAGAATGTATCGCATTCTCACTATTTATTGAACACCCCTCGTACATAGCATGCAAACTTGTCGGCCATGCGTTACATCACATAATATTATACAATTGTTGGAGCATATTTAGTCACTATAAATTCTTTAATAGAATAGATATTTTGTATATTTAGCCATTTATATATTATGTCGCAGGTTTTTCATAAAGTTAGGTTTTTGATCAAAAGTCTAGATTTTTGATGAAAAACCGGAAGATGATACATTTTAAACTCAATTTCATCATAAACCTGTAACAATCCAGACTAGTTCAGATTTTTTATAAAAAACCTGAACTAGTTTGGGTTTATGATAAAGTTCTTGTCAAAATCACGGGTTTGCTTTGTTTTATGACAAGTAAATCAATTTAAATGAAATAAATAAAACAATCCATCATCATTTGCAACTTAGTAGAACGAAAACAATTATTTATTTCTCAAAATTTTTCATCCATGATCCAATTAATTTTCAATCCAATTATGAAATGAAATGTTTCAATTTCACGTAGGTATCTATATTAATCTGATTTTGATAAGCCGCGAAAATTAAATTTCGTAACTATTAAATAAGACTAAACCGAGTCAAAATTAAAAAATAATAACAAACCAAGGTTTTTAAATATCGGTTGACATCATTGCTCTTATGCATTTTTTTTGTGCTACAAATGCTTTGTGTTGGTCTGTGCCATTTCCCCACATTATAAGTCCATGTCGTAGTATTGATTGCACATGGGCATGATACGTCATTATGGCTGTTTTTGTCGGTTGGAAATTGGAATAGGCATGTTATGCAGGCTCACGCGGACGCCCGGCTTGCTTCTCAAGTGTGGAGTATGTCTCGTAAACCAACTTCTGGTTCTGTATATGAACATGTGTACGACACGAGAAAAGTCTTTAAATCAAAGTTAAGATGGTGTCAGAACGATCAAAATAAAATTAAAATGGACATCATAGCTGACCATCATAAATCTAAAGATTTTTCAAGGTTTTGGAAAAATACGAATAGATTGAATCCGAGGCCGGGCGTCCCGGTGAGCGTGGTGGGGCAGCATGACTCTACTGCGATAGCAAACTTGTTTGTGAAACATTTTAAAGTTCGATCTCCTCTTGTCTCCGCATCGCAGGTTGTCGATGCTGAGGATTGTCTGAAGGAGTTAAATGTCAGGTTTTCAGCAAAAGATGTTGCTACTGTTATTAAAAAAATGGTTAGGGTCAAGTCACCAGGGTATGACTACCTCAGCATCGAGCATCTGCAGCATGCAGGAGTTCACCTGCCTAGGGTTCTGGCGATGTTCTTCTCACTCTGTCTAAGCCACGCTCATCTGCCCGGTGACCAAATGAAAACTGTGGTTGTACCTATTGTGAAGGATAAGACTGGGGACACATCAGACCTCTCGAACTATAGGCCCATATCCCTTGCTACTATCATTGCCAAGGTGCTGGACAGTTTGCTTGATAGGCATATGGCGACCCGCATCGAACTGCATGATGCGCAGTTTGGGTTCAGACCTGGTCTCTCCACTGAAAGTGCCATACTGTCTCTCAAGCATACTGTTCAGTATTATACGTCAAGGAAAACGCCTGTTAATGCGTGTTTCCTAGACCTTTCCAAAGCGTTTGATCTGGAGTCGTACTAGTTACTGTGGCAGAAACTATTGACTGACACTTCAGTGGATTGAGAAGTTATATTAATGCTACGGTTTTGGTATAACAATCAGACTAATTGTGTAAGGTGGGCAGGCTCATTATCGGATGTGTATGTGCTGGAGTGCGGGGTGAGGCAGGGCGGACTGACCTCCCCTCGCCTCTTCAATCTGTACATAAACCGGTTGATCGTCGAGCTCAGCAACACCTATCAGGGTTGTTATGTATTCAAATTCAAAACTCATTTATTCAAACTAGGCTGAGAAATCAGCACTTTTCGAACGTCAAAATTACATAAGACAGTCCCCCAAAAACGCCCACCCTTCACCACTTCCTAGTGCTTAGCTGGGAAGAAGAAGTGGCGCAACAAACTCCCCAGCAGCACAGCGGTGTCTGTTCAGTTGAAAAAAAAAACTTGATTCTATATAATAGTGCATATTATTATGCTAAAATAATTTACATCACCACAAATTGCAATACAACTCATAAAATAAAAACATTTTAAAGAGTAGATTATGTCATTAATAAATGAAAACAACATTAAAATAAATTGACTTACAGTCAAATAAAATAATCCAAACAATTATATGCTCATATAGTATCATGTAGCCAAAAATTGTCTAAAATAATTGTTTGTTCCTTGGGGTACATTGGAGTAGCTTAATTAGTCCCAAGCCTTTTTGTCGTCTAAGTAATCTTTAACTTTATAGAAACCTTTTTGACATAGTTTCTGTTTAATAAATGATTTAAATTTATTGAGGCGCAGTTCTTTGACATGGCTTGGGAGTTTGTTATAAAAACGTATACTTTGGCACTTAAATGAATTACTAATTTTTTGGAGCCTAGTCCTCGGCACAATAAATAAATCTTTGTTTCTAGTATTTAAGCTATGAATGTCGCTGTGTTTAGAATATAGATTTATATTCTTTTTTACATAAATCAGGTTCTCATAAACATATTGAGACGCGACTGTCGTTATGTTTATTTCCTTAAATTTATCCCTCAGTGAATGCCTACAACTTAGGTTATAAATTGCTCGAATGGCACGTTTCTGCAGCACAAATATAGCCTGAAAGTCGGCTGCATTTCCCCACAACAAAATGCCATACGACATTACACTATGGAAATAACTAAAGTATACTAATCGAGCTGTTTCTACATCAGTCAAATGACGGATTTTATACACCGCGTAGGCTGCAGAGCTTAGCCGCTTCGACAATTTGGTTATATGTGGGCCCCACTGAAGCTTCGAATCCAAAGTAATACCTAAGAACACAGTGGTGTCCACAAGGTCCAATTCTGCCCCATTTACTAGTACATTGGTTTTCACCTGTTTAACGTTAGGTGTTAGAAATCGAATACTTACATTTTGTGTTTTTCTCGTTTAAAAGTAAATTATTAACACTAAACCAATGCACTATTTTAGAGAGAGCATTATTCACATCGTCAATAACTGTCTGTTGTCGCTTAAGCTTAAATATAAGTGACGTGTCATCTGCAAATAACACTATTTCATGACTGTTCTTTATAAGGCAAGGTAGGTCATTAATATTTGACCAAATAATATCTGCTCCATCACCTTCATTTGTAAGGTACTTACCAAGACAAATCCAACGAGCCCAACACAACAGGGTTACCTTATAAAGTTGATGTGTTCCTGTGGCTACCTTCCGGCGCTATCATCAGACCCTAGACTACACCTTGGGCTATAGTTTGTATCAAGATAAAGCGAACGAGCTCAAACACATCAGGGCTACCTTATTTAGTTGAGGAGATCCTGTGGCCACACTCTGGCTCCACGATTACTCTAGACTTCAACCAGGGCCATAGTACTTGTCAAGACAAATCAATATGGCCGTAAGACAACGGGGCAATCTTGTTTCTGTGAGAGTTCCTATGGTGTGCTTCCGGCTCCTTCATCAGGTCCTGGGCTGCACCATGGGCTAACGTAGGTACGTTAGTAGTACTAGTTAGCAAGTAGGTACTTGGCAAGACATATCCAAATAGCCAGAAGACAACGGGGCTATGATGTTTAGTTGAGAAAAGTCTACCTGGCTCCATCATTAGATGCTAGACTACATCTTGGGCTAATGTACCTAGTTACTTGTCAAACCAAACCCAAATGGCAGAAACATAACGGGGCTATTATGCCGGTTGAGGAGTTCCTATGGTGACCGGATCTATCACGAGGCCCTGGACTACTACTTTGGGCTATAGCACTTGTCTGTAGGTACTGTTGACCGTTGAGGAGTTCCTTCATATGAAGCCAATCCTGGGTGCAGCAGTCAGATCATGGTGGACTTTAGAACGGACTATCATAATTAAAGCGTCTATAAAATTTCATGTCTGCACTGTTGACCGTTGAGGAGTTTCCTCGTCTGGAGCTAATCCTGGGTGGCCAATCAGTTCATGTAAAATATCAACTCCGTAGGATGGTTACCTATCATAAGTTCGAAAAATATTTGACTGAATTTCATTTCACCTAAAACTTTTCAACTACATATTTATCGTTTCGTATTTTTTTACTTCATCGAAGTCACGTCTGCCACTGTATTAGTTGACCTATTATCAATTTGATTTTTTTCGTTACTCGACGTTTCATTTCATCGAAAAACTTTTTACCGAAGTTACACTTAGCCCAAATAACATTTGTTCGAAGTATTATGTTTCCGAACATTTATTTTACCACGAGAAGGAAGGATGCTTGCTTCAAGCATGCAGTATGCAAGTAGACACACAGCATGCAAGTAAGCATGCAGCATGCAAGCAGGCATGCAGCATGCAAGCAGGCATCCAGCATGCAAGCAGGCATCCAGCGCATGCTGGATGCCTGCTTGCATGCTGAATGCCTGCAAAAAATGCCTGCAAGTAAGCATGCAGAGTGCTTCAAGCGTGCTTCCGCTTGCCTCAGCCGCGGCGGCGGGTCTTCAAACCACCTGCTCCTCAGCTCGCGGGCCGCCCCACACCTTCGCGCCTACGCGGGCTTAAATTACACTGTAGGGGTAGGGCAGACAAGACTACGTGGAGTCGGGTTTGCAGCGATTCGTTTCTGTCACTAAATTTTGTAGCACATAACAACATATTCACTTTTTATGACAACATTTTAATTTAATATTGAAAAATATTGTTTCGGTGTGGTGAAAATAAGGCAAATAAATCATTTGGCAAATGAAAAAACTTTAAAAGAGGCTTCGGCCAATAGCAAAAACTTATTTTGTAAATCGACGAAATATAGTTCGGTAAAATAATACCTATAATATAACACATGATACTTCGATGATCTAAAAATATGTCAAATAATGCTTATAGCAAAAAAGACGTCGGTCAATAGTTTTCGGTAAAATTAAATTCGAACAAAAAAAAATCGGAAAAGTGATCGGTTCCCCCGTAGGATGAAGCTAATCCTGGGTGGCCAATCAGATCATGTAAAATATCAACTCCGTAGGAAGTGGTTTTAATTCTGCTTGCAAGATTTGCCCTAAACAAGCATACTAACTAACATACAAACATTGCAAGTAGAATAAAAGCTTTAAATAAAAAAAAATAAAAAAAAGTAAACCGACTTCCAAAGAAATTAACTGAAAATAAGCAATAATATTTTTATTTAAACACGAAATAAACCAACAACACGAAATCAAAAGTAGGTACGAAACAAATTAGGGACCTACAATTTTTTTTGAGGTCGGTGCCAGCTAAGCCATCGAATAACAATATAGCCGATACAAAACGGAGTTAAAAGACATTTTACCCAGTGATTTCGCTAGGTTTCGGTTAGGTCAACTTATTTTTTAATAATACGTAGTCGTACTTGTATCACATTATTATTTCCTAGCTTCTTCCCGCAGCTTAGCTCGCGTGAAATTCGGTAATAATTATTCCATGGAAACGTACTACCAGGATAAAAAGTACTCTATGTGTTAAATGTCTGAATGTGTCTGCCTTATTTATTTATTTATTTAGGATCTCCAACAAAAGATGTACACAATACATGACACATATTAAAGGGCAATATCGGGTATTAAGTAAGTGTACTCCTTCAATTTGAAAGAAAACACACTGTGGTAAAACCTTTTAATTAGTAACACTTAAAATAAACAACTGTTACACTTTTATAATAATTACACTAATTCCAAGTCAGCTCGACAGTCCAAGACATAATGTCCCAGAAAACAGTATTCGATTTACTTGACACCTCGTCTCCACGTTACAAAAATGGGACAAACCGCGCGAATTGTTAGTCAATATTTTAATTTTTTATTTATACTTTATTTCAGACTAGGTTTCCCATAGAGTGTTAGAATACAATTAAACTTATGAACTGTGTTAGTAATACACACATACAAAAACAAAATATAACAATTATCCTACATGTAGGCTAACCCAGTGCTTCCAGATAGGACTCTCGATGTGTGCAGCAATGACCTTCAGGTAGCCGTTAGGACTGTCCCTCACTCTGCGCATCAAGGATGCTGCTCTCTTTCTTATTATACTCGTTGCTGTCTCGCTCTTGATGATGAGAGAATACAATGGTAGTAGGCGTTTAGTCGAGTCTCTTGTCACATAATTTTGAAGAAATAACTAAAAAATGAACGCGCCCTTTCCTAAGGCGTGCTGCCATCTATCTACTCGTACCTCTGCAAACTATCTTCATTCGGTTTTTATGTCAAGTATCGGCGTCACATATTTCCGCTTATTTTATAATATTTTGTGTAAAAAGTGTTTAAATTCACATAAAAATGGAAAATAGGAAGTCAGAAGGGAAATCTAAGGTTCTCCCTTATTGTGAAAGATGAAAAAACTCGAAAAACGTAATTTTTAATATTCTCAATGACGAAGGTAAAAAATTTACCGCATGTTGTGATATTTCCTGTTAGTCCCTGCATATTAATTTGTGCTTACTGTTTTATGGCATTAGTGTTCACATATAATTTATTTATTTATTAAATACATCAAAGGTCTAAGAACCTTCAAGAGTGTAAGATATCGCTACCTAATCGATAAAAAACATCGAGTGTGATATTGTGTTTTGTGTCATGGGGCATATGGTTGCAAGTTTTTGCAATAAAATTAAGAATGAACATACTAAGCCTAAAAATGGCTTCAATACGACTTGCCTGGCCTGTGGGGCGTCCTGCGGGGGCGCACGTGGTTAAAAATGGCTATGTTGTAAGCTAAACAACCTGTGGGGTGTTCTTAAGGGACACACGTGGTTGACTTTATTCTGAAACTGAAGCTCTGCCTGTCCTGTGGGGCGTTCTGCGGGAACGCACGTGGTTAAAAATGGCAATAATGTGAGCGATTTGCCTGACCTTGGGGCGATCTGTGGGAACGCACAATGGCTGTGTTGTGCTTGGGAGCTAAGCAACCTTTGGTTGACTTTTTTCATTATAACCTTAAAGGGAAGTTCTGTGGGAACTTACATGGTTATTTGGTGCAATTTTGTGTTGCCCTTTACCTACAGCACGCATGAAGTATATTTTTTCCAGATATTGTAATATCCCACAGTAAGCAACTCATCTGACATACCTACATGATAGTCATGAGAATGACCATCCGGAGTTGGTAGAAAATACTCAACCAGATTGAAAACACAGAGAGAGTCTGAGAAGATCTGCTTAACAGAAGCCTAAAGGTGGGATATGATACTTCAAAAAAGCTTAGCAAAAGAGAAGAAAACTTCAATTACCTACCAAATGTTCTAATCTGACTCAAATAAATGTTAGCATGACAGATCAGGAAATGTCTAGAAAGTGGAACTAGCTAATACAAATAAAGAAGCAACAAATTGCTACAACACCATCATGCCTGGGCTCGGGTCTTCAGCTGTGTCTGAAGAACATTTAAAGCCAGAAAATGTTTCTTTTTAAATAAGTTTTTAAATATAAAAACTGAATGATTATTCACAGTTACGGTGGTTGTTAATTAATCCTGGCACAAGAGGACATATCTCCTACTATCTGTTATTTATAAAGGATAACAAGTTGTTTCTGGTACAGTCGGAGACAGAAATTTACCTTTTCAGTGAAAATCTCTGCTAAAATAAGCAATGCAAGGTCATTGCTTACATTAAACATTTTTCAAATAAAGCTTTAAACTGGCGGGGACCTCCTCGCGCAGAAGCGTAAAAGAGGGGTGGGAGACGTCTCCTGGAGTACCAGCTGTGGATGGAAACTGGAAGACAAAAGGAACCACCAACATCGCAAGTGAACCCACAGGTGGGGGCACATTTATTTCTCATAGTTTTGTGATTTGAAACTAATCACCACAGATCTTGTATTCTTGATCAATATGTAGGGTATACAACCCCTTTTACATAAGTCATAGCAGAATTTGATTAAACTATAGATTAGACTCTAAAGAATTTGTCATTCAGTAGAATGACAAATTCTTTAGAGTCCTTACAGTTAACATCTGAAATTAATTCATGACCTTTCTTTAAATACTATACTTAGTTAATTACTTCTTGTTTAAAAGCCCAATGGGACATTACTTCTTACTTTGAATTGGAAGATGTTAGTATTAAAATTATATTTTTAATTTAATTATATTAAAATTGTGGTTAAAATAATACATATCAAGTTGGAAAAACTACCAAACAGTAGAAAACTACAGAAATTTACTTTCTGGTAACCTCAGATGTAAAAGATGCGGTCCTAGAGAAAATACTAGGTATCAATTTAATGCTTGCCTTTTGTTTGGCTCCGGAAACATGAAACCTATTATAGCTTACTTAACAGAAAGAGGCTTTGTTATCAGATATATGTATATATAAGATGGTCTTCTTTGAATCGAAAACATTCACATACCTAGTGTTTGGAAAGCACAGTCAACACTGGATACCTATATTGAAAGAGTTAGATTTTATACCAAAACAGTATTGTAAACTTTCTAGGTCTAATTGTTTCCAATAACACAGCATAACTCTGACATTGTAATGAGAGAAACAAATAACAGCTTGAAGTTAATAAGCATATTTTTTGCATTATTGCAATTGGTTAAAACCAAATTAAGTTTAGATTTCATACTCAGGTTATTGGAATTTTTTATCCGTTTTTGGTCTAATTATTAATTATTACAAGTAAAGAAATTAATGATGACAATTATCATAACCAGGTTTATTGGATCCTGCATACACATGATCTTCAATGGTGGTCTATAAACTTAGCCACATTTGGGAAACTCATTAAGAAAAAAGAGATATCTACAGATCCTCACACGGTGGGGAATATCATGTAGCTCTCAGACTGCATATCTGCAATGAATTAAGAATGAAGGTCAGCTTCACATTAATTAATTGCTTTCTTGTGATAAATATGTTCTGACAGATTTTTATGAGATTGTGAAATCTTATAAAAAAAAAAAAAAAAAAAAACTGTCTATTAGCTAATACTGCAGTATCTACCATACAGAAAAAGTGTGAATTATGAAAAAAGTTATATTCAGGCACCCATAAACACCTACATAATATATATACATAATATATATGCCGGACGGCGCTGGACGTTACACGTTGTGGTCACGGTCTTAAGAATATTATAATAGTAAATAGCTACGAGTGAAATGTCGCGGAGCTGTAGTGGTTGTTGTGAGGATATTGCAGCTGGCATGCTGTTTATTAAGTGCACTAAAACGAGCTGCAACAAAGTGTATGATTTGAAGTGTATTGGCATACTTACAGAGGAATTTGAAACTTTGACCCACGATTATAAAGAAAAGTGGGTATGCCCTGAGTGTGTTTGTTCGCAACGAAAACCTATTCGCAGTGCAGATACTCCTGCAACTCCTGGATCTGGAGTTGAGAACACCTTTGCTAGCTGCAGCAATGTTAATACTAAGCGCGGCAATCGCTTGAAGACCGCCGAACAACCGAGGGTAGCAGAAACAAAGAGTAATCTAATGGAATTTATTAAGGAGTTTCGGTCTGAGGTACTATTAAGCTTTGAAATACAAACTAAGGCAATGAAGAACCTGCAAGAAGTATGCAATTGCACGGAAAATAAGCTGCGAGAATTGCGTGCGTACGTACAAGTACTCGAAGGAAAAGTTGATCGGGTAGTTTCATTAGAAAAGCAACTAAATGAACAAATTATACGAAATCAACATCTAGAACAACAGGTTATCAATATTAAAATGCCGGTGCCAATGGAACGGACTGATTTTACAAAAGACATGGAGGTAGAAAGGAAGAAAGATGATATAGAAGAGTGGAATATAGGACGTACTCAAACATTTGCAGCGGCAACTAAAGAAAACCAAAATCGGGTAACTGGAAATAAAGTTCTGACAAAAAAGTGTGTGGCCACGAAACCATCTAACAAAGAAGGAATCGAAAAAAGTGCAGTTGCAAAGGTTATACATGGAAGGAATAAGTCTGGAAAAATTGCAGAAACAGAGGAGTTAGCATCTCAAAAGGAAGGAAACTGGATAACAGTAAATAAGAAAAAAAGTAGATATCCAAACACTGAAGTAAAAAGAGGTGGGAGCACAAGTGTGGTAGACATAAAGGGAACTGAACGTAAAAAGTTTTTGCATGTGTGGCGCCTTTGTAAGGAAACTACAGTAGAAAACTTGGTAAAATACGTGAAGAATATATGTGGATCGTTAGTACCAGTCACGGTAGAAGTAATAAAACATAAGACTGAAAGGGATTATGCTTCTTTTATCATTGGTGTTCCTGAAAGCAGTTATAATACCCTATGTCAATCGGAAAATTGGGCAGTGAACATTGAATACTGTGAATAGGTGTGGTTTCGTAGAACAACCAAAAAACCATAAAATAACTAGCACAGCTATTGAAATTTACTACCAAAACGTGAGAGGTTTGCGTACAAAATTGGAAGAGTTCTATGCAGGTGTGTCGTCTTCAGAAGCAGATTTGTTCGCCATTACTGAAACAGGCTGCAACAAATCTATTCATGACGCAGAAATAGTGCCACCAGGTTATACAATACTGCGCTGTGATCGCGCGGACGGACGAAAGCAGGGCGGCGCATGTCTCGTGGCCACACCGTGTTTAGAACTGCGGCGAGTGTCCAGCCCGAGTGACGTCAACATTGATGATAGGGTGTTCGAACTGGTTTGTGCTACCGTTTATTTACAAAGTAGACTTCTATTTTTATTGTGTGTGACTTACATTCCGCCAAACAGTTGTGAGGATGAGTATATGGTATTGTTTAGGATTATAGAACAGCTGTGTAGTAAATACAGTGATGTCGTCGTAATTGGTGATTTCAATATGCATTCTTGTTCGATAAACGTATGTAATTATTTTGAATACTTTTTATCATATTGTGGATTTACTCAGTGCAACACGATCGTTAATTGTAATAATCGATGTTTGGATCTAGTGTTAAGTACGCTTCCGAAGGGAGAGAGTGTGAATGTGAGCGGGGCGGGGGCGCCCCTCGTGCCGGTGGATGCGTACCATCCGCCGCTCGACGTGTTGGTCGAACTGCGGGCGCGCCGGGTTGCGGGTTTATTGGCGTACGAGTCGGGTACTGTACCCACAGGTTGGAATTTTAATAAAGCTGATTTCTTTACATTGTACTCATCAATCGCGGCAATAGATTGGACTGATATTCACGACCTTGATTTAGAAATGAGTTTAAATTATTTTTATGAAACAATTAATGCGACAATAGATGACTGTGTACCCAGAAAACGGCGAAGTCGTGTAAGCTCGAGGTATGTTTACCCCGAGTTTTACACTGCTGAAATAATTCGCAACATACGTTATAAGGCCATTCACCACAAACAGTACAAGGCAAGCAAGAGCCAGGATGATTACGAGGCGTTTGCTCTGTGTAGGGCTAAAGTAAAACAGTTAATTAAATTAGAGCAAGAACAACATAGTAACAGGGTTCAAAATCAACTGCAAAAAGACCCAAAATCATTTTGGAACTATATAAAGTCCAAAAGGGGTAGTCGAAGTCCACAAAGGATTTTAAAAAACGGGGAGGTTTTGTCTGGTGAGCAATCTGTGAAAGAGTTTGCGCAGTACTTTCACTCGGTCTATAGCGCGAGGCAGCCCGAGTTGAATGTTGCTGCGGCAATAGAAGGGGCGGGTGGTGAGAATGGGGCGGTGCGGATTCATTTGCAGGAATTGCAGTTGAAGGATGTGCAAAGTGCACTTGAACAACTTAAGCCGAAGAGATCTGCGGGACCGGACGGTATTCCGCCGTACATATTCAGAGACTGTAGATCTGTGCTGGCTGTACCGTTGCTCCATATATTCAATAAGTGTTTGAAGACGGCCGTGTTTCCAGAGAGATGGAAAACCACTCGTGTCGTACCGGTACCGAAAGGAGGTATAAGTGACGACAATGTTAGTGGGTACAGACCTATTGCAGTACTGTCGTCACCGGCTAAAGTGTTGGAGTGTGCTATTCATAACAGCATTTTTATGCAAGTGAGAACGCAACTCTCAGATGCACAGCACGGGTTTAGACCAATGAGGAGTACCACCAGTAACTTACTGAGTTACATGGCTCACGTGTTGCCGATTGTAGACAGTGGGGTGCAAGCTGACGCTGCTTACTTCGATTTCAAAAAAGCATTTGACCTGGTCGACAATGACGTGTTGCTCAAGAAGCTAGCAGCCGTTGGTTTCACTCCGCACCTACTTCATTTCTTCGCCAGTTACATGAGGGATAGGCAGCAATACGTAGAGTACGAGGGACACAAGTCAGAGCCGTACTTTACGTGGTCTGGTGTAAGCCAAGGGAGTAACCTCGGACCTCTGCAATTTATAATTATGGTAAACGATTTGCCCAAAGTTGTTAAGGATGCAAATTGTTTATTATTTGCAGACGATCTTAAGTTATCCCTGGCAGTGAGGGGTGATGAGGACTGTGAACGCTTACAGAAGGCCATTGATAGCGTAGTTACTTGGAGCAAGGAAAACCTTCTGGAATTCAACGCCCAAAAATGTGTCACCATCACTTTCTCGCGTGCACGTAGTCCTATTGTACATGATTACAACATTGATGGAATGCCGATGACCAGGGTTACAGAGGTTAGGGACTTAGGAGTTAGTCTTAACACGGAGCTGGCGTTTCGTGATCATATAGTCAAGTGCTGTAAAAAAGCCTACAGGAATTTGGGTTTTATTATGCGTACTGTTCGTGGTTTCACAAACATTACGGCGATTATCGCTTTATACAACACTTTGGTGAGAAGCCAATTAGAAAGCAACGCAGTCATCTGGGCCCCACATGAGACTAAATATAGTCTCATGTTGGAGCGAATACAAAATAAATTTGTTAGATTTTTATATTTGAGGCTCTATGGAGTATATCCTTTTTTACCCACTTATGTATCCAACCTTGTTTATATTAGGCATGGTTGGATACAATGAGCTCAGAGTTAGGCGTGAGTTCGCACTTGTCTTATATTTATTTAAATTAATTAGAAGCATGATACATAACGCCAACATATTAGAGTTGGTGTGTTTGAGTGTGCCTGACAGATATGTGTGGCGGAGACGGCGGCCTCAGCTGCTGGCTGTACCGCGTGGCCGCACTAATCTGGTAAATGAGGCGCCCCTGACGCGGGCGCTTCGCACCCTTAACCTTGTAGCAGAGGAGATAGACGTTTTTGCTTGTGCACTGAGTGAATTCACAAGGATTACATTGTATGTAATAAGTTATAGAAAATAAGTTGTTATAGATTTAAATCTTTGGATTTTATTATTATGTTTGCTTTACTATTGCATTGGGTTGTACCTGTAATAATAGTTGTAAGTGATTATATAAATAAATAAATAATAAATAAATAAATATGTTAGAGCGGTAGGGCTCGGGGATCTCAAATGATAACGATCAGACATCTTGTAAATACTTTTTATCACTCACAACCAACAATGATTCACACAACTTCATTTTACATCGAGATGCACACAGTACAAAATACAATTCAATACTGATCGCTTTGCCACTAGAGCAACGCTATTTATACTTTCAAACAACTGTCAACGTCAAACAGCAACGACTTCCGGTGATATTTGTTTTACAATAAAGTTTAGATTTAATTTAGTAAACAATATGAAATAGCGCACAATATTTTGATTTGTAATTAATAACACTTTTTAAATACTTAAATTGTAAATTTAGTTAGGTAACAATTATTTTATTTAAACGGACTGTATTCCAATTTCCATTTTAGAGTTTTAAATTAAAACGGATGTAAAAAGGAACCTTAAAATTAACAATACTTAATTTAATATGATTTTATAATGTAATGCAAAATCACTTATTTATATTTTAATGCTCTGATTCGTGTTTCCGTTACGTCAACATCCGTTATGACGTTTGTTTTAGTCTGTGGTACTGTTTTTGTTTGCCAGCGCTATCACGGCCATACTGACGAGCGGGCCTTGCTAGGACCAGCGAATCTCTCTGAAAAACATAGAAAAGTAAAAAAATGCAAAATCTCTTACACCAGACTCAGAGGCAGCATTTGCTTAGTCTGGTGAAACTGTCAAACTCAGAGGTCGTGGATCGTGGCTTGATCATAAAGATTCAGAGGCCCGTCTTTGACTTGGCTTGACTGAAATTTATTTAACCAACCAACTGAAACCCTGGCCATGACCAGGCCTTTGAACACAACCATTTTTCCAACTCAAAATCAAACTCAGAGGTCGCAGATCGTGGCTTGATCATAAAGATTCAGAGACCCGTTATTGTATTCGACATATTGTATTCGACACTTGCAGTGCATAGACGTACTCGTTAGCAATATTTAATCAATAATTTATTTAATAATAGTGACCTCATTTAGCGCATTACTATCGTAATGCATCTGCAAAATTTTGCTTAGTGTGTAGTTTGGTAAATAATGAACACAAAATAGTGAACTTGTGAAAACAGAATGAATAACAGCCCCTTTAATCCAAGGGGCCTAGTGCAACCCTCCGCCTCACCTTCGAAGACGACGACGCAAAATCCAGCTCTCGAGTCGGCCACGGCTGACATTGTTTCAACTCCCGAGCTTCAAAAATGGATGTCAGCGATTGAGCAGCACCTAAATGAAGTTTGCTGTATTGCTGCGGATGGAAAACTGAATTCGGAGCAGAAAATGAAAATTGCTACCCTATGCCGTAAAGTAGGTTCTGGCACCTCACAAATGGCAGTCCTCTATCAGTCACTCAAGCAGAAAGCCATTCTCGCGTATGATATGGTTGATGCCCTTCAAGAAAAGCGCAACCTGATGGAACATATTTCGGAGCTCAAGCAGACGATAAAAGACTCCGGCTCTGCAGGAAATGCTTCTTTTGCCGATATGGTGAAAAAGGGATCAAATGATTTCGTTCGACCCAACAATCTAAGCTCTGTTGCCATTTATCCCAATGATAAATTTAAATCAAGCGACGAAACGAAAGAACTCGTGCAAAAAATCATACGGCCCGAGCAAATGAAGCTGCATGTTCGTGGTGTCCGGAAAACAAAAAATGGAGTCGTAATTATCAGTACCGAGACGAAACATGACGCTGATAAACTAAAGCACGCAGTCCAGCTCTACATCTGGACTTACCGCCGACGAGCCCAGCAAGCGCAAACCTCGGATTGTGGTTGTTGGAGTGCCGACTTCCTTGGCTGAAAATGAGGTGTTCAGGTGCATTTTCGAACAAAACGTAGCCGACAAGTTACCAGCACTTTCCTTGGAATCCTTCTTGACCTTGATCAAATTAAGCCACAAATCGGGGAAGAGAGATGCTACGACCTGTAACTACGTTGTTGAAGTTTCAGCCGATATACGTAAAGCCCTAATCCTTCAACCAAGGGTTTTTATAAATTGGACATCCTGTCCTGTCAGGGACTTTACATTGGTAACAAGGTGTTATAAGTGCCAACAATATGGCCATGCAGCTAAAACTTGCCGAGAGATCATTACTACGTGTGGTCACTGTGGTGATGCAGGCCATTCGTTGTCCGAATGTGCGAAGAAAGCCGACATTCCGAAATGTGCAACTTGCTCACGCTTTAAAAAGCCCAGTGATCACAAAACGGGAGACGCTGAATGTCCCGCTAGGAAAATAGCAGAATACAGATACATCAACTCCATCGATTATGAGGGCACCTAGTGCGTCATATCGCTTGTTGCTGACTCAACAATATCCCTGGCCACTGCACTGTCCTACTTACCTTCGATTTGTCGCTGTCTAAGCACATTAGCCGACCACTTCAAAAATCTAACGTAGCCTTGAAGGTGATTTATGCATTATTTGTCTCAACCTAGTTAATAATATTGCAAACACAATCATAATCGTGTAAATAAGTGCTAACTACTATGTATTTCCGTAATATACATTTTTCCCTTAATTATTAGTATTTAAGTAGATTATAACATAATAAATTAACAAACTATGTCACTATTCTTAAAACTTATGTTAAATATTGTTTAAGAAATCATTTGTCCAAATAGTAATTGTAAGAACTCATGCCGCCTGTGATACAGGTTTATCCTAGTACAGGCATCATACTTTGTAATACCAACATTATTTCTAAGATTTTTATACTGTATTTTACCAATTTTTTATTTTGAATAAATGTTATTATTATTTCTTTATTACATTTTTATACATACAAATTACATTTTTAAATATTTTTATGAAAAAGAAAAAAAAAAAAACATTTAAAAATATAAAAAGTAGTGGTCCATCGGCATCAGGAACAGGGTCCAAGGTGCCGGTGGTCAGGGCTCTAGAGAGAGGAACCTCCTCACGATGCGTGCCGTGTCTAGGAGTACTGCTTTCTGAATCAAGCCCTTGACCCAGCCGCGCAATGAGAGCCTCCTGAGGTGTTGGTCGAGGCTCTCCGCTATTAGGCCATTAACTGTTACGATTATCGGTACAATGATTGCAGAGTCCACGTCCCACATGTCGACAACCTCGTGTGCTAAGTCGAGATACTTGATTTTTTTATCTTTCTCAGCTTTCACGAGATTCTCGTCATGAGGGACAGCGATATCAACAATCATTGCACGGCGCTCTCCTCGATCTATCACCACAATATCAGGCTTATTGGCTACAATAGTCCTGTCAGTGATGATAGATCGATCCCAATACAATGTGGCATGACCATTCTCGAGAACTGGGTCGGGCACATACCTGTAGTATGGTACTTCTGACTCAACAAGGTTGTATTGCAAGGCAAGTTGCTGGTGGATAATCCTAGCCACTAGATTGTGTCTATGCAAGTACTCGCCGTTAGCAAGACGAGAACAACCGGAAACAATATGTCTGATTGATTCACCGGGACGGTGGCATGCCCGACAGATGTCAACCGTACCGTCCTTGACAATGTATTTCCGGTAATTATTCGTCATGATAACTTCATCCATAATCGCACAGACAAAACCTTCGGTTTCCCCGAAGAGATCGCCGAAACGCAGCCAGGATACAGATGCCAAAAAGTCTACATCAGGCCCATGGAGGGCCCGGAAAAACCGTCCGTGAAGCTCTTTGCCTTGCCAGACTTCCTTACGATCGTTAGTATCAAGTACTGCAGGTTTGCGCCAGTTCTCTTTCGCCAAGGAGAGTGGGGTGAGGCCCTTGTCCACTGCGACCACATCTCGGTGCATCCCCACGTCAGTTTGAAGGAAATATTACCTGAGACTGCAAATCTCGCGGTTGTGGAGGGTTTTAGCATTTAAGAAACCTCGACCCCCACACTTCCGCGGGATGTACAGTCTCATCACTGATGATCGTGGGTGATGCATCCGATAAGCTGTCAACAATGTACGGACCTTCCTATCCAGAGCGTCAAGTTCCGTCTGAGTCCATTTGAGTATGCCGAAGGAATACATCAAAACCGGCATGACCCAACCGTTGAAGGCACGCACCTTGTTTCCGCCTGATAAAAGACTATTTAACACTTTATTCAGGCGGCCAAAGAAACGCTCCCTCAACGATTGTTTCATGTCGGTAACCTTGATGCCTAATGCTTCCGACATACCCAAATACTTGTAGGTTTCGGTTGAGGAGAGAGATCTAAGGTGTATGGAATCCGAGAGTTGGGTTCCTACGGATTCCATAATCCCCCCTCGCTTTACATGCATAACTGCACATTTGTCCACACCAAATTCCATCCTGATGGCGCTACTGAACGTTTCTGTTACCTTCAGTAGCTCCATCAGTCGCAAATTGTTGGGGGCAAAGAGTTTCAGGTCATCCATGTAAAGGAGGTGAGATATAACCTGACCACCTCTTGTCAACCGATAGCCTAGACCTAAATTCTCTAGCAGTGTGCTTAGAGGATTCAAGGCTAAGCAGAACCAAAGCGGACTCAAACTATCGCCCTGGAATATTCCCCGCTCAATCCTGATCGGTTCATCGATCCCCCGGATCTGTCGACATCCTGGATAGAGAAGGACCGTCCTCCACTGCCCCATACATGACATCAAGAAGTTGCGTAGAGTTGCGTCTATTTTGTACAACTCCAGCACCCTAGTGAGCCATGTATGTGGCACCGAATCATAGGCCTTCTTATAATCTATCCAACATGTCGACAAATCCTTCCTGGATCTACGGACCTGTTGGCTTATGGCCATGTCTATAAGGAGTAGCTCCTTAGTACCGCGGGACCCATTCTTACATCCATTCTGAGACACAGACATAATTGAGTTTTTAAAGATATGTTGTGCAATTTTTGCTCTCAGAATGGATGTAAGAACTTTATAGACCGTCGGCAAACATGTAATTGGTCTATAGTTTTTAGGTTCCGCAGTACTACCCGATTTATGGAGCAGGTGGGTAACTCCTGTCGTAAAGAACAGTGGTAGGGACCCAGTCTCTAAAGATGACTGGAATTGCGAGGCTAAGCAGGCGTGTGACTTTTGTAGCCATTTAATCCAGAAATTGTGCAGTCCGTCTGGTCCTGGAGATTTCCAGTTAGGCAGCGGACGGACTGCACGGGCCACATCCAGAGGGCTGATGGTTATTGCCTCCATATCTGGTATCGAATCACACGCCCGCTCAACAACACGCATCCAATCACCTTCAGTGTGACTGACGGGCACCGACCAAATGTTTCGCCAAAAAGTACTCATGGCATCATTTTCCGGTGGATGCGCGTCAGTCACACCTTGAGTGGGAATGGGTCGCTCCCATGCTCTGTATACCCACCTTTCATGGCTCTGGAACATGCGGTTCTGAGTGTACCGATCCACTCTTCGTCTATACCGCCGGATACGGTTTGCCCATGCATAAACTTTCTGCTTCAGGAAGTCGATGCGCTCTGTGACACAGGAGCCATATTCTCGAGGACAAATATTAGTTCCCGAGAACGCCCGTCTCACAAAGCGCATCACCCTTGGGCGAGTATTGCCCTCCCTGAAGCAGATGAGCTTCCCGATGAGTACCCTGGCCTCATTAATACGACGCTCAATCCTGCACTGCCAGGCTGGCACAGCAGGTTTCGGTCGTACAGCTCGGTCAGTGTTTGGAAATTTGACACGAGCTATTCGACATGCCGCAACAGCCGAGCAATACAAGATTGAGTGTGTATCGCAAAGGTCTGCACTGCTTTCAATAAAATTTGGTAACAGCGCATCCAGGGCACACACCAGTGCTCTGTTTCTTTTATTCATGGGCAAACGTGGTAGCCGTGGTCTAAGGTCATGTGATATGAACCGGTACTCACGGATCGCATCCTCCAGTGCGCTCCTTAATTCCACATTGCATAGGTTTTCTGCAGATATAGCCCTGGCGTCCTCCTCCTCATCATGCTGGTTTGCCCGCAGTGAGACTTCGGCGGGCGCATGTATGACATTCTGTGGTGGGGGAGGGTTACTAGCAGAGCTATTCTGCATTTCCGAACGTAGCCGATCAAGTGTGGCGTTATCTAATCGGTGATTGTTCTGAATAACACGCACTTGATCCGACAATCGTTGAGCCGAGACGTTGACGGCAGGTTCAAGCACCTGAAACAGAGAGAGCATCCGACCTCGGTACGCTGTAAGGTTAATTCCTCCCTCGGTAGCCCCATAATATGCGCGCATCACATTTTCATTTGTGGACTGGGTCCAACGCATGCATTATTATTATTATTATTATTGACTTGGCTTGACTAAGAATTACTTATTATTTTTTTATTTATTTTTCTAAATCAAACTCAGAGGTCGCAAACTGTGGCTTGATCATAAAGATTCAGAGACCCGTCATTGACTTGGCTTGACTTAGAATTTCTTATTAATATATTTTCTTTTTTTTTTTTTTCCATTCCCAACTTAATCGTAAAAAATTTAATAAACAGTTTTTGACCTATTTTTATTATTATTATTATTTATTCTTGCTATCACTCTATCTATCACTCGGTATATTTCATGTGTGATTACAATTTTTTTTTTTTTTTTTTTTTACTTCATATCTAGTATTGTTGAGGACTTTTATTATTTGATAAATTTTGAGGATCTCCAGATATTTTGGGCCTAGTTTATTACCCGACCACTGAGTGTCTTTACAAAGAACAAAGTCTTCTTCTATAAAGGGTTTAATTTTGGCGCAATTAGAATTGAAACGCATTATATGTTTTTCTGCTGTTTCGGCCATTCTGTGCTCAGCGTCTAAACGAATTTCATCTTTGTTAATGTCTTCGTTAGATTGGGATATCTGTTCGATTGCAAGGGGAGAGCATCTTTTATGTATCAGGAGTTCTTAAGGGGACATTCCCCTTTAGCCTGTAGCTTTAGATTTCGTGTATGTCATTGAAAATAACATAAAAAAAGATAAAGGAACTTCAACCAATAATTACATGATTGAACATTTGAATTCACAATCACTATATATGCTACCTGTTTCAGATTCAGATATAATAAAAATAATTAGCAACCTGAAAAACACAAATACCGTAGGATTTGATAATATATCTACTAAGGTAATAAAATACGTTAAGGAAATCATAGCGCCAGTATTATCACATATAATTAACCTATGCATTTCTGACGGTTTATTCCCAACTAGCCTAAAACAAGTAATTATTAAACCGCTTTTTAAAAAAAATAATAAAACTGATATACAAAATTATAGACCGATTGCAAAAATATCTGTGTTTTCTAAAATTGTTGAAAAGGTAATTTATAATTCTGTTTACTCTTACTTCGAAAAATTCAATCTTTTTTGTAATGAACAGAAAGGCTTCAGGAAAAATACAAATATTAACATGGCTCTATTTGACCTGCTATCTACTGTAATGGCATCAGTAGATAAAGGTAATCCTGTGTGTGCTTTACTAACAGATATGACAAAAGCATTTGATTTCGTTGATCACAAGATTTTACTCCAAAAATTGCATGGGTATGGCGTAAGAGGAAACATCCTGAAGCTTCTGGAATCATATTTGAGTGACCGAACCCAGTGTACTGAAATCACTAGAATTTGTCCTATCACTAAATTAGAGACAAAATACATATCTGAACCAAGACATGTAAAATATGGTGTACCTCAAGGTAGCGTACTGGGGCCACCCCTTTTCATAATATATATTAATGACCTCCCAAAAATCATAGATCATAAAATGGTATTGTTTGCAGATGACAGCACAGCTATTGTGGAATGTACTAATCCTAATAATTATCAAAATGACATATATAATTCTTTAAGTGACATTATAAATTGGCTTGACAATAATAATCTTGTGATTAACCTAAGTAAGACTAAAGTTATACATTTCCATCAGCGCCGTAAGAATCCACCAATTAACATTGCCTATAATAACTGTACAGTAGAAGAAGTAACAAATGCAAAATTCTTGGGTATAACCATAGACAGTAAACTAACCTGGAAACCTCACTCAGAGGAAATCTGCAAGCGTCTGAGTAAATCTGCGTATTTGTTATTTCAGTTATCCAAGAAAGTCAATAGTGACACTTTATTAACAGCTTACCATGGATTGGTCGCATCTATTCTGAGATATGGTATTGTTTTTTGGGGACAATCAACAAATAGGGAACTCATATTCAGGATGCAGAAAAGATGTATACGATCGATGTATGGTCTGAGAACGACGGATAGCTGCGTTCCTTACTTTAAAAAATATAAAATATTAACGTTGCCATCTTTGTACATATTGGAAACTGCAATATTTGTAAGAGCGAATCAACATTTATTTGGAAAATTTTCATCAGCTAAGAGAACACCAATCCGTGCCCAATATGAAAACTTATTATGTCAGTATAAATGCAAAACTGCATTATTGAGAAAGAGTTTCTTCGGTAATGCTCCAAATATTTATAATAAAATACCTGACATTATTAAATCTATGCCTATAAATAAATTTAAAAACTCCCTTCAGGGGTTATTAATTGACAAATGCTATTACAGCGTGGATGAATTTTTGAATGACATTGTTATTTAAAAGTCTGATTATGCGTTTTTATTTTTGTGTGTCTCCTATTGGTGTAATGTAACTGAATCTTTGGCATTATGATGTAATTTGATTTCTGGTCTTGTTTCGATTTTGACATGATTTAATTTTATTTTTGGAATTCTTTGAATTTTTATGACATTGTAATTTTAATTTATTTCTGGTATTTGTTTGGACTATGACATTATTATTTAATTATGTTTCTAGTATTGTTTGCATATTGACATTGTTTTTTTTTTCTTTTTGTGTTGCTTTAATTTTTTTTTTTTTTTTTGTATTATTTGAATTTTGCCATTATAATTTAAATTCTATTTTATTGTATTGTCTGCTTAGTGCGACTAATTTTGTACGCCACACATGGCAAAACATGTAGCTACCTAACTTACATAATTATAAGACCTAAATATTGTACTCATGTTTTACAAAATAAATATATCTTTATCTTTATCTTTATCTTTATAATTTGATACTAATTGCAATTCATCTATTTTATTAACCCTAACTCTCGATTGTGTTAGAGATATAGCTGTAAAGTGATCTTTAAGAGTGCGTATTTGTCTTTTAGCTTCACCGTTAGCTCTAGGTGTAACGCATGATGTTCGATAAAGAAAGATTAAAAATCTTGAATTTCTGTTCCTACGAGTATAATAGCCGATTCCCGTTCTGAAATAATTCTACAAGGCTTGAAAAGAATGTAGTTTACCAAGTTTATCAATCATAATGATGATCATCTTGAATCAGTGGCAGAGGATAGTGGTCACGAACTGTATTTGAATTTAGTTCACGGAAATCAGCACAAAGCCGGTCATCACCATTTTTCTTTTTACTAGCAAAATAGGACTAGCAAAAGGTGACCAACTATCTCTAATAATACCCTTAGTTTTAAGATCTTCAATAATTGTCTTAACTTTTTGTCACTACAGGTGTTAATCGTTTTTTTTGTACTGTACTATTAGGATCTTTTAATCTGATTGTTAATTTGCCCGTGGTCACTTTTTGTGATTTTTACACTCACTTTTTTTACTTTTTTTTTTTCGTGATACTTTTTGACTGAGACGTATCCTTTAAATCAGTGTCAATATTAGCCAAAAGTATTACATTTCGTAATTAAAAATGTAACGTACTCTTTCTGTTGAATTTCCTTCGTTTGTAATTGAAATTTTAATTCCAGGTATTTTGATAGTCTAGTCCTAAAATGACATCTTAATTTAAATCATTAACGACTTGAAGTTTTAATTCGATTGTCACACCATTCCTCAATTGTTATTTTATGCTCGTTGGGATCATAGTTAGGTAAATAAATATCACTTAGCTTGGGGGTACTCGTGTTTTGTTTCCGGAAAACCATCCTTTCCAGCAACTTGATCTGGCAGCGAAGTAAATTCAGCTCTTCCGAATTTCCTGGTTGAGAGGTCGGCAATCGTTCAGGCTCGGGCTCATCCCACTTCTGATGTTAGAGCGGTAGGGCTCGGGGATCTCAAATGATAACGATCAGACATCTTGTAAATACTTTTTATCACTCACAACCAACAATGATTCACACAACTTCATTTTACATCGAGATGCACACAGTACAAAATACAATTCAATACTGATCGCTTTGCCTTTTTTTTTTTTATATAGGGCATCTCGCAGTTAACCTCTGAGGAGGTCGTAGCTGCTTAACCGGACTTTCCTGTGGCTGCCTTAAGCTTCTACACTTAAAGCCTCCAGCCAGGGGCAATCGCTTTGCCACTAGAGCAACGCTATTTATACTTTCAAACAACTGTCAACGTCAAACAGCAACGACTTCCGGTGATATTTGTTTTACAATAAAGTTTAGATTTAATTTAGTAAACAATATGAAATAGCGCACAATATTTTGATTTGTAATTAATAACACTTTTTAAATACTTAAATTGTAAATTTAGTTAGGTAACAATTATTTTATTTAAACGGACTGTATTCCAATTTCCATTTTAGAGTTTTAAATTAAAACGGATGTAAAAAGGAACCTTAAAATTAACAATACTTAATTTAATATGATTTTATAATGTAATGCAAAATCACTTATTTATATTTTAATGCTCTGATTCGTGTTTCCGTTACGTCATCATCCGTTATGACGTTTATTTTAGTCTGTGGTACTGTTTTTGTTTGCCAGCGCTATCATATATGACACGACGGGGTATCTACTCTGTGCCGTGTCTGACTAGTCTCCGATGTAATTCTTCGTTGATGGTAGATATAGGTTGGTTTTCAATCACACACAGTTGTTAACTCAAACTCAAAGCATTTATTCCAATTACAACGTTTACACTTTTGAGTTATCACTTAATTTAAGTTAGTTGAATCATTGAGTTTAAGTTATTTGGTGAATCTAGACGCCCATTCCAAAACACAGTAGGTACTGAAGGAGAAGAACGGGCGCAAGAAACTCCTTAGACACTCTTTTATATCAAAGCATTATGTTACAGAGGTTCAACACACGCCATTGTTGTGTCTGTTCTTTTTTCAGTCAGCGGATATATCGAGTATTCCAATACAAAATCTTATTACTTAGTTCAGTAAAACTTATAAATAATGCTAAAATGCTTATCAGTTAATTATTTTATAATTAAACAATGCTAATATTCACAAATACAAAGGTCATTCAGAATTAAAGTTAAATTAGAACCTTCATTACTTTTTACACCTTCATTCTTTTCTAATTTTGACAACACTTCCTGTGATTCAAGGATTTTAATCAAACAACAGGTATTCATTAGTAAATTGCAGTGTAAAATAATCTTATTACTTTATAGTTGGTTTTCTATTATTGAAACTGATTTAGTTCTTGTATTCAATTATTAAATTCAGATAATGATCATAATATTCGCAAATCGCGCCATCTTCGTGACATTAGGTAGCGCTTTGCCATAAACAAAATTTACTATCAAATGACCACTTGTCAATATGACTAAAAACCCAAAAATCATTAATTAAATGTTCCCTTTTAATTCCAACTATAGTTTTGGCTCTAACATCGAAATTAGTTTAATAATTTTACTATCAGTGATATCGCCTACCCACAGGACTGAGTTCACAAGTTTGGCAATAGATGGCGTGTGATCTCAAAAGAACTGATACCTTGATTAATGCTTGTGATAACAATAGGATTATGTTATAATCTTTACAGGTTGATGCCTTCGCGGCGACATATATAATAATATATACGACCTATAGAGAAGTATGGAAGAAACTGTTTGTAGCACCAACCCCAAATACATTGGAGTGTGGAACCTAAGATAGAAACACGCTTGTACGATACGACTACATACAGAAAGCAAAGCTAATAGAAATCTCTATTCCTAGACAGCACGTTTCGCCGAAAACTTTGTTGATAGAAAACATTGTTTGTAGATATCTCGGTCCATAGGCAGCACTGTTGACAGAGATCTCTGTTCATAGATAGCACTTCTTGTCGTAAACTTTTAATACTTATAAGAAGAAACTATGAATACTCATATTATATTATATTTTGCGATACATATATTACACCAGGCACCGCAGGCTCCGTATTGGCCCTCCGGATACGGAAGCCATTCAGGCGGACCTGTACAAGGGGTACAGAGTGGCAAAGACCGCCCTCCAAGCGGGGATCCTGCGGGCCAGGGGACTGGACCGTCAGGAGTTGAGACGCCCATACAAGATGGTGCGGGTGAAAGTCCGCCCATGGGCTCCCCCGCTGACGCAGAGTCTCCGGCCCCAGCTTGTGGGGTACGAGCGCTCAGTTCCCGTCAAGAGGAGAATATACCTCCCCGCCCATGGGTCCGCCTACTGCGGTGCCCGATGCGGATAACACCGCCGACGACGACGATGCTCCAGAGGTGACCGAGGTAGAGATGAGAGTGGTACGTACGCTGAACTACCGCCCCAGGACCCGACGGCTTACCTGGGAAAGCCTGGGTCCTGGCCTTGGAGGCTCTCGGGCCTCGACTAAGGGGGCTCCTAAGCGCATGCTTGGAGAGAGGCTAGTTCCCACTTCGTAGGAAAATAGGGAAACTGGTCCTCATTAAGAAGCCGGGATGCCCTGCGGACTCTCTGTTCGCTTATCGGCCCATCGTGCTGCTTGACGAGGTGGGTAACCTGTTGGAAATAGTCATTGCAGACCGCCTCGTCAGGTGACTGGTGCGGGTGGGGCCGGATTTGGCAGAGAGCCAGTTTGGTTTCCGCAGAGGGCGCTCTACGGTGGACGCCATTATGCGCGTGCGGGGACCTCACGACGGGGAATGTTGTGGCCCGGGGTGGGGTCGTCTTGGCAGTGTCTCTAGACATCGCCAATGCCTTCAACACCCTGCCCTGGAGTTGCATCAGGGAGGCACTCCGGTATCACCGGATGCCGACCTACCTCTGTTGTGTTGTCGAGGCCTATTTCACGGACAGGGCCGTCATCTACCCCGGTCACCAGGGAGAATGGAACCGGCGAGAGATGACGTGCGGTTCGGCGGATCCCACAGGGATAGGTCCTGGGGCCGCATCTGTGGGACATCGGTATCCGGAGGGCCAATACGGAGCCTGCGGTGCCTGGTGTAATATATGTATCGCAAAATATAATATAATATGAGTATTAATAGTTTCTTCTTATAAGTATTAAAAGTTTACGGCAAGAAGTGCTATCTATGAACAGAGATCTTTGTCAACAGTGCTGCCTATGGACCGAGATATCTACAAACAATGTTTTCTATCAACAAAGTTTTCGGCGAAACGTGCTGTCTAGGAATAGAGATTTCTATTAGCTTTGCTTTCTGTATGTAGTCGTATCGTACAAGCGTGTTTCTATCTTAGGTTCCACACTTTACTCACATCACAAACAATAGGTACAACAATAGTGCCAAAGTGGAACCCAGATCCAGGATCTGTTCTGTGGCAGTGATTACTTTAAGTACATAATGTAGGTCTGAATAATACATATTGTTGGGATTTAAATAAAGATATCCCAACTTCATTTACAATTTAGTTTAATATTGTTTTAAAAGAGACGGCACTTTACATGGTGGACACACGCGATCGCGACATTAAAGATCGACATGTCTTCCTAACGGTGTTTTTGGCCGCATTGTTCCGCGCGCCGCCCGCCGGACGGCTCGCCGCCTGCGTCGCCCCCGCGCGCCCCTCTCGCTCCGGGTGCGTTCACGATAAGCGCATTTAGGCGCGTTCACATATAATCTATGTTATGTTTTTTCCCGTCTATTCTCTATGGTTCTCAAAACCAAGAAAACCCTATCAGCTATACACAACCAAAGCAACTTTAAAAGATAACAGGGCAACAGTACATTAAGTATACCTACCATTTTTCACCAGAAATTAAAATTGTTAGAAAGGAATCACTGATGTAGCATTAGAAATGATGATAAAGTCAGCATCTAAAAGTACCTACAATGAATCAGTACTCACCTGCATTTGTAGCATAGACTAAATCTGCCCTCGTAATAGGAAATGCAGTACTTGCAAAATGGCGGTTTCGAGAAAAACGCGGTAAAGTGTTTTTTTTTAATCTCTACTTTAACTGATTTAAAACTCATGTGTTTTGTTACGGAAAAGGTACATAAAAATACTAAGTATTGTTTAGTTTAGTTTTGAAGTAAATTTTTCATAAGTAGGTCTCTAGAAAGTTGTATACTGCACTTAAACCTTGTGTCTCTATTGGTAATACATCAAAGTAGTGAAGTGAAGTGCAGTACTCGTGTTTGTTACTGCATTTATATCTAGGAAATAAATTGACTGCATTAAGCACTAGCAAAGTTATTTACTGAATATATGTATAATAAAAGGCATAATGCAGTGTAAAAACGATTTTTTTAACATTATATCGAGAAAAAAAAAGGAAAAACATGATTATTATGAAAATCTTTTTATTTTATCATTTAATCAGTCATTGTTGGGACATATAGTACCTACTTAATAAAATATAATTGTACTAGGTACGGTGCTGAACTAAAATTTTATAAAAATATATGTTTAGAAATACCTATTATTATTAATAAAATTATCATTAGGTTTATTACATGTCATTTAGTAACATAAAATAAATGAGATCATTCTTCATACGCTTTCGCCTTAAATTCTTTAAATGGAACACTGCTTCCGTAGGAAATTAAAAAATATTTAAATAATAGCACTGTAACAGTATTTTAGTAGTAATTAATTAAAATTAAATCTCGCAGCCTTTGTTTCATGTTTCTTCACAGTCTTCTACTTCTAAACTATTCACAAGATCAGTCAAAGAATCATTGTTGGTTTTGCCAAAACGGTAATCTGTTTTGTGCTATTATTTTGGACACTAGAAATAATACCAGATTTTCTTGGAAGAACGTTTTTGAAAGGATGAGGAATTGACAATGACTTTAAATATTTAACTTTTAGGAACTCAATTTCGTCCCCAACATACCCCAACATAGTTGGGAAAAGGCTAGGCAGATTGATTGAGGAACTCAATTTCGTGTAATATTCCATGATACTCTGTCTTCACAAACAAGTTAATTTTATTTCTGTGTACCTCCACAAAAACAATATCTTTTTAATTATCCTGTTTGTGCTCTTTTTAAGTCTATGTTGAGATGAATGATCCATATATTTGCAGAAGTCAGAAACTTCCATATCTATTACTGTGACTTTCCCTGAATTAGCTAACTGCACACAATCAATGAAACTTCAACGACCACGGAAATTATTTGAAGACATTTTACCTGCAATAAAAATAAACAAAATAAATTATAGTTCCCAAGCATAGAAAAACACAGTGAACACAAACATCATACAATATTATGATCTTCTATACCTTTTGTGAAGTAAAAAAAAGCCGTAAAATCTCATCAAAAATTGTTTACGAAACATTAGTAATTGGTAAAACGATCACTATAATTCAAAATTAAATTTTATTTTAATGTAGGTATTTGAATTGCATCTAAGTAGGTACTCAATGGGGGATTACTCAGTTACAAGTTACACGTATCAATAACATTAAATTCTTCTATTTTATAAACAAATTACCAAAAATCTGACCGTGAAAACTTAGGTGAAGTGTTATGTCAATAATGTACATGAATGACAGCTCACTTCACCTAAGTTTTCACGGTGAATTTTTTACAGAATAGACCGGCAGTTCATAAGTAGGTACATTTTTACCTAGATTACTCAAGGTCATTTACGAATTATTCGTGATATTACGTAGGTATTTTAGATAATTATCTTGAAAGAAGTAACCAATACAGACTTGTAACGTCTTAAAATAATAAGTTAAAATCAATTAAATAAAATCTGCACTTACCACATACCTTGCCGCACAAATTATCGCAAAAGAAAATGAAGGCGCAAAAGCCGGGGAACGTGCCGCGCGGCAAAAGCACAGTGTGTAGGCTGTATAAAACGCAGTATGCGCTTCAACAACACATAATATTTTACATTTTTCTTTTATGATACTAAAGTCAATCGCGGTATAAACCATTACTGCATTTCACCTAATACAACATATAATACAACATGTAATAAACAAATACGAATGTACAAAATTAACACGCAGCCAAAATGCGAGTACTGCGTTTCTTACTAGTATTTAGATGAATACTGCATTATAACTTGGTACTAAATACGTGATTACTGCATTTTAATCTGGTGTATGCTCATTGCTGCATTCATACTAACAACATCAGATAATTTCATGCAAAATACTGCATTTTTCCTTCTTATTTCACCATGATCCAGCGAAGGGGAAAGAAAAAAAAAACTACGTATAGCCTAAAGTCTCTAGATGTCATTTTTGACAAAAACAGAAAATCGAAAAAATGTCGATTACTGCATTTGCTACTACGAGGGCAGAAATACTGTAAGTTACAAAATATAATGAAGTATTACAAAACCTACCATTCCCAAGATTAGACAATATTTTCACTCAGAGAATTCAAGAAGGAGTTTCCTATAGAAATTACATTCCATTAAATCAAATCAGGCTTTAATTATCCATTTAGGTACTCTACCTACAACAGCTGATGAAGTTAAAAACAATATTCAGAGGTTTTCTATAAATAAAGACCTTCAAAACCTATATAAATTATAATACATAGGATATAAATATCTTGTTTACATTATATGAACTGAAAATAACTATTTTCACCAAAATTATTTTTAATATTGCTACCTGAAAACTGTCAAAACTCAAACTCAAAGCATTTATTTCAAATAAACCAATTACAGGTACTTTTGAATTGTCAAGAGGTCGGTCAGTCAGAAATATGAAGCTAGTTGCCCATTTCAACGCGTAGTAGGTTCCTATGGAGAAGAACGGGCAAGAAACTCTACGGACACTCTTTTAAATCAGAATATTTTTACAAAAAATTGGTTACATCATTCATATTGTAATTATACATGTGAGAACGACGTAGAAAGACGTGCACATTAAAAGCATCCGTAATAAAAAACAAAAACAATTCAAAAATTAAAATAAGCCGTAGCAGCTAAGCGATGACCAGTCCCCACTGACGGCGCCCGTTCACGAACATGACGCATGGATCAGCACCATTTAGCTCAACCATTTTGAAGGGACAAACAAACAAACTGTTATTAAAAATGATTAAAAATACATGTAAATCAATTAAGGTCAAAAAATATGATTTACTACCTAACTAGTAAACATAATTGAAAACAAAACTAATTATTTATTTAAATTGATAAATTGTTTTATTATGTCAAAGTGATAATTTACTGTAAGATGTGTTGCATGGAATAAAAGGCTTTTTTTTTTTTTTATTTTTTTTTTTAAAGGGAACTTAATGATCCAGCACACACGCCACCACCAGCGAGACATTTGAGTGAGCATGACATACTCTCAGCCGCTAGGGCACATTCAAGTCAATCAAAAACGTACCCAGTAAATGGTAGCTGTAAAGTAGATACATAGTGCTCACACATGTGCTATGCAATTATATAATACTAAAAGACTGAATTTATACAATCTAATGATACTCGTAGTTTTACAATCTTCAGCAGCTCCAACAATATTTTTGAATGCTAATCAATTAGTTTATGCGCCCTTGTGGAGCTGGACCAGCATTCAGCCAAGCATTTTTGTCATCGATTCCGCCCCCAACTTATAATATGCTTGGCTGCATAGTGTGCGTTTTATACAAGATTTAAATTTTGTTTCATTCAGTTGGAGTATGTGGGGAGGTATTTTATTGTAACATTTCAAACAGTACCCCATGAAGGATGAGTCTACTTTAGCCAGTCTGAAATCCGGTTGAATTAATTGGTCCCTATTTCTAGTCCTATAATTGTGTCTATCACTTCTTTTACTGAAAAGACTTAGATTTTTCCTAACGTACATGATGTTTTCATAGACATATTGACAAGGTACCGTCATGATGTTAATATCTTTAAACAGTTCCCTTAGAGAATCGCGTCTGCGGAGGTCATATATTGCTCTGATGGCTCTTTTCTGCAGAATAAAAATAGACTCGATATCTGCAGCCCGTCCCCATAGTAAAATACCGTAAGACATGATACTATGAAAGTAACTGAAATAGACTAGCCTCGCGGTACCTACATCAGTAAATTGACGGATTTTTCTTACAGCATATGCTGCTGAACTTTGGCGTCCTGCAAGAGATGTTAAATGAGGACCCCATTGCAACCTTGAGTCGAGCGTGATCCCCAAGAAAACAGTTTTATCGACGAATTCTAATTTCTCCCTATTCAATACAATGTCACAATCACTACTTTTAACATTCGGTAAAGCAAATCTAATGCATTTAGTTTTATTCCCATTTAATACAAAATTATTAGCAGTGAACCAATTTTGGACCTGCAGTAGGGCGTTATTTACGTCGTCAAGATTTGATGCACGTCTATTTATCTTAAAAATTAGAGAAGTATCGTCAGCAAATAACACCATTTGTGGTTGGTTTTTTAATAAATGGGGTAGGTCATTTACATATACTAAAAAGAGGAAAGGACCCAATATGGAGCCTTGTGGAACACCCATTTTTACTTTTAGACCGAGTGAATTGACCCCATTAATTTGAACTTGCTGTTGTCTATCATTTAAATACGATTTTACCAAACTGAGCGCAAGTTTACCTAGTCCGTAATGCTCAAGTTTCAAGAGTAAGGTTGAGAGTGTGACTTTATAAATATTAGCCACAGGCGAAAAGGGAGCTAACGATCTCATAAATAAAAAATTAAGAATACAGTGATCAAAGTACACTGCATTATGATTAAATCTGATAAGTTAAATGAGATTATATCTTTCTATTGCCAGATATAACATCCACATAAAAGTTTCAATAAATACACACAGATAACACTAAGGTTAAATTGGTTATGTACTAGAAAACTTTAGGGAAAAATAACAACCTTATTTATTTAATTATATTTTTACTAATTACTTTACTAAAGGTAATATAATATGAGCAAGTCCTAAATGCTTGCGAGACAGTGCTAACTTACTTATTACTTAAAAAAAAAAAAAACCCAATAAATCTGTGAGCTAAAGTTTGATTTGATACAAGACCGTAATAGGTTTATTATTGATAAATTATCAACTAATATTGTTGTCTAATAAAATTATAAAGTTCATCAAATGACTCCTCCCGCTCTGGGCGGAGCGAGAGGGAGTGTCAGACTTTTACTGATTAAAACCCACTCGTGTTCCTTCCGTTGCCTGTGTGCCGGGGCCGCGATATCATCAGGGGTCGCGATATCGCTGCCCCCTGCGTTCCCGTTCTACATCTAGGTCATCAGTCAGGTTCTCATTCACTACATGTCCTAGGTACACAAACTGAGAGACTCGAGTTAGCGCAACCCCACCTAGTGTCACGGGCGGTACATATGAAGGATTCATTTGCCCCGCCCGAAACACCAGCATTTCGCTTTTTTTGACGTTATACGTCAATCCATGTGTTTCAGCATAGGCCTCACACACACCTAAGAGCCTACGCAGGGCACTTATCGATGGGCTCAACAACACCATGTCATCGGCGTAACTAATGTTGTTGACTATATGACCATCTATTGAGCAACCTACACAGGTGTTATTGAGCTCACGAACCAGCTCCCTTACATATATATTAAATAACGTAGGAGAGCTCAGACCCCCTTGTCTGACTCCACAATTTAATCGATACGAGTCAGACAGGCTACCTCTCCACCTTACAAAATTAGTCTGGTGCCTATACCAGTAGGTACTCGAAAATACCCGTTACACCCTCCGGTACACTATTTTGGGAGCCTGCCGTTTTACCGAAAAGATTTTGCAAACAAATAGCAACCTTTTTTTATACCAATGCAATGTTTGGAATGATTTTAGTAGGCACATTTTCATTTGGTCAAATTTTTACTTGGCAGAATATTATCAAGGATAATGTCATTTAGCCATTTGGTCTTTAATCAAATGATTTATTACAGCAAACAATCTTTAGACAATAAACGTTTGGTCGTTAGTTATGGAACTAGTTAGAGTAGGTTAATTATTTAAAAAAAAATGGTTAGGTTAGGTTAGGTTAAAACTGTGACCTTAAAAGGTCAGGATATGTACTAGTCTCCAAGCAGCAATTGATTAAATGTGTAACGACTGGGATTAGTTTAGCTGAAGTATACTTAACATCCTTAGCACGTATCCCGTCATAACCCGGGCTTTTCCTATCGTTAATTTGCTTGATGATTTGCTCAACCGAATCTTCTCGTGCAAGTTTCACTCTCATCGACCTATCAGCAATTATTTCGTACGTAAATTTGTCCAAAAGAGGCACATCGCAAGAGCTGCCCAACTTCTTGACACTAGAATTAAATTCAGTCATGAAAGTTGTAACGTAACGTTTTCCTCCGTGGAGGGAAACGAGAGTCACAAATTAAATTATAATAAAAAGGTATTAAAAATTAAAGTTAAAATTAGTAAAAGTAAAGGTAAGTTTAGGACACAGGACAGGCTCGGGTTAGGCAGGAACAGGCAGGCAGTGGAACAGATGGGCAGGCAGACAGGCAGGCCGCAGGCAGCGTGGAGGAGGCTGGGCTAAGGATTATCCACCCTTGAGATACACTCCAGCCTGTGGAATAGAGAGGAGGTCTCTCTCGGAGAGTAACGTCGTCTATAGCGTCGGAGGCCTTCGTGTGCGTGTGCTCGCGGCGTTTCACGCCGCGTGGTTAAGAGTTCGTTAGAAGTGAGCACCTCCTACAGGGCTAGGCAGGATGGCCGAGCGAATTAAACACAGGTATTACACAGTATTAGAATGTTTATTGTTATAATACACTCAGGGTCGATAGTTCAAGTTACACAGTATGATTAGAACACCCGCGCACGCTAGTTATGCTAGTTACATGAGACTAATATTCGAGTAGCTAACTGTTCGACAAATCAGACTTAAGGGCAGAAAAACAGCGACTGTCTCAAGTTAAAAATACGACTCTCCGAGGGCTAAGACAAGACTAGACTGTAAAAATATGAAGACCGTTTTTATCGTTCTGTGTCATATTTTAAACGTTTTAAAAATATATTCAAGTTAGTTCTTAGTTTAGATATGACCAGCACTAATAAAAACGGCTTACAGAGGAGAAATCTTAGATCTACGCTTATTGCGAAGGTTCAGTGTGTACACCCACTTTATGAGATAAGATAGAGTATATTTATCTATGATGTGTTCTGTCTATGTTTTAGAAAAGTAAATTACGACAGATGACATGACAGTTTAAGATGAAAACGTCGGAATATAAATATTCTAAAGTTTTTTACAAAAGGGAAAGATAATAATATAAAATCGACTTGGATGCTAAAACAAGAGATAATTAAAAGTATGCTTTACAGAGGTAAACAGTGCTATAGAATATAAAAGTGAGTTAAATATAAGTGTCATAGAATATCGATAGGAAAATATATCAAAAGGTGGTTTGTTTAATATAATAACATAAAGAAAGAGTAACGTGTTTATACGTAAATAAACTAAAAGATGTGGTTCCAAATAATGGAATACCACAAAGTGTTGGCCAATGCCAATGGATTCGTTCGAAAAGTTTTAAGTAAAACGTGTTCAATACTTTGCATAATTTTCCCGGTTAAACTGTTCACAATGCTCCAAATCTTTTTGCTATTTTTGAAATTTTGAGTAACTTCCATCATTATTTGTTTATTTCGAATATAATTTGTGTATTTGTTTGTTTTATTTCTATATCTATTGTATAACAATCTTTTTTGTGGGTTATTTTCATCCTTAACACTTTGAGGGACAGTAAAGGCCCATAGGCGTTATAACAATAAAACTTCTATTGTGTCTCATTCAGTGTCCTTGAATGCGTTAAGCCAAATATTAAATAATAAATCCCGCTTCATGCACATTTTTTTCAGTTTTTCATTGGCCCAAGGATTACGTTTACTGAAACTGCTTTTACTAATTGTGTATTTACATCTATCGTATACATTATTAAAACTAGTATGTATGTACTTAACTATTTCATTTGGCCACCCGTATTGAAGGGGTATACTCCAGTCGATGTTATTTAGTTCACTGTGCACTCGGCGATTATCTATTTTAGTTATTAACTGACTAGAAGAGTGTGAGTCATTCTTGTTTTGCGCGATCATCATCGCACAACCGGTTATGCAGTGGTCGGCCGGTGAAGTGTTTACGACAGATGTATAAATGTTATATGCACTAGCATTGCGAATAAACACATGATCTATACATGACTTTGACTAGAAATTCCGTCACCGTATTTTTCGATGCGTGTATAAGAATTAACGCCATTAATAAATCCCAGGGTGCACAGCGAGTATAAATATTGCTTTACCACGGGGTTACATACTTTTAGATCTATATTCATATCTCCCATTATTACATAATCCTGTTTCATAGGATATTTCGCTATTAAGGATGACTATTCCTTTATAAATCGAAGTTTGAATGTGTCGGGCGGTCTATACACGGCACATAATCCGAATTTAAGACTATTTATACTTAACTCGCCGGCCACACATTCAAATTCCTGTGTACACAAGTTACTATATCTCATAAAAGATGCAGACTTATGAATATACAATAGCACACCCCCACCTCTTCTATTAGTTCTCTGTTGTTCTGAATATAAGCTGTAGTCAGGGAGTTCAAACATTTGCACCAATTCATTTTTAATGTTAACTTCAGTTAATAATAGAATATGAATTGTATTTTTACTATTTAACACTATATATTCAATTTGAGCAAAGTTTTTCTTGATAGATCGTATGTTTACATGGGGAAAATACAAACAATGTTCAGGTACCGGTATGTTGGAAGTAAAATCATCCCATGTTTGACAATTGATTTCGACTATATTATGTTCTGTTGTATCCAGCATAAAAAATATTATGTTTATGTATTTAGAATGACAATAATATAAGCTTACTTACCTATTGTCTACCATGCGATGATTTTACCTTTTCGATATCGGCGATTGAGCGGATGGTGGTTATTTTTTTTTCTTGGACACTTTTACGCACTAATATATTTCCGTGTTTACACCATATAAAGTTAAACAATCCTTTGAGTTCCTCTTTTGTTTTCCATAACATGTAGGCCGTCGACGGCGTCAGACACTCCCGAAGGTAAACTTTACCAGCGCCGTCTTGTCCTATGCTAGCAGCAGATATCGTCGTATTTTTGGCAGCATCAATCCATAGATCCCGGTTTCCCTCTCGAAGTATCACAGTGATCGGAGTGTGGTCTTTATTTCTCGCCACATTTGCAGGGTTTCTCGGTTTTCTATAGGCTTTTACGATGTCATCCGGGTTTTGCGTTATGGTTACGGCAACTGTCTTGGCAATTTCTTCAGGATTGTCTTTCTCAGATGGGTTGATACCACATATTTCAAGTTGGTTGCATAATTGTGCTTGCTCCATTTGATTTAATTTGTTTTCCAGAATTTCATATTTGATGTTCGTGTTTTTAGTATGATTTTGTAAATGTGCAACGGTTTTCCAATTCCTTCATTGACTTCTCGTATTTTTGGATCTTGGTGTCATACTCATCGATTTTATCAGAGTAGAATTGCAGGGTACGTTGAAGTTCTTCTTTAATAACTTGCCTCACTTCCCTGCGCAGGTCTCGCAGTATTTGTTGCATCATGTTGTCAGCATGGGCACCAGTGTGTGGGGTAGCAGGCTCTGTATCTGTATTTTCGTCTCCGTCGATATCGGGGATGATACATGATAGTCTTTTAGGCTTACTACCTCCGGTACAAGTTTTGCATTTCCAGTCCACTGAATCTGTATCGTGCAATACACTAAGTTGGTCGGGTGTTATTGACACACAGGAAGCATGAAGCCACTTATTACATTTGCTGCACTGCAATCCAGGAGTCTTTTGGATATCAGTTTTACACATTTTGCGCATTTCACCATTATTAATTAGTACGTAGGGTAGATGAATAACAGTTAGCGATCGCTGCGTATGCGACTACTCTCGATTGTCACGCGTGAGCGACTGAACTATCAACTTATTACCTCATTACAATTTATTTATTTATTTATAACATCTTAAACTATCATTACAGGGTTTACCCTAATGCGACAGCTAAGAACCTAAACTAATATTACTTACAACCAAATTAGATAAAAATTAAAAACAACATTATTAAAATTAAATAAAAATTAAATTAAACACAAAAACAGCATTACATCAAAACATAGTAAAAAATAAATTAAAAAAAAAAAACGTAAAATTAAGTAATTAAGTAATACCCTTGCGAATTCACTAAAACAACATGTAAACACATCAATCTGAGTTTGAAGGTCGTTAATGGTACGGATAGCTCTGGTAAGGGGTGCCTTGGCAAGCAGGTTAGTTCTGGCTGTAGGTGCCAGTAGCAGTGGCGGGCTGCGCCGCCTCTACACGAAGCGGTCCGGCACACACAGACTCAAGCGCTGCAATACTCCCGGGTGACTCACCACTCCACGAAGCACCTTCACCAAGTAGGCGACCAGTGTAAACTCCCGTCGGACATACAGTTGATTATAGCCAACCATGCCCAGGACAAACAGAGTGGGATACATCAGTGGGTAAAACGGATATACCCCATATAATTTCCTGTACAAATGGCGCGTGAACTTGTTCTGAACACGCTCCAACATTACAAAGTACTTAGCTTCATGTGGAGCCCATATGACCGCACTATGTTCCAGATGCTTTTCAGGCCTATTTCTATCTTACCAGCATTTAGCAAAATATTTGAAAAGTTAATACTCAAGCAGTTGCTTAGACATTTTAATTTAAATAGCCTCCTTCATAATGAACAATATGGCTTTACAAAAGGTCGTTCGACTACAGATGCGGGTGTTGCTTTGCTGAAACACATATTTAACGCATGGGAGAACTCGCAAAATGCTATTGGGGTTTTCTGTGATCTCTCCAAAGCCTTTGATTGCGTGCACCATGACACGCTTTTGCGTAAACTACGTCATTACGGTGTGCAAAACGAAGCTCTCAACGTTTTAAATTCGTATTTACATAATAGGTCCCAATGTGTAGATGTTGATGGTGTGAAATCTTCTGGGCTACCAGTTCAGTTAGGTGTACCTCAAGGCTCAATACTGGGTCCATTCTTGTTCTTAGTGTATATCAATGACTTACCATTCTATTTAAAGGGTATCTGTGAAGTTGTACTGTTCGCAGATGATACCTCTCTTATTTTTAAAGTAGACAGGAATAGACAAGATTTTGACGATGTAAACAGTGCACTCTCAATGGTTACGGATTGGTTTACGACAAATAACCTAGTTCTAAATACTAAGAAAACGAAATGTGTAAAGTTTGCCCTACCAAATGTTAGAAATCTAGGTCCCAACATCGTCTTAGATAAAGAGGTGCTTGAATCTGTAAACTCGGCGGTTTTTCTGGGCATAACAGTAGATGCCAAACTTCAGTGGGGCCCACATATATCGAGCCTAGCGGGAAGGCTCAGTTCAGCCGCCTACGCCGTCAGGAAAGTAAGACAATACACTGACGTCGATACAGCTCGGTTAGTCTATTTTAGTTATTTTCATAGCGTTATGTCCTACGGTCTTCTGCTGTGGGGCAAAGCTGCTGATATTCAAAATATATTTGTTCTTCAAAAACGAGCTGTTCGCGCTATTTACCAGCTTGGTGCCAGAGTTTCTCTGAGAGATTTTTTCAAAGATATTGGTATCCTCACGGTGGCATCTCAATTCATCTTCGCCAATATCTTATATATTAGGCAAAATATACACTTATACACTAAAAACAGTGATTTTCACAATGTTAACACTAGAAATAAGGACAAACTACGAGCTCCCTTTCACCGGCTTCATAAGGTTCATAACTCATTTGTTGGGCTTGGTATAACCTTTTATAACAAGCTACCCTCTTCTTTGCTAGATTTGCCTTTTAATGCGTTTAAAACGAAAGTAAAATCCAATCTTTGTTCAAAGGCATACTATTCTATCAACGACTACTTAAATGATAAGAATAGTTGGTCGCTGTGATTAACTCAAGACAATGTTTATGTTCTTTCTCCAGCTTACGTACTGACAAGTTATATGAGTTTATATAATTGTTTATTTTATTTGACTTTTTAAGTCAAGTTATTTTAATTTAACTTCAATTTATTTTTGACAATATCTACTCATCACACTGTTTTTTTATGAGTTGTATTGCAATATGTGGTTAGCTAGTGACCTCGACAATTGATCATATTATTTACTGTTATTAGTAATTAACTCTTTGTTTATTTATTTTACATCGATGGTCCTAGTTTATCATTTATAACTTCCAGTTACAACTATATGTAAGCGGGCACGCCCTTTATGCCTGGAGGCTTTTTTATTTAGATATTAATTCTGTTTACGTTTAGTTTTTTTTATTTCGGCCTGAGTATCGATGATTGATTGGTTGAGTTCTCGATGATTTTGTTTGGTATATTGGCGTGTGCTAGCTAACATATGGCTAATAATTTGAATTATGTTTTGTGTTGCGTAATGTAAATTATTTTGAATACTATTATATAGAATCTTTTTTTTTTGTTCTTCTAACTGAACAGACAGCTGTGCTGCTGGGGAGTTTGTTGCGCCACTTCTTCTTCCCAGCTAATGCACTAGGAAGTGGTGAAGGGTGGGCGTTTTGGGGGACTGTCTTATGTAATTTTGACGTTCGAAAAGTGCTGATTCTCAGCCTAGTTTGAATAAATGACTTTTGAATTTGAATTTGAATTTTTTTTTTGATGACTCCTGACTAGTGCATCATACAGGACCCTAACTGCTGTGATGTTTGTGAAGCTTTGTGTCTGTCTCAGAACAAATCCTAAGTTTCTGTACGCCTTCTTACAGATCTTGGTTACATGCTCACGGAATGTCAGATCGGGCGTCATGAAAACACCCAAGTCTCGCACCTCCGTGACTCGTAGCAGTGGAACCGCGTCCACCACGTACTCATAGAGCAGTGGTGCACGAGCACGGGTGTAACTCATCAACGAGCACTTGGATACGTTGAAGTACAGTTTGTTTTCATGGCTCCATTGTACTATTCGATCGATGTCTTCCTAAAGGCGCCTGCAATCAGACTCGGACCTAATCTCAAGCAGCAACTTGAGGTCATCAGCAAATAATAAACAAGCGCCATGTCTTACGACTTCCGGCAAATTGTTTATTATAATAATTAATTCTAGAGGCCCCAAGTTGGTGCCCTGACTTACACCTGACCAAGTGAAATATAAGTCAGATTCACAAAGTCAAAGTCAAACAATTTATTTCAATTAGGCATAAAAGGCACTTATGACCGTCAAATTTACAAAAAATAGAATTGATTCTAGTCGCCCCTTCCAAAAGGTAGTTTTCGTATGGAGAAGAATGGGCAAGAAACTCCACCGTTACTCTTTTAAAATGTTTTTACAATATTTTGTATACATTAATTATACAGGGTGTTTGGTGCATCGTGTGCCAAATTGTAATGGTCGACTGAAGGGGTCACCTGCTAGCCTTTCAGACCCCTTAACAACCCCCATCGCCCTGTAGACTCGACTAAAAAAATGACGGATCGGCGGCAGTGCGTAATTTGTTCAAACCGATTTAAGGTATGTAAGAAAGAGATAGAAGATAGATTTTACTGCGCAAGAGTGAGAAAACAAATGTTACCTCTTTCTCAAGTAACAGTTACGCAATAAAAAAAAAACATTAGAATTTGGAATGTAGTCTTATGTGACTTGATTCACGATTCTAGCGTTTTCACAAAGTTGTTAAAAGATTTTTATGGCATGTGGCACATCATTAGCAAGAGGATAGACTGGAGAATAAATGAGGGAGTTGGAAGATCCCGGTCGCTTTTGGTTTTTTTTTGTAGCCATATAAACAGCTGTAACATGTACAGCTTTAACTTAAGTTTTACCTTTGTGAGTGAACTAAAAAAAAACTAGGTGACTAATGTCACAAATTTTGTATTTAAAAGTACTCTTAAACAATACACATCGAAATAAAAATTTATTCAGAGTCTATGCCTTATTTTTTTATTTGTATTTGAATGTAAAATTTGGGTCTTTTTTTAGTAAAACAATAAAAAGTCGATAAAAAAAATCTACAGGGCATGAGGGGTGTTAAGGGGTCTGAAAGGCTAGCAGGTGACCCCTTCAGTCGACCATTTCAATTTGGCACACGATGCACCAAACACCCTGTATAATTATATGTGAAGACGATGCATCTAGAATAAGATTACTATACCGCGATAGGTAAAAAAGAATGAAAAAAAAAAATAAAGCAATTACAGATAAATTAATTATGTGATAGATACATGGTGCTCACATATTTACAAACATTGCAAAATTATACGATATTCCTAACATTTTAACAAGTAATACTAATAAGTCAGTGTGTGAGTTCAAGAAATCACAGAATGAGAACAAATTATAAAATTAAATAAGCAACCAGTTTGATTTTGTCTAGACTCTAAATTGTCCTACGGAGCAGGAGACCAGCATGTTTCCAAGCATTCTTATCTTGGATATAATCCTCTAATTTGTACGAGTAATATGCTTGTTTACAAGTGTACCTACTTTTAATATGAGTTTTAAATTTTCTTTCATTTAATTGTAATATAACACAAGGTATTTTATTGTAACATTTAACACAGTACCCCATAAAAGATGTACAGGAAAAGTTTTTATCCACTGCGCAAATTTTGACAAATTAAACTAAAACGAGTTTTATTGAACATACTATTTTTATTTTGATACGTCAAAGTACAAAAAAAAAAAGTTATCGTTAACGAAAGATGTTTACTTTAAAAGTGGTTGCATGGCTACCCGGCGGCGAGCGGCGAAGCGGAACGCGCGAAAGTACCTACCTATCAGCTGTGTGATCGCTCGATTCGCCGGCGTAGGTATTTACGTGGGTTACAATACTTACAATGTATTGATCGCTAATTTTATCAGATTCGAACTAGACTTTTTATGTTTAGGCCGTGACCTGAAGTTATTAGAAGAGTAATTCCAATTTTTCCTTCATACTTTAATGGGCTTAGGACCATCAAAATACAGAAAATAAAGCATTATTATCAATTAAATTTACATGACCATAATACCTTTTAGCGCTAAAATGGTCTTTTCCTTTCACGGGGTTTAGGATTCCATGGGCTCGCATTCGAGGTATGCTCTGTGAGCTGCTCGCAAACTTTCACCACTCGGCACATACACTCGCACCATCTCATAAAACTCGCGGTTAGTGAAGTCTGACATCGTGACCGGTAGGTCTGTACAAGTACGACACACGTGCAGCGCGGGAAAGCGATTAGACGCGACGTCACACGACAGCGCGTGCGATGAGCGAACTGTCGGTCACAGCGCCCGGCGCGCGGGCGTCGCCTTGCCGCCCGGGGAGGTTCAACACCGCCGCTTGGGCCGGCCGCCGCGCCGCGCGCGCCCATTGATATTATTACGAATAGATTGTGTCCATATTTTGCTGATTTAAAGTAGGATAAAAAAATAAAAAAAATATTGAATAAATAATGGAAATGTGTTCTATTACTGATTTTGAACCACCAAAAAAATTTGCGCACTGGTTAAAAACTTTTCCTGTATGTACTTTAGATAATCTGAAAAATGGCTGATCTATTTTATCTTTATTTCTAGTATTAAAATTATGTCTATCACTTATTTTATGAAAAATATGAAGATTTTTTCTTACATACATAATATTTTCATATATGAATTGGCAAGATACCGTCATAATATTAATCTTTTTAAATAGTTCCCTGAAATATTCGCGACGATATAGATTATAAATGGCTCTGACAGCTCTCTTTTGTAAAATAAAGATGGATTCAATGTCAGCAGCCCGACCCCACAGTAAAATGCCATACGACATAATACTGTCGAAGTAGCTAAAATAGACCAAACGCGCGGTTTCTACATCTGTTAACTGTCTTATCTTTCTAACAGCATAAGCGGCCGAGCTTAGCCGCCCCGCAAGAGATGTTATATGAGGTCCCCATTGTAATTTCTCGTCTAGCGTGATTCCTAGGAAAACCGTTTGATTAATAAATTCTAGGTTTTCTCCATTCAATATGATGTCACATTCGCTACTTCTAACATTAGGTAATTTAAATCTAATGCATTCGTTTTTTTTTTAATTTAGTACCAAATTATTTACCGTAAACCAATCTTGGATTTGAAGAATAGATCTGTTAACGTCGTCAAGATTTTGTGACCGTCGGTTTATTTTAAAGATCAACGATGTGTCATCTGCAAATAACACCATCTTCGGTTGATTTTAAAGTAATTGGGGTAAATCATTAATATAAACTAAAAAGAGGAATGAACCCAATATCGAACCCTGAGGAACGCCCATTGCCATTTCAGACCCCAATGAGTTTACGCCGTTTACTTGAACTTTAACTTTTCTATCTTTCAGGTATGATCTTAGTAAATCAAGAGCTGTATGCCTAATCCCATAGTGCTCTAGTTTCAGCAGAAGTGTTTCATGGTCTACGCAATCGAACGCCTTCGAGAGGTCGCAAAAGATTCCAATGGCATCTTGTGCTTCTTCCCAGGCGTTAAAAATGTTCTTTATTAGGGTGACACCGGCGTCAGTGGTACAACGCCCTTTGGTGAAACCGTACTGTTGTTCATGAAAGATGGAATTTTTATTAAAGTGACGTAACATTTGATTGAGCATCAACTTTTCAAACACCTTGCTGAGAACTGGCAGAATTGACACAGGCCTATAATTGTTGGGTTCCTTACTATCACCGGATTTGAACAAAGGAACTACTTGAGATCCGGAAAGACTCCTTGGTCTACACTAGTGTTAAATATGAAAGCGAAATAAGGCGCAATGGTTTCGATGATACATCTACAGACTTTTACAGACATTCCCCACAGATCTTCTGTTGATTTAATTTTAAGATCTTTAAAAGCTTTTATAACAGCCTGGGGGTTTGTATGCTGAAACCTCAACTCCAAAGGGCATGACTTTACATTTTTTCTAAGTTAGTTTTTAGTAGTTAAGTAAAGTTTCCGTAGTTTTAAGGGGAATATTAGCAAAAAAGTTATCAAATTCCTGAGCTATTTCTACATCTGAGTGGATAGGGCCATGTGCAGACTCTAAGTTAAATTCAGTATTGCGCTGTTTTTTCCTACCGGTTTCATTATTTATTATTTGCCAGGTAGTTTTTATTTTATCATCAGCTGATTTTATTTTATTGCTAATGTAAAGAGCTTTAGCCATTTTGCACACACTTTTAAAAGTTTTTGAATATTTTGCAACATGCTGATGAAAGCTTGTATTATTCATTTATTTTGCTTTAGGCCATACAGTTCAAAAAGTTTTTCCCTGCTTTTACGAATACCTGGAGTCGCCCAATCACTAAATAAGAACTTTGTGTAAATAGTTTTAGTCTTTAGGGGAAAAGTGTCAATAAATTGCTCATTTAATAGTGAAAAGAACTCGGCGTAGAACTCATTTGGGTCACATATATTATTAAAATTCTGAACACATAATTTACTTGCCAAAGAATTATTTAATTTGTCAAAATTTTTACATGTAATTGGCCTAAACCTTATTTGAATTTTTTGTAAAGGCATGTAGGAGCAAAATGTTATTGTTTGTCCACTGTGATCAGATGGCAACTTATTTACAATTTGTTTATGTAAGTAATCACAATTACAAAAAATATTATCTCGCAGAAGAAGCTGTCACTCGAGTTGGTTCAATAAAAACATTTGACAAGTCAAATGACCTAAAAAGACTTAATAGTCTGACAGTATTAGAGTTATTTTCTAATAAATTAATATTAAAATCACCACATATTATTATTGACTTACTACTAACACTAAGTTTCTTTAGCACATCTTCCATTACAGAATCAAACATAGATAGATTCTGGAAACCTGGAGGTCTGTATACGCATACTATAACATGCTTATCAAGCTCAACACAGGACAATTCTATGGTGTGTTCAACAGACAGTCCGATTATGTCTTTTCGTTCTTTCGATTTAATTGAATTTTTGACTAATATTAATGACCCACCATGTATCGTACGTTTTCGGCTGAAATGGCTAACTAGGTACACAATAATTTTCATAGTTAATTGACATTACTTGATGATCTTTTAACCAATGTTCTGTTAAACAAATGACATCAAACTTGGTATTTTCTAAAAACAATTCTATTTCCAGTAATTTGGAAGAGCAACCTTGGATATTTTGATTGAATAATTTTAAAGTATGTTGCCCCCCTTTGGTTTTTTATTATTATTACTATGTGTAATATTGCCAGAAGATACCTTTTTATTATTCTCTAACAGTGTTGCCATATATACAGATTTCTCCGTATTTAATAATAGATAAGCACTGGATACAGATTTTTATACAGAATTTTATAATTCAATTGATTAAATAGCCATAATCTGCTTTAAAACGGAACTAAGGTAAATATATCGTAATTGGTGGTAATGTTCTGGTCAGTCAGTGGCCAGTTTCACTTATTTTTCAAAAGGGGAATCCGTCAATTAAAGACTTTTGCGTGTTCTCCAAAATACTGCGCTCTCGTGATGCATTTTTCGTAAATAATTAATTCCGTTCAAACTTTTAATGGTAATTGATATTGATTGAATGCACAATAAAAAATCCCAAAAATCTGACAACCAGTCTTATCAAGGGGTATCGTGTTACCCAGTAACTATGTCGTGGAGGTCGAAGTCGAGGTAGGTGATGAATCAAACCTATTCTTTTCTTTTTCAAAAGAAGCAGAATAAAGTAATTTGACTGCATACGGTAAGTAGGTATATTATTCTGTTTCGGTTCTTTTGACCATACATACAGATTTAATACAGATTTTAAGTTAAAATAGCATACAGATATAAATACAGATTTTTGCAGTTTCTACCACAGATATAAGGTTCAATGCATCTGGCAACACTGTTCTCTAATAATAATTGGTTATTTGAAGGGGTAACTTCTTTTGTCTTACTTACTAGTTTAAAAAGTTATCAACTACAACTGAAGAATCTAGAATGTCTGAATGAATTCCAGCAGGAAGAGAATACCCTGTCTGTCTGGTAGTGACCTCCAAATATTTTGGTCTTATAGGTGGATCCTCCTTCACAAGTACAACATGATGATCCATAATTAATCACTATGTTGTTAGTATAACTAGACAAAGCTGCCAAGCATATTATAAGTTGGGGGATTACATCGTTGACAAAAATGCTTGGCTCAACGCTGGTTCAGCTCCACAAGGCGCATAAACTAATTGATTGGCATTCGAAAATATTGTTGGAGCTGCTGAAGATTGTAGGACTATCTTTAGGCTGTATAAATTCAATTTCATAGTATTATATAATTGCATAGCACATGTGTGAGCACTATGTACTTACTTTAAAGCTACCATTTACTGGGTATGTCTTTCATTGACCTGAATGTGCCCTTGCGGCTGAGAGTATGTCATGCTCACTCAAATGTCTCGCTGGTGGTGGCGTGTGTGTTGGATCATAAAGTTCCCTTCAAAATGGTTGAGCTAAATGGTGCTGATCCATGCGTCATGTTCGTGAACGGGCGCCGTCAGTGGGGACTGGTCATCTCTTAGCTGCCAAGGCTTATTTTGAATTTATTTTAATTTTTGAATTGCTTTTTTCTTTATTACGGACGCTTTTAACGTGCACGTCTCTCTACATTGTTCTCACATGTATAATTACAACATTTATTTATTTATTTATGTATCACAAACACAACTATCATTACAGGCAATAATCGTAATGCGGTAGCGTGGTCTTTAGTTACATTCTAAATTACAATTAAAGCTACTAGTTATATATTAGCATAACATAATACAAACAATATTACCTTTGTGAATTCATTCAGAGAGCAATTAAATAAATCTATCCTATCAGCAGTGTCATTCAGTGTATGCAAGGCTCGCGTCAGGGGCGCTTTACTGAGCAGGTTGGTTCGCGCGCGTGGCACTGCTAACAACCGTGGCCGTCGGCGTCGCAATGCGTACAATCAGGCACATTCAGACATATCTCCTTCAAAACACCACCATTAAACACCTTACCGCGCAACAGCTTAAAAATATACGTGGTAAAAGCCAGGTCCCTTCTTGTCTCCAGTTTGTTGTACCCAACCATGCCAATTACGAACAAGGTTGGGTACATCAACGGATAGAAGGGGTAGACCCCGTAAAATTTCATATACAAATACCTGATAAATTTGTTCTGTATGCGCTCCAACATAAGACTATATTTAATCTCATGTGGAGCCCATATGACAGCATTACACTCAAGTTGAATTCTTATCAGAGCATTATACAATGCTGACACATGAACATGAATGATGTAACCAATATTTTGTAACAATATTCTGATTTAAAAGAGTGTCCGTGGAGTTTCTTGCCCGTTCTTCTCCATAGGAACCTACTACGCGTTGGAATGGGCAACTAGCTTCATATTTCTGACTGACCGACCCCTTGACAATTCAAAAGTGCCTGTAATTGGTTTATTTGAAATAAATGGTTTGAGTTTGACAACACAGACTCGTCACTAATACTACAATCTGTTATATTAGCTATAACCTCATTAATATATGCTATCAACATAGCAATCATATGTCTAGATTCCCAAGACAGAGATAAAGTTCTCTGAGTTAACTTAAAACCACTAATAAACTTGTTCTTGCTCGGTCATTGAACGGATCGCTCCGATCTAGTACAATCTGTGAAACGTACTAGTTCGGCCTTCTAGTACTATTAGTACACTAACTGAAAGAAGAGTGCTTGGATGGTATCACAGGCTCATAGGTGTTTACATCGAACTTTAACAATTGTAGCGGCATCTACATCGCTACATGCGAACTACGCATCAAAGACCTGACGTCACACAACATCCTGACGTCACAAATTCTGCATCGCGCAATTAGAGTTTACCGCGCGATAAACATATATAGAATCTCCCAACTTCAAACCTCTGGGCAGTTGCCCGCCAGACACGACACCCGTCTGGTTGGAGGATCCTCCCTTTTCTATGGGGGATGAGTGAACTTTACACCCTGTTCCTCATACCCCTAAACTGGTGACCCCGAGCAAGAACGTCAACGCAGCCTTCGTGCAGATACTTCAGCGTGACGTCATCATCATCATCACTCCCGCAAGCTTTCGTGAGGCGAGTCACACAGCCAACCAGCACCCACGGCTTCAACGGATATCCTGACCACCAGCATGCAGCGAACGCGCATTCCTGGTCATCATCCTCAGCCACAACCCATCGCTGTACCACATCCGACCCACTGGATCAAGACGCAGCGCCACCCCGACTCACTGGCGAAATCACCGCAGACAGTTCCGACCCACTGCGAACTATGCGGCATCCGGTTCCGACTCACTGGAACCACAGCTGGCACTGTGAAGCATCGCAAGATTCAAGACTCAGCCCACTATCAACCTCCGGTCTCCGGAGGGGAGTGATGTAGCGACATCTACATCGCTACATGCGAACTACGCATCAAAGACCTGACGTCACACAACATCCTGACGTCACAAATCCTGCATCGCGCAATTAGAGTTTACCGCGCGATAAACATATATAGAATCTCCCAACTTCAACCTCTGGGCAGTTGCCCGCCAGACACGACACCCGTCTGGTTGGAGGATCCTCCCTTTTCTATGGGATGAGTGAACTTTACACCCTGTTCCTCATACCCCTAAAACAATTAAATCGTATCTACTATCTAAACTAAATTTAAAATGGAAATTATCTAGAACGTAGGTACTTATTATTCTAAGAAAACAGAAAATATGTTTTTTAAATCGGTAACCTCGCATGCTTATAAGTTTCGAAAGAACTATTTTCGTAATAAAGATCTAAACACCTTGGTAAATCAGAGTTATGAAGTTGTAAGTTTGAGAAGTCAGAGTGAAACAGGAATCCAGAGTGCGTCTAGATCCTCGCTCCCTCGCAACCGGTATGTTTCCTGCGCGATCCATGAATCGAGAAATGCGTGATCTCTGCGGATCCAAGTCCGAGCGACCAATCGGACGGAACGTGATCGAAACGAAGTACTAAATGACCGAAGTACTATTAAGCTTACGGAATAGTTTATTCTAGTACAGTGACGTGAATGAATTCTTAATAGTACACACGGCTACACATCAAGCTATACATTTCCAGTTTACGCTGACCTCGCATTATACGGAAATCCTATACAATACGAGATCAGCTTATACTGGAAATGTATAGCTTGATGTGTAGCCGTGTGTACATAGTACATGTACTACACAAGCCTATTGTTAGTGTCAAAATACAATAATTTGTCACTATGACAACATGTCAGCCTGTGAATAGTACTATTCAACTTATAAATATAATTATTTTCATAAACTGATAAAGTATCAGAGTAAGGTAAAGCACACAACATTAGCTTTCCTATATTTAACTTTAATAAGGTGTCCACACCATCCACTATGTCCTTTCTGGTAATACCAGTACTATTACCTAATAGCAAAACCATTGTAGAATAATTATCTAGGTTTGTGTTAGCAATTCTTTTAATCATTTGTTTGAAACTTATGTTATGATAACTATTGTTGGTAAAACTATGGCTAAGGTAATTGAGTAATTATTTTCCAAAGCCTGAACCCAATTTGTCACAGAAAAATACTGATTTGTTATTATTATTCTGTGTATTAACACAGGTCTCTGCTGGAAGAGCCAACACAGCAGACACACAGCACACAGCACACAGACTTGCATAGGCAAGTCAGGCTGAGGCTGAGAAGGTGGTGGTTGGTTGGCACAGCTGCATGAGAGATTATTAGTCAGAGACTCATACCTTTCAGCATTGCACTTCACCAAATCCAGCAGTTCCCCAGCCTCAAACAAGCGCTCACTTAGTTGATGTTGTGAAATCTCATATTTCTCAAAAATATCCTTCAGCAACTGCTCCTTGTATAGTATATCATTATAAAGGAGCTTAGTATCAATGTCATACTTTTCCCTACATTCATCTAACTGAACAGTACAACTATTTAAACTTTTTGAAAGTATTACACGGTCCTTTCTAAGGGAAAGATTTAATTTTAAAAGATTTTGTTTTTTAATAGCTCTCTGTGACCATTTAATTATTTTCTTAAATTTTATATATTTCTTTAATTTATTATGACTTGTAACAATAGGACACAATGGTATGGTATCGTCACCAGTCAAATATATTGTTATAGCTGGCTCACACACTGATTTTGACTTACTGCCTACCAAATCATAAAATTGGTTATTGGTGTTTGCAACCTGTTCACTGACCTTGACAGACTGAGAGAGATAGGGCCCTATGGGCTTCACATAGTTTCTGTTTAAGTTCTGAGATATTGTTCAAAGCCAGTTCGTGGGTGTCACTGCACTCTTGAAATGATGACACTTGTTGTTGTAGTCTACTGTACTGGTCGGCAAAGTTTATGTGTTCTGTGTGTAGCTCAGCCAGCTCGTTTTTGAGGAAGGTGTTTTTGGCGATAACGTTCTCCACTTCCACTTCACTGTCTTCCCTTTCCTGGAGCAGTTGTTTGCATTCAGCTTGAGACGCTTCGAGATCCTTTAAGGTAGGTAGCTCTCAGTTTTGCTTCCATCTCTTTGATTGTAGCTCTGCGGGTCATCATTTTGAATAATTGTCAGTCACCTGGAATGTGTGAAGTTATGCAGCTAAATCACAGTGCAAGAAAAGATGTTCTGATATGTGGATAAGTAGGAGGTAGGTGGGGAAAAAGTTTACAAAGTAATTTGTTGAGAAATAGCTAATACATTTAGATTAAGTTAATCAGAGTGAGATGGGAAAGTTATAGAGAAGAGAAATACTATAGAAAACACTGCTTGACTTGTTATTAGCATAAAATTATATACTTAAATATGTACAATTAAACTTTATTTTATGAGAAGAGTTCATGACACATTACAGGATTCAAATTTATAGTAAGAGCTCGTAATTAGCTTATTTTGTATAGTAAATTATGTAGTGTTTATTGTCTGGGCGAATGTTTTCGTCGTCAATTTTGCTTCCACTAGTCTGTTGTCAAACATAAAGAGACAGAAACAGTGCCAATGTGTGATGGACGTAGCTCAGAGACCTGCAGTGTGACCAGATTAAATATTACAAAAATACCGAAGCTCCTTAAAAAAATACTGAAATATACCAACTTGCACATGGAAAATATACCAATAAAAATACTGATTTTCAAAACATATTTTTATTTATTAATCATCATCATCATCGCAATAAAAATTAGAATTATATTTTAACATTCTGTTTGATGGGTTAAAATTCACACAGCCTCCTTCATCTTTTATGTAATACCTTGTTTGGTTTTTTAAATTGCAGATACATTTTTGTTTATGAATCTGTTTCTTTGTTCCGTTTTTATTAAATTAATCTGATTCTGAATTGCGTATCAGATAACAGCGTAATAGCATGAAGTAAAATGACAACAAAAAATCGCGCGCTCTATTTATATTACGACGAACACGTACATACAATATAAACTTAGGGAAAATCCCGAATTATTGAAACTTTCAATAATTCGGGAATTTCCCTAAGTTTCAATTTGAAAGTTTGAAACCAAACCTTCAAAGATTAAGCCAAGTGCAGAACAGAAAATAATTTTGTGACAAGATGATTCGATACTATTTGTAATTCTAGGGGGCCCATCTGTCATGTCCTATCTGTAACTTACTGATCTTTGCTCCAAAATGAAATATAGACTAAATCCGGAAATTCCCCTGAACATCAATGTACGCAGTTTTTTTTTTTTAATAATTTTATGACATGGCTTTTTTCCAAAATATACCCAAAAATACTGGCTTCCGCCAACATACCTTTAAAAATACTGACTCTTGGAAAACTTACTAAAATATACTCAAAAAGTATTAAAATACTGAATCTGGTCACACTGGAGACCTGAGCAGTATTTTGTGGTGTTCTGTGGTCTGTAAATATTAACTACGAAATCTCATAAATAAAACAAAATACTCCCCGGGATCGATGCTTTAGTTCATAGAGGAAAGTAATATCTTTAGTTATTACTCTGAGGTTGAGGCATTGAGTTGACAGCCGGTTTTAAATCCTTTTAGTACGAAGTTTTCGCGACAAAAAACACTGTATAATGACTGGATAGAATACTTAATATCTAGGTTCGACTAAAATAACCTAATTTAACATAATTAAAACACTTTTAATAATTTACTAAAATAATTAACCTAGAGACCGTTTTTTTGACGACCGGCTACCAGTGTTGCAAGCCCAAAAACTCATCCGTAGGTCCACATACTGCTGTCTTCCTTGCATGTAACTGGCGAAAAACCGCAATAGATGCTGGGTGCATCCGACCTCTGCTAGCTTCCGCAGTAAGACATCATTATCGACTGTGTCAAAAGCTTTTCGAAAGTCAAAATAAGCTGCGTCCACCTGCACCCCAGCATCTACTGCCGGCACCACGCGTCCCATGAAATCAAAAAGATTGGTAGCAGTGCTGTGCCCCTGCCGGAATCCGTGCTGCGCATCCGATAACTGTCCGCGCACTTGCTCTTGCATACAGCGCTGAATGGCAGACTCGGCTTGAGGCGGTCGAGTGCACTTCTAACGTGACTTTTTTTTTTTTTTTTTGGGTGTGATATCTTCAAATGGCTCCTCCCGTTCTGGGCAGAGCGAGAGGGAGTGTCAGACTTTTACTGACTAAAACTCACCCGTGTTCCTTCCGTTGCCTATGTGCTGGGGCCGCGATATCCCTTTCAGACAAACCCGCGACCCCAGCAGGAATACTTCTAACGTCCCTAACACTAAGATTATTAGAGTCTAGTCGTGTCCTGTCTACTCGTTGTACTTTTCTGCGATCGTATGTATTGCCAAAATGACTTAGGGTCTTTCGCAAACTGACATTAAATCTTATTTTGATGGTCTCTGCGTGCAATTTCTATTGATTTTTTAATATGCGATCTATATTTCGAATATTCGCCGTAATCACTAGTTAATTTCGTTGTTTTATATATTTATATTTTATGTAGTCTTGCTTTACTTTTTAAGTTTTTTATTATATCACTCGTGTACCATTTGGGGTAAATACTCGTATAACGTTGTTAGACAGTACCTAAATGTTTTCCTAGGAACACTTGCATCTAAAGTATTATTAAGTTTATCATAAAATAAATTCAAAATATCTTCCACATCACTCTTTTCAAACATATCGGTCCAATCAGTTGATGCTAACATGGAATATAGCAATTCATAATCCGCTTTATAAAAATTCCAACGCGGTCTAGTACCAGTGCGTGTGCCGACGGCACCTGCGGGCGCGGGGCGCGGGGCGCTCGCGCCCGCGAGTCGCACGCTCGCCACAAGCGGCGGGTGATGTGCTCGTAGAGTATATATGTTCTGTGGTGATGTGCGTCCACGGGCACGAGCGACCCATCCGCGATCACCACTGACACCTCGTGAAGATCCGAACTCAATATTAAATCTAGTTGTCTATCTAAACAGTTAGGTACATTATTGTTTTGAGTAAATCCGCAATAGGACAAAAAATATTCATAATAATTCCTCACATGTATGGGACACGAATAAAGATTAAAATCACCTAACACAATTATTTCTTTATATTTTGTACACAATTTCTCTATTATGCCAAAAAGAACCATGTAGTCATTCTCAGAACTACCAGGCGGAATATAAATCACTGAGCACAAACATAAAAATCTTTTATTTAAATAAACCGCTGCATTGATTAACTCAAAAACGCAGGTATCTATAGATACGACACTCACGTACACTTGTCGCAGCTGGAACCGATGTGTGGCCACTAAAAGCGCTCCTCCCTGTTTCCGACCGTCCGCTCGGTCGCAGCGAAGTATTTGAAATCCCGACGGGATTAATTCCAGGTCATGTATGGAAGGGTTGCAACCCGATTCCCTGATTGCGTATAAATCTGCATCCATTAATTCTAAGCTATTTCTGAATTCGTTCAGCTGTGTTCGAAGACCTCTTACATTTTGGTAATATAAATCAATGGTATTAATTTGATCTGTTTTTGGTGGAGTTTCGAAACCAAATCCACTTGTTAAACTCAGCATTTATAGGCCAGATTTCTGGCTAATGCAATTTCTGGAACCAGTTTTCAGGCACACCTATTATAAACGAAGAGTAGTCTCGTTTAGTTTTATGATTAATTTTATCAACTTTTATTTGTACATCTGGGCCACATACACTTATGACATGATCTGTTATAGCATCAATGGTAGTCTCAGGATGCAGTCGCCACACATGCAAGTGTTTTTTTCGTTCCGTTGCTTGAATAGCCTTCAGTTCCTTATTTGTTCCTCCTGCTACATTTTTAAGTGGTCTGTTATTTTTTTCTTAATTACTGTTGTTCAGCCCATTCCAGTATCGCCTTCCTCTACCTCTGTTTATTCCTAAGGTGTGCTCGTTGGTGAGGTAGTGTTAATAGCCATTTCCGTTACCGGTAATACAGCGGTCTACGTGGCCCCAACTTTATTTACTTTTTGTGTTTTGGTGGTGGCATTTTTAGATATTTTCTGCATTTTATGACTAGTAGAACTGTTCTGTTGACTAGCTACTTCTACGAATGTAGGAGGGTTGTCAACTATATCGCTTATAATGGCTTGAGTTTGTTTAGTATCTACTTTTACTTCAAGTACCCTCATCAGTTTTATTATGTTATCCAAATCGGATCGTGTTTGGGTGAATTGATTCAACAAGAGAGTAATCGCTTCAGCCTGGCTGTCCATACGGGCCGTCATTTCAGTTTTTCGAATCAGAATCCATTGTCGGTGAAAAACAAGCCTGACTACCCCGCTGCGTATTTATGTTATTGATGGGCTTGGTGGTGGTAGCAGTCTTAAGTGCAGGTGTCCTAACGCTGAGCGGGGTTCCCACGTTCCCTCTTTTAGGCAAGTTATTTTGTATTCCTCAGTATAAGACTTAAATGCGTCTTTATTTACTTCAAGGCATGCTATATCATAATGTTTCTTACACTTTCCATTAGAACATTCCATAAAGTAGTGATCCGTTATTATTGAGCCGCAAGCCCCGCAGCTAGGCATTATTTTGGTTAAATATCCAAATTGCAAATAACTGCCGTGCACTCCGCGTCCGCTGTGGTGCAACAAGGATGAAATATGTTTTTTTTCGCAGCCCGTGTCTTTCCCCCAAGGCGAGGAGGAGCGTACCTCGGCTGACGCGATCTCCGCGATGTCGCACTCACAAATCAACTGTTTCACTGCACTTTAGTCTTAGTTGTACTTATTGTTGCTTCACATTAAGAGTCATTATAGCGTACATTATTACTCCAAAAAGAAATTGGGTAAAATAAATTAGCAAAAAACACGTCCACACTGACCGCGCGCGCGAAAATACCATATATAATATTTATATAATCATAAAAGCTTGTCGCGCGTTTATTTTTTTTTTGCAACCTCGCGACAAGCATTTATGATTATATAAATTGTGTATAATGAGGTTATAAGTTGATAGTTAAAATTTTAAAAGGACATTTTATTTTCTTCATTTTAGAGCATTAAAATAAAAGCTTTTTTTTTTTAATGTTTTTTTGCTTTTAATTTATTTTTTACTTTTTAGTTATTTCTAATTAATCTCGGCAAGCCCTTTCATTTGATACCCATATTGCAGAAGTGCATAAAAAATAACTATTCCGCCATCTTGGATGTTCCGCCATATTAGATTTAGAATGACGTTACATTATTTTTCGAGTTACTCTCAACAAGCCCTTTCATTTGATACCCATATTGCAGAAGTGCATAAAAAATAACTATTCCGCCATCTTGGATGTTACGCCATATTGGATTTAGAGTGTTTGAGCTGTATGGCCTTAAGCCTTATATTAACTCTGAAACTTTTAATAAATACGTTGCTACTTAGTCTAAAACTTTTAAAAATACCTGCAAGGTAGCTAAAGCCTTGTACATTAGCAACAAGATCAAATCAGCCGATAATAAAATAAATACTGTTTGGAAAATTATCAATGACGATTTAAAAGAGTGTCCGTGGAGTTTCTTGCCCGTTCTTCTCCATAGGTACCTACTATGCTTTGGAATGGGCATCTAGCTTCATCTTTCTGACTGACAGACCCCTTGACAATTCAAAAGTGCCTGTAATTGGTTTATTTGAAATAAATGCTTGAGTTTGAGTTGAGTTTGAGAATGACGTCACATAATTTTTCGAGTTACTCTCAACAAGCCCTTTCATTTGATACCCATATTGCAGAAATGCATAAAAAATAACTATTTCGCCATCTTGGATGTTCCGCCATATTGGATTTAGAATGACGTCACATTATTTTTCGAACTACTCTCAACAAGCCCTTTCATTTGATACCCATATTGCAGAAGTGCATAAAAAATAACCATTCCGCCATCTTGGATTTTCCGCCATATTGGATTTAGAGTGTTTGAGCTGTATGGCCTTAAGCCTTATATTAACTCTGAAACTTTTAATAAATACGTTGCTACTTAGTCTAAAACTTTTAAAAATACCTGCAAGGTAGCTAAGGCCTTGTACATTAGCAACAAGATCAAATCAGCCGATAATAAAATAAAGACTGTTTGGAAAATTATCAATGACGAAACAAACAGAAATAAAAGTCATAATAATGATTTCACACTAGAAACTTCACGGGGTCTTATAAGCACTAACAAAGAAGTTGCTCAAGAATTTGTAAATTTCTTTACCGGTATCCCACTTAAAACTATTGAAACCTTACATTCCTCTCCCTCGCGTTCAATTGATTTATTAAGAGCAAACGTTTCATCCTGCCCGATTGAATTTAAATTCAAGCATATAAACCCCTTAACAGTAATAAAAGCTTTTAGGCAAATCAAGATCAATGGGGAATGTCAATCAAAGTTTGTACCTCCATTATTGAGACTATAGCGCCGTACTTAGCCTTAATATTTAATTTGTGTGTGGATCAAGGAGTCTTCCCCGATCTAATGAAATATAGTAAGGTAATACCACTTTTCAAATCCGGGGACAGTAAAGACACTAATAATTATAGACCCGTATCCGTGTTGCCAGTTTTAAGCAAGGTGTTTGAAAAGGTAATGCTTAATCAAATGCTCAATCATTTTAACACGAATAAAATCTTACACGATCAACAGTATGGTTTCACCAAAGGACGTTGTACGACCGACGCTGGTGTCACCTTATTAAAGCACATATTTACGGCGTGAGAAGAGGCCCAAGACGCCATAGGAATTTTTTGTGACCTCTCAAAGGCATTTGACTGCGTCGACCACGAAACCTTAATCTTGAAACTTGAGCATTACGGACTTGGAAAACTTGCGCTCAGTTTAGTAAAATCTTATTTAAATGATAGACAACAGCAAGTTCAAATAAATGGTGTCAATTCAATCGGTTTAAAAGTAAAAATGGGTGTACCACAAGGATCAATATTGGGTCCTTTCCTCTTTTTAGTTTATATTAATGATCTACCCCATTTGTTAAAAACTCAACCACAAATGGTGTTATTTTCTGACGATACTTCCTTAATTTTTTAAATTAATAGACGTGCATCAAATCTTGACGACGTAAATAACGCCCTACAGCAGGTCCAAAATTGGTTCACTGCTAATAATTTAGTATTAAATAGGAAAAAAACGAAGTGCATACGATTTTCTTTACCAAATGTAAAAAAGTAGTATTTGTGAGATAGTATTGAATCAAGAGAAACTAGAATTCGTCGATAAAACAGTTTTCCTAGGGATCACGCTCGACTCAAGGCTTCAATGGGGTCCTCATTTAACATCTCTTTCAGGACGGTTAAGCTCAGCAGCATATGCTGTGAGAAAAATCCGTCAATTTACTGACGTGGGTACCGCGAGGCTAGTCTATTTTAGTTACTTTCATAGTATTATGTCGTACGGTATTCTACTATGGGGACGGGCTGCAGACATCGAGTCTATTTTTATTCTGCAGAAAGGGCCATCAGAGCCATATATGGCCTCCGCAGGCGCGACTCTCTAAGGGAACTGTTTAAAGATATTAACATCATGACGGTACCTTGTCAATATATCTATGAAAACATTATGTACGTAAGGAAAAATCTGCATCTTTTTATTAAAAGAGGTGCAAGACACAATTACATCACTAGGAATAGGGACCAATTAGTTCAACCGGGTTTCAGGCTGGCTAAAGTGGACTCATCTTTCATGGGGTACTGTTTAAAATGTTACAATAAAATACCTCCCAACATACTTCAACTAAATGAAACGAAATTTAAATCTTATATTAAACGCACACTATGCAGCCAAGCATATTATAAGTTGGGAGATTATATCGCTGATAAAAATGCTTGGCTCAACCCTGGTCTTGCTCCACAAGGGCGCATAAACGAATAGATTAGCATTTGAAAATACTGTTGGAGCTGCTGAAGATTTAAAAAACTATCTTTGCATTGTATAAATTCAATCTCATAACATTGTACTCAACATGTGCTATGCAATTATACAATGTTATGACATTGTATAGTTACATTAGACAATTATACAATATTATGAGATTGAATTTATACAATGCAAAGATAGTTTCCGACTATAAAGCTACCATTTAGGTACTGGATATGTCTTTCACTGACTTGAATGTGCCTTGGCGGCTGAGAGTATGTCATGCTCACTCTAATGTCTCGCTGACGGTGGCGCGTGTGTTGGATCATTTAGCTCCCTTCAAAATGGTTGAGCTGAATGGTGCTAATCCATGCGTCATGTTCGTGAACGGGCGCCGTCAGTAGGGACTGGTCATCTCTTAGCTACCACGGCTTATTTTAATTTAATTTAATTTTTGAATTAATTTTTTTTCTACGGACGCTTTTAACGTTTTGCATCGTTCTCACATGTATAACTTCATCATGAATGATGTAACCAATTTTTTGTAACCATATTATGATTTAAAAGAGTGTCCGTGGAGTTTCTTGCCCGTTCTTCTCCATAGGTACCTACTACGCTTTGGAATGGGCATCTAGCTTCATCTTTCTGACCGACAGACCCCTTGACAATTCAAAAGTGCCTGTAATTGGTTTATTTGAAATAAATGCTTGAGTTTGAGTTGAGTTTGAGAATGACGTCACATAATTTTTCGAGTTACTCTCAACAAGCCCTTTCATTTGATACCCATATTGCAGAAATGCATAAAAAATAACAATTTTGCCATCTTGGATGTTCCGCCATATTGGATTTAGAATGACGTCACATTATTTTTCGAGTTACTCTCAACAAGCCCTTTCATTTGATACCCATATTGCAGAAGTGCATACAACTCTCCATGTTTTACAATCTCTGTTTGTGTCATGGTTATTTGCCGGATGAACTTACCAGAACGATCGTTGTTCCGGTTGTAAAGAACAAGACCGGGGATCTATCAGATAGGAGCAACTATCGGCCTATATCGCTGGCTACGGTAATGGCCAAGGTATTTTACAGCTTGCTTAATGACACCCTTAAAACTTACGTGGATTTACATGATGCCCAATTCGGCTTTAGAGGGGGACTTTCTACGGAAAGTGCTATCTTCTATGTTAAGCGGGCTGTTGGGTACTACACTGAGAGGAGTAGGTACACAACGAAACGAAATCCTATACAATGCGAGATCAGCATAAACTGGAAATGTATAGCTTGATGTGTAGCCGTGCGTACACCGTTATATGCGTGCTTTTTGGATTTATCCAGAGCCTTCGATACTGTTTTGTATGATAATAGTTAGTTAATGTTTTTAACACACTCAAGTCTAAAAACACTGGTGATTACTGGGGCATCTCCATTAAACTTTTAAGTAATATAATAGACATCGTAGCCCCCTATCTAGCTGTTACTTTTAATAAATGTGTTGATTTTGGAACTTTTCATGACCTCATGAAGAATAGTAAAGTCATACCATTATTTAAATCAGGTAATAAAAATGACGTTGGCAATTTTAGGCCTATTTCTATCTTACCAGCATTTAGCAAAATATTTGAAAAGTTAATACTCAAGCAGTTGCTTAGACATTTAAATTTAAATAGCCTCCTTCATAATGAACAATATGGCTTTACAAAAGGTCGTTCGACTACAGATGCGGGTATTGCTTTGCTGAAACACATATTTAACGTATGGGAGAACTCGCAAAATGCTATTGGGGTTTTCTGTGATCTCTCCAAAGCCTTTGATTGCGTGCACCATGACACGCTTTTGCGTAAACTGCGTCATTACGGTGTGCAAAACGAAGCTCTCAACGTTTTAAATTCGTATTTACATAATAGGTCCCAATGTGTAGATGTTGATGGTGTGAAATCTTCTGGGCTACCAGTTCAGTTAGGTGTACCTCAAGGCTCAATACTGGGTCCATTCTTGTTCTTAGTGTATATCAATGACTTACCATTCTATTTAAAGGGTATCTGTGAAGTCGTACTGTTCGCAGATGATACCTCTCTTATTTTTAAAGTAGACAGGAATAGACAAGATTTTGACGATGTAAACAGTGCACTCTCAATGGTTACGGATTGGTTTACGACAAATAACCTAGTTCTAAATACTAAGAAAACGAAATGTGTAAAGTGTGCCCTACCAAATGTTAGAAATCTAGGTCCCAACATCGTCTTAGATAAAGAGGTGCTTGAATCTGTAAACTCGGCGGTTTTTCTGGACATAACAGTAAATGCCAAACTTCAGTGGGGCCCACATATATCGAGCCTAGCGGGAAGGCTCAGTTCAGCCGCCTACGCCGTCAGGAAAGTAAGACAATACACTGACGTCGATACAGCTCGGTTAGTCTATTTTAGTTATTTTCATAGCGTTATGTCCTACAGTCTTCTGCTGTGGGGCAAAGCTGCTGATATTCAAAATATATTTGTTCTTCAAAAACGAGCTGTTCGCGCTATTTACCAGCTTGGTGCCAGAGTTTCTCTGAGAGATTTTTTCAAAGATATTGGTATCCTCACGGTGGCATCGCAATTCATCTTCGCCAATATCTTATATATTAGGCAAAATATACACTTATACACTAAAAACAGTGATTTTCACAATGTTAACACTAGAACTAAGGACAAACTACGAGCTCCCTTTCACTGGCTTCATAAGGTTCATAACTCATTTGTTGGGCTTGGTATAACCTTTTATAACAAGCTACCCTCTTCTTTGCTAGATTTGCCTTTTAATGCGTTTAAAACGAAAGTAAAATCCAATCTTTGTTCAAAGGCATACTATTCTATCAACAACTACTTAAATGATAAGAATAGTTGGTCGCTGTGATTAACTCAAGACAATGTTTATGTTCTTTCTCCAGCTTACGTACTGACAAGTTATATGAGTTTATATAATTGTTTATTTTATTTGACTTTTTAAGTCAAGTTATTTTAATTTAACTTTAATTTATTTTTGACAAAATCTACTCATCACCAACTCATCACACTGTTTTTTTATGAGTTGTATTGCAATATGTGGTTAGCTAGTGACCTCGACAATTGATCATATTATTTACTGTTATTAGTAATTAACTCTTTGTTTATTTATTTTACATCGATGGTCCTAGTTATTTATAACTTCCAGTTACAACTATATGTAAGCGGGCACGCTCTCTATGCCTGGAGGCTTTTTTATTTAGATATTAAATTCTGTTTACGTTTAGTTTTTTTATTTCGGCCTGAGTATCGATGATTGATTGGTTGAGTTCTCGATGATTTTGTTTGGTATATTGGCGTGTGCTAGCTAACATATGGCTAATAATTTGAATTATGTTTTGTGTTGTGTAATGTAAATTATTTTGAATACTATTATATAGAATCTTTTTTTTTGTTCTTCTAACTGAACATACAGCTGTGCTGCTGGGGAGTTTGTTGCGCCACTTCTTCTTCCCAGCTAATGCACTAGGAAGTGGTGAAGGGTGGGCGTTTTGGGGGACTGTCTTATGTAATTTTGACGTTCGAAAAGTGCTGATTCTCAGCCTAGTTTGAATAAATGACTTTTGAATTTTTTGATAGACTGTGGATGAAGCTGGAGAGCGCTGGTGTTCCGGCAGAGGTTGTCTCAGTGTTAAGGCATTGGTATCGGTACCAGCGAAACCAGGTACGATGGGCTGGGGCTCTCTCTCAGGAATAGTAATAATCTCAGGCAGGGGGGCATTACCTCTCCTCTGTTGTTCAACCTGTACATTAATGACCTCATCTGTGAGCTCAGCAGTACTCATGTGGGTTGTTTTGTGGATGGAGTTAGCGTCAATAACATCAGTTATGCAGACGACATGGTACTGCTGGGCCCATCGGTGGGCGCAGTTCGTAAACTTGTGGCGATCTGTGAGGCGTACGCGGCGGAACATGGACTGAAGTATAACTGTAAAAAGAGTGAAGTTCTGGTTTTTAAGAGTGGAAAACGTGGTCCACTTCATGTTCCGCCTATTAAGCTTAATGGCGCAGCGCTAGCAGTGATGAGCAGTTTCAGGTATCTGGGGCACATTGTGACAGACGAATTGCAGGATGACGCTGACATTGAGAGGGAGCGCAGAGTATTGGCAGTCAGGGGGAATATGGTTGCGCGTAGGTTTGCTCGCTGCTCGAGGGAAGTAAAGATAACTCTTTTTAAGGCGTATTGCCAGTCCTTTTACTCGAGCAGCTTGTGGATAAACTACACTCTTAGGGCTGCTAATGCTCTGCGTGTCCAATATAACAACATTTTCAGGATGCTGATGCGGCTGCCTCGCTATTGTAGTGCATCTGGTATGTTTACGGAGGCGCGAACGGACGGCTTCCATGCGATTATGCGCAAAAGGGTAGCTTCCTTGTCACAGCGTGTGCGAGGCAGTAGCAACGGCATCCTGCAGATGATTGTATCTCGTGCGGATTGCCCTATCCAAAACAAATGGATGCGCATTGTTTTGGGCGCTCACTAACACATTGTTTATGTCTTATACTAACACAATTTTGATTTTGATTTTATTGTATATTATTAATATTATGTATATTATTTAATTTAGGTTAATGTGTAAAGTAAGTGTAATGTTTTATATGCATTATAATTATCTGAAATAAATTAATTAATAATAATAAAAAATAACTATTCCGCCATCTTGGATGTTCCGCCATATTGGATTTAGAATGACGTCCTATTATTTTTCGAATTACTCTCAACAAGCCCTTTCATTTGATACCCATATTGCAGAAGTGCATAAAAAATAACTATTCCGCCATCTTGGATGTTCCGCCATATTGGATTTAGAATGACGTCACACAGCTTATCGTGTATTGTCATCCAAACTAAACGTGTATACAAAATTTCAGCTCAATTGGTTGAAAATATCTGCTTCAAAATTGAGTAGCAAGATTTCACGCGAACAAACATACATACATACCTACATTGCAAGTTAAATAAAAGCTTTTAAAATGCAAGACGTTTTGAATTATATCTTTGAAGAGGAAATTGTGTTAGATGATTTTGAAGGTATAGAAAGAATTTTGCGCACTCCCCGTTTATAGACTCTGTACGAAAGGATATCATCAAGATCAATAAGGCATCTACAATCGCCACATGCGAACTACGCATCAAAGACCTGACGTCAAACAAAATTCTGACGTCACACAAATCCTGCATCGCGCAATTAGAGTTTACCGCGCGATTGACATATATACAAGCTCCCGACTTCAGCCTCTAGGCAGTTGCCCGCCAGACACGACACTTTTCTATGGTGGATGAGTGAACTTCCCCCCCCAGGTTCCTCATGCCCCTAAAACTACTTCGTTTTATTTAATTTTCAAGAGGATTTTTTTTTAAGCTATGGCATAGCTTCTATCGCGGGCCTTGAGCGTGGAGACCGAATCCAGAAATTCCGTAACGAAAAAACCTAACACCCTTGTCAGCGCACTCTGTTTTTATTTTTTGAAATTTTTTGAACGGAGCTTCAGTTTTTGATGGCGTTACGTTGTTAGAAGCATAATAAATATTGTAGCGGTGGGTGAAATCACTTGTTTATCTGTGCCGTGAACAGTGCGTGCTTTGTGTTAGCGGACGTTTTGATAAATACTTGGTACGTAAGTTTGTTATTTGTTTTATACGTAAGATTATATACCATTTTGTTCGTGATTTTACGGTCTTTCTATAGTTTCAATGATAAATATTCCTGAAGAACCTACTACGTAGTAGGTACCTACGTATTGTAAGATAATAAAAATATTTTGAACAATATTAACTCATTTATTTAATAAAAGAAAAAAAAATGTTTTCTTATCGGTCACCATGCTCAAAAAGTGTAACTTGAATTAATATCAAAGACAAAAAAACAAAGGAAAAAAAATACTGCATAAATAAAATAAATAAATAATTATAATTGCATATGTTGATAAAAAATGCTATGCAATAGCTTTACCGCGGCAGTCTCCGAGTGCCACACGTCTTTTTTTATCAAAATCTAGTGCGAAAGTACCTTGTACAAAGCACCAGATGGCGCCAAACGCCATACCTACATCCAACAAAATTACTCGAGTGACGTCTGTAGCGACTGTAGCCTATTTTAAAATGTACCTATTCTGTGAGTTTGACAATGAAAGTTGATTAACGTTGACATTCACAAAATATTGATAAATCATTCGATCATTCGGTCAATTTCGACTCACTCATTATAAAACGCTTGGTTATTTAACCGTTGGTTAGAAATAAGTAGTGAAAATACCTCAGTGAAATACGTAGTATCTCTAAATAGTCTGTGGTAGTGAACACGAAAAAAACGCGGTTTGTTTAAACAACTGTTACGTAATCTTCTAACAGAACGGTTACGTAATCAATGATTACGTTGTAGTGGGTGAACTCGGGCCTTAAGCTACCATACTCAAAGCCTCCAGCCAAGGGCAAAAACTATTCAATAAAATTAAAACTAGGAGAGCGCTCGCTAAGGGCACCCTATGTGGGATACGAACCTCGGCTTAGGGCGTCGCTGTGGGAAGGACATCAAGATGGATCAAGCATATATTATTATTATCAGGGGAGTTTAAAGCTACAGGCTCAGCATCGACGCGGGCTGGCACATTGTCGAGCAAGGGTCAGGGGGGACTGAGAACAGTGAGCTCGCACATGATTAACGTTTAACGTTAGCGTTTCGATGACAAACAAGTGTTGTCACCGCGTCATTGTATGTCAGAGGTGTCAAAACGAAACAGAAACGCGAGTATCTTTTGATGCGCTATGGCGAATCTAATGATTAAAATCTGTGCCACTGTCATTATTTTCATGAAAGCCGTCACTGCGACCGTCAAGTGCGGCCACAGCTTTTCTTCAGCTTTTCTTGGAAACCATAAAGCTTTAGAATAATGACATGATGGAGTTAGTAAGTATACCTATCATGGCTGTATGGAATTAGTACGAACTATCCTCTACTATTAAATGAGCATTCTCTATTTTCACCCGAGCAGAGCTCAGTCGAACAGGTACCTACTAATATAAATATATATACATATATATATATACAGGGTGGATTTTTGAGATGGGACAGTAAGGGTAGCTACATTAACCGTTGCAGCTACAAGATAACGGTTAAATGAGACTGTCCTTAACTTTTTGAGATATCTTGATCTGCAATCACAGATTAAAAAAAAAAAAATACAGTCAGCAAGAAAAAGGGCAGTTTTCACAAAACTTTTTTTGATGCTAAACGGTTCTGTTTCTTTTAACAACACCCTCACGGATCAGCAATACGCATAAGTATAAATAATAAGCATACTTATTAGATAACAATCAGCACAAGTGTATATAAACCGCGTCATTGTGTGTCAGAGGTGTCAGATGTGTCAAAACGAAACGGAAACGTGACTGTCTTTTGCCGCGGTAGGCAGGGCCGCGCCGCCCATGTAGGCGAAGTGTGCAGCGCACACAGGCGCTGGCGCCGGGGCACTAGGGGCACTGGCGGCGCACCTGAGACTGAAATGCATGGCATTCATCAGAAATTTCATCAGAAATTCAAAGAGTCGAGTATCGATATGTAATAACAAATACGTCTATGGTTCAAGTTTACATTATTTGAACGGACCCTAGGTCTCGGATTTTTGTTTATGTTTTAGTTTTTTTTTTTTACTGTATTTATTTTTAGAGTTCATGAATAATATTGCCCGCTGATAGTACTGAATTTTCTCTTACTAGAATGTCAAACAATATGAAACGAAATTATCAGCGGTAGGTACCTCATAGCATCAATTTAACTTAACCCAGACTTTAGCGATAGAATATAGCTATTTTAAATATATATTTAGCGTTAAGTATTTAACCCTAGTTTTACTTCTAACTCTTGGTGGCGCAAGATGAAGAAAAAACCGGTCACGTAGGTACTGTTAACGTACCCGTGCCGACCGAAACCATACCATGATTAACCCTGAATTAGCTGTTGACTCCGATTTAATTAGGATAACTCATAAACGTACAAGTGGGCCTTAGTTAAAAGTTAGAAAACAAAATATACATACATTTGACTGGTACTTATCAGTCAGGTTGAAGCACAGATAACTATATACTAGTCAGGGTTGAAGCAGAACTGATGCCTTTTATAACGTCTATGGAGGACGTAATGAAAATTTTAATTTATCAGGCGGCCAGTGATGTCCTCGTGTACAGTGCGCCCAGTAATGACTGGCATGTGGTAAAATGGATTTAAATTGAAAAGTTAGAAAATAAATAATGTCTTATGACTTTATTTCAAACTTTGGGGGTTCGATACGCTTATAATCCGTGTCGCACGGCGACCCTTCTGGACGGCCATGCGTGACTGTTATGTGGGATAGTCATAGTGGGTGGAGGCCACTTGACGAAGAAGAAACCATTTTTTGCTTAAAATCCGTGTCGCACGGCGACCCTTCTGGACGGCCATGCGGGACTGTAATGTGGGATAGTCATAGTGGGTGGAGGCCACTTGATGAAGAAGAAACCATTTTTTATCGTGTTAAGTCACTCTGCATGTATATCTAGCATTAGATAATTATTCCTTTTTTGTGGAAAGTGAAACCCGGTTTTAAAACTCCATGGGCAAAGAAGAAGGATTAGCACAATATGAAAAAAAAAACTTGTTAAATACTTTTTTAATGATTTTTTTTTGATACGCAAAAAGGAATGTCCAAAACGCATTTTACAGTGGAAACAGCGCTAATTATTCCCCTAGTGGCAGACATAACGTACTAATTTGTCAAAATAGGTTATAACGCAACTAAGTACGAAAGAGTATAAAGTGGTATTGAACCTCTCTTTTTCCCCTTAAAGTTTTAGTTGGTTTGTCTCTTTCTATCTTCCGTCAGACAGCGCTGCCTGAAACTGTCACTGTTATACCGCGAGGCTACGTACCTACGTAGTAACATCGCTTACGTTCATGTTTTTTGAGAAGAAAAACGTTGAAATCTGTACATTATTGTAATATCAAACGAGAAAATGTTCGGTGGCAGTGCGCCCGTGGTGATTCAATCCAGGTGAAACACGCGCGGTGAAAGGGGAGTGCAAAACGTGGTGTATCGAACACGAGCTTGCGGTTGCCGTAGTTTGTTATCAAACAGCGCTTCGCGAGGCCGCGACCGCGAGACCATGGCGGAGGCGGCGCCCGGGACCATCGTGAAGGAGGGCTGGCTGCAGAAGCGCGGCGAGCACATACGCAACTGGCGCGATCGCTACTTCATCCTGTTCGACAACGGCGACCTGGTGGGCTTCAAGACGCAGCCAGAGCGGAACAACTACCGCGACCCGCTCAACAAGTTCACGGTGCGCGACTGCCAGATCATGGCCGTGGACAAGCCGCGCCCTTACACCTTCACTATCCGCGGTTTGCAGTGGACCACCGTCATCGAGCGCAACTTCTCCGTCGACAACGAGAAGGAACGGTGAGTGTGCTCCAGCAGCCACAGCCCTTGTCACGGAGCGCGCCTCGCACTCGCTGCTAGTCATAGAGCACAGAGGCCCGTGCAGGACTGGCTGCTGCTCCTCATACTACATGCGCATAGTAAACCAATAATAGTTGTCAGTGGTGTTTCAGTGCACGGTAACTGCATTGGGTTTTGCCCACTGCTTGTGTCATAAGGAAACTATTTGTTTGAGAGGAGGATGATTTTGTTATTCTCATCTTTTCCTGTTTCAGTGGTTATGGATGCTGTCATAGATGACAATATGTGAAGTCTGCTTTTTTCCTATTTGCAACCTAGCTATGACTGCATAAAATTAGAATCATGAAAATAACTAACAAATATGTTTGACATTCACTGTTTGTATCTCAGTTACAAACAGCTGATAGTGGTGCTATCTGAACTTTAATTATTATGATGATTACATTTCTTCAATTGAACAATAATATTTTTTATGTGTGACCTTGGCTTCTGCATATTACACAGGATATGTTGGGAGTGGCCAATGGGGCTAAAGCTATAATACCAACCTGTATTTTCCCACTGCAGGGTGAAGGGACGTTTATACCAAAGTATAAAACAGGCTTTCTACTGTGTCAACTGTTTTCATTTATCGTCTACACGTAACATTACAATTTGTTTTAAATGAAAACAGTAAATAACAAAAAAATATACATATTTGAAATTGAATCAAATGAAGTAAAAATGTAATCTTAAATTATAACGAGACTACATGGGCTGTGGTGTAATCACCTAATCACACACTTAGTTAAAACATAACAAGTATTCATTTGTATGAGTTGCTTTTATTTATAAACCTGTAGTTTTTATTTGCAATGAATGCTGTATATGATCTCTTTGCTTTTACTAATAATGTGAACTGTAAAAGAAATAGGTGTGATCCATGAGTTCTAGCACAGCTCATGTTACTATGTCAGTGTTTTAGTTTGCAGAAAAAGTATTTAGAGTTGGATTGCTTAGATTATGTATGTAGATGCATGTTATAATGCACTTCATGGTTCTTTTCCAAATTATTGAATTTTCCAAATGTGTGTGGATTGCCAAATCTGAAACTATTTAAGAAATAGCCATAAATACTTGAAACTCTTGGGGCCGATTTTGATAAAACCAAAACTGCAAACTCATTATTGTGCCCGGGACTCAAACCTGTTGATTTTGTAAAAAGAAAACACTGTACCATGCCAGCCAGTAGTGTTGCTTTTAAGGGTTCTGGAGGATAGATAGGTAGTTGCTGCATTTAAAATATTGGGATACAGCTTCACCCAGTTAGACTAGAAGCTGACCCGAACATAGTTGGGAATCGAACCTGATGATTTTTAAAAAAGGGTTGTGGAGGTCAGATAGGTAGAAGCTGTTCAGCTTCACCCAGTTCTAGACTAGAAGCCGACACAAACATAGATGAGAAAAGGCGACAGACTTCTTATTCTGATCAAATTGTTGATTTGATTTTAGTTGATCACTTTCCTTTAGTTCACCGTATATCATTACTTTCCAGGATTTGATCCTTATTAGCGACACCATCGGATGGTGAAATTAATTATTTGTAATATCAATGGATTCAATGCCTAGCTAGGAAAATGCATTAAAAGAAACTCTAATGATACTGTTTTAGTTTTCATCAAAATCGGCCTCGCCATTCCATTATCATTTGAATATTTCTTACTTGACTACGCGATGCAAAAAGGAGGGTTATGATTTTGATTGGTATGTATGTTCATCTGTCTCTCATAACTTATAAACTACTCATCATAATTTGACAGATGAGGTATCGTTAGAAGCGTCTTATTTTTCCGCTGAATTGTTACAGGCTATGTGACGTTTTAATGCAGCCCGTTTGGGTATCAAATGAAAGGAATTAATTAGTAACAAATACACTGATGGACATATTTAGAGGAACGCAAAAAAAAGTGTGAATAAGATAAAATAACCTGGATATTTGTGATAATTTAGTTTATTAATTTGGATTCTGTTTATTATTCGTTAATTTAAAATTGAAAACGTCAATAAACAAACGATCAAATGACAAAAGTTAACCAATTCAAGAAAAATGAAGGAACAATTTTACAGGTTTCTTTTTGTACTTAACAATTTATTTAAATTTTTCATAAATACATGGCATACTCCTAATCAAGTTATCGATAAAATCTTGAGAGATTGCGTTCCATTCTTCCTGTAATGCGTTTTTAAGATCTCTCAAATTAGTGGGGGCAGGATTTCTTTTTTTAATTTGTCTTCCAAGCTTATCCCATACATGCTCTATGGGGTTTAAGTCAGGTGAACGCGCTGGCCACCCCATAACATTGATTTCAACATCTCGAAGGTATTCGACAACTACAGCCGCAGTATGGGGGCGTGCATTATCATGCATAAAATAAATCTATCTCCTATAAAAGGGGCAAATGGCACTGTACGTTCTTCCAAAATCTCAGTTACATATCGCGCCGCTGTTAGTGACCCATTCTCAATGACCTGGAGTTCCGTACGTGCCCCCATACAAATACCTCCCCATACCATAACTGACCCTCCACCATATGCCTCATTTCCAATGATGTTGCACTGAGTGAACCTCTCTCCTGGGCGTCTCCACACTTTAATCCTTCCATCATCTGGCTTCAGGCAAAATCTGGACTCGTCTGAATAGAACTTGACTCCAAGCTTCGTCATTCCAATTTTCGTGAATGCGAGCAAAATTAACTCGAGCTACTCGATGGGATGTGGCAAGAAGTGGGCTTCTGGCAGGCAAGCGTGAATTTGGTCCGGCCGATTGCAGCCTTCTTCTCACAGCTTTTGTGCTAACTGTAACCCCACGAACTTCTTGGAGCTTGGTTCTTACCTCAGAAGAAGTTAAAGTCCGGTTTCTAAGCACGCTAGTAACAATGTACCGGTCATCTCTGGCCACAGTTTTCCGTTTACGGAAACGTTTACGGCAGGACAGGGCCTGCGATTCTTGTATACTGTCCGGTCTGCCATCTTGACAACTCGGTGTACCACAGATTTTGATACTCGTAATTTTTGGGCCACATGTTTGAGGTGTGCCCTGTTTCAATTAAAGTAACAGCCCTAGCAACTTGAGTGGCGTTTAGATCTGGCATTCTCAGTTTATTTGAAGTCACAATTCACACTTAACACGATAAACAAGGCAGTCAAGGCAATTTTTTTAACAAAACCTAAATTTAAACTTAAATTTAAAAGTTGGCAAATTTTTTCGCAGTAAGAAAGAATGCAATATTACGCAATAACTACATAAAAACAAATGAAATTCGAAAAAAGAACATTCCAAAACTTGCTTTTTTTTTTAAAGCATTTACAAATGTTTTCGGCCAGTACGCACGTTAATTAAAACAGGAGAATTTAATTTTTTTTTTGCGTTCCTCTAAATTTGTCCATGAGTGTATATTATAACCCCATAATAATTTAAATAAAAATAAAAGTTATAATAACTAAAACCCGAATAAGACAAAATAATCAACTAAAAAGGTATTTAAATAAAACAAGACATCACAGACAGACAAAATTAAAAATCCGGAGTCACACGTAATCAGTTCAATTTATGCCTTATCACGTGTTACATGTCAGTAACAATTGGTTTTTAGTTTTATAACTTTTATTTTTTAATTTCTTATGGTTTATGTAAATATAGTCGACTTTTGCATGTATATCGAGTGGAAAGTGCGACATGAGTAGTAATACTTCTAATACTTGTTTGGATGTGCAGCGAGGAGTGGGTGGCGGCGATCCGCTACGTGTCGTCGCAGCTGAGCGCGGGCGGGCCCAGCGCAGGTGCGGGCGCGCTCCCCGAGAGCGACGACCGCGACATGGCGCAGCTCGGCACCAGCTTCCGAGACCCCCGCCGCATAGTGCGTACCATAGATATAAGAACCGGTAGTTGAAAATGTATCGAAACCCAATGTCTCCCACTTCGTCCCCCGACGTCGTCACAAGTACACATGCAGAGGTCGCGCTCACACTTGCAATTTGTAAATCAGAACGTACTACACAATCAATTACAAACCTTACCCCATCAAACATAGCGTGCATTTACCCTGCACCGTACAACTCACTCACACGAAAACATCGATCGTTGTGCTGTGCAAAAGCCGTTTATTTTACATAAACGCTAGTGATTGACTAAATCGGAAAGTTATCGATTCTCCTCTCATGAAAAAATAATAAATAAAAAACTATATAAATATAATAAGATGATATAAATAAACAAAACAACTAAAAAAATATATTCAGTAAATAAAAAAAAAACCACAATATGAGTACCTAGGTATAAAACAAGATTTTACACTGGTCTTCCAATCAGGTTCTAACGGTTGACAAATTGAAGAATAAACTTTAATAGAAATATTAATTCATACGACAATCGACATTGTTGTCGATAGCCTACGTTAGTGGATCTGCACAAGCACATCACTAACTCCTCGCCATAAACAACGCGGTAATTAAGTGATAGAGTTGCCACATTTGAAAGGTCAACGTCAATACTCATTTAATTACACCCGAGATATCGCCCAACGTCAAACGGCAATGTGAATATCGTAGTTAAATTATCGCGATAAGTTGTGGCTACACCTACGATTAAAGTCCATCATCGCGATAATCAACGGCATTGATTGATGAATGATGCATAATATGTTTCGATTGGCAAACATGCGGGTGAACACCCCTCTAGGCTCTATGGTCGGTGCCTCGCCCGTTAGCAACAAATGGCACCCCCAGGCGGTCAGGCAGTCAGGCACTCCTGTAGTTCATCGTCATCCTGCCCTATCCTGGTCAGCGCTGCATGTCTTGTTCTTACTTACATGTCTATCAGCTGCCATGTCTGTGTTTGTGACTGAGATACCTACGGAGAGTCTCAGGATTCAATCCCTCGCCAACCATATCATGTGTCACACAATTCCACCATCGTATTTGAGGAGCTCCGGAACAAAAGCCGATAAATCCAAAATACGAAAAATGGATTTATCGGCTTTTGTTCCGGAGCTCCTCATTTATAATAGGTACACACTGTTTGAAACACGCATTTATTTATACGGTACTAACCTATTTTTAGTATCTACAATATCATACAAAAAAGCGTAAGGCAAAATTTGTAAATTCATGACATATGTAGGTGTCATTGCATAATTAAGTTGGTATTTTGGTGAACAGGAAAATTGCATGCGTTAGTCACCCGTTACTCAGAATCAGACCAACAGGGCCGCCACAAAACAGATATACGAGGGGTGTTCAATAAATAGTGAGAATGAGTAAGACGCAATTATCTTTTATTATATGTTATTTTATTTTTCGACGTAGGGTTTATACACTTTGTATATCTTTTCTCTAATCCTAAAATTCCCTTTCTAAAAAAATCTTCTTCCTGATCCCATAAAAAATAATTTACGGCGGCGACTACTCCGTCATCATCTTCGAATTTCTGGCCCCTGAGATGTTCCTTTAAGCGCGGAAATAGCTAGAAATCACTAGGAGCAAGGTCCGGTGAACATGGAGGATGTTCCATCAATTCGAAGCCAGCTTCTTGAATGGCAGCCATCGCAACTCTGGACTTGTGCGCAGGGGCGTTATCTTGGTGAAACAAAACAACTTTAGCGAGTTTGCCACGCCGTTTCTTGCGTATTTCCTCACGCAACTTTGTTACTTGTCCTGCGTACATAGTCCCCGTAATAGTGGCTCCATGATTAAGATATTCGATCATTACCACCCCTTGGCTGTCCCAGAAAAGAGAGTCCATGATCTTTCCGGCGGATGGAATCGCCTTAAACTTCTTTGGAGTTGGAGATGACGGTCGCTTCCAAGTCATGGACTGTTGTTTCGTTTCCGGGTCATAATGGTGAAGCCATGTTTCGCCCATAGTTATGAATCGAGCCAAAAATCGGTCAGGATCTTGTTGTAACAAATCCAAACAGCTTTGTGAAATTTTCAGTCGAGTTTGTTTCTGCGCGTCAGAAAGCATTCTGGGCACCCAGCGCGCTGACACTTTTTTCATACCCAAATGGTCGTTTATAATATTATGGACACTTCCTATCGAAATCTTTACTTCTTCAGCTATAAAACGAACAGTAACACGACGATCCGCCAAGACAATATTTTCAACTTTTCTAATCATTTGTTCAGTCACTGCCGATATGGGGCGTCCCGTTCGTGGGTCGTCGTTAGTGGAAGTTCTTCCTCGCTTGAACTCAGCAAACCAACGCGCAACCGTAGAATATGGAGGAGCATGAACCCCTAATGTTGCTCTCAAGTCTTGATTTACCTGCTCCGTAGTAAAAAATTTTCAAGCAGAGATATTTTATTACCGCGTGAACTTCAATTTTATCCATTTTTAAGAACACGTTCCGAAACGACGCAAACAATAGACTTCTACTTTTAAAAAACAAAAAAAAATTAATTGCTTTTTTATTATCATCTTATCTAATGTCTGGGCTATGCCTGCCAGTATTTTTTTTTTTTCTTTCCAAGGAGAATGTATCGCATTCTCACTATTTATTGAACACCCCTCGTACAAGCGCACGTACACACATAATTATAGACACTTGTCTACGTACACTACGTACAGCGAGCGAGTGAAGCGCACTCGCAAGCGCGACTGCCACCAACGTGTGACGTTTGGCGTTCATTCTGATAGTTTCTGATCGCCGCCGTGCGCCGTACGCATGCATGTATATATGTGTGCGTGCGCTTGTTTTCGCTCATTTTATGGAGCCAACTTTCTTTTAACTATGTATTTTGTGCTGCCGCCATGCTAGGAGGTTCTTCTGACTAGAGCTCTGACCCGTTAGCTTGGGACCATGTTTCCGATATCGGCGGCCGCCGCCGCCGGCCGGTGGGCTAATCTATCTTTTATATTTATAAAAGGCAAGTGTCCCGACTGACAAATCATCGCCCAGCCGAGTCGAATTTTGGACAGTAGGTTCCTTTTGTTATATAGGCATCCTAAGTACTACTACCAGACTATAACTAAACGCGATCAGTACCTATGTCTTAAACGCGTTCAAGAGCTGTCAGTGTCAAAATCGTTATGGAATATTGTACACTGACAGCTCCTGAACGCGTTTAGATGTGCTGAATGCGTTCAGTTTCATTGCTGAAATCTGCACTAAGAAATTTTAGTCAACATGGCGAGTGACCTTGTGTGAGTAATTATAGGATGAGTCAGTTGTTTGTCGCACTCACTTGATGGCAACAATTACAGCACACTGTTGTGACGACTGCTCGTAGTACGTGCTCTATCACGGACTCCTTCCTAGCTCAACGTGCAGGGCTGCCCACAAGCATACAGTAATTGATACAATAGTCCATATTATGTTATAAGGTACAGGACTTAGAGCTATGTTAGTAAAATTAAAAATAATTATTATTGTGGACATGCATGAGCGACCAATGCCTCAAGATTTGGCTGTCCACTCTGCCCGACACCACGCTCAGAAGCGTGTTGGTACTACCCTTTATCCGAGACCACAGGGAAGCCGTTCTTTTGCGAAGCACCGCCTGGAAGACGTCCGCGGTGAGGCCGGCGAACATGCCGGAGGCGCTGCACCGCCATGGGAGCCCCAACAAACTCCTGAACGCGTTGTTATACTGGACGCGCAGAGCATTGCAGGCTTTTTTAGTGTAATTGCTCCACAGGTTGCACGTGTATAACGATTGGCAATAGCCTTTAAGGGGCATGCGCTAAGGTAGCCCGCGAAATTCAAATTTTCTTACGTTTTTTGCAATTTGCAGCCGTATCAAATGTTTATTTGATACATATTTATCGTGTTAGGGGAATCGTGTGCGTAGTCCCAGCGCGAGCGGAAAAATGTCGAATTTCTTCATTTCAGTTTAGCAGATATTTAGTGTATGACGTCGTGTAATTGTGTATGGTAAGTTCAAATTTGTGCATCCAACCATTGGGGAGCTATTCAACAAAAACTGTTTCCGCTGGGACTACGTCATCCCAGCGGAACTTTTTTTTTCCTATGGACGTACAAGAAGAAAAATACATTCAATAATTAGTGTGTAACGAGAGGTAAATGTGTATGTGCAAATGAAATTTGTGCGTCCTTTATTTACCAAGTTATTCAAGTTTCCGCTGCGCTGACGTTTAGCAATTGGATGAAAATCATATAAAACGGTTTAGTGCAGAGTTGTAATTTTTGACGCACGTTGCTTTGTATTTGTGTGTAATGTGTGTGAAAACAGAATTTGAAAAAAACATACCGTTCAGAAGATATACACGTAAAAGTAAAATTAGGTTATTAGGTCCAAGTACTTAAAATAGGAACTCTAGAGCCTAACTTATAACGTTTATTTGTATCTTGTAAGTGTCTACAATATCCTGCCAAGTTTCATTTATGTGCTCTTAGTAATTAACGAGCAATGGCATAATTTACTACGACTGGACCACTATATTTAAGACATCCGATTGTAGGACTGTTTAATGGAATAGCAAAATGAAACATATTCCAATATTTAGTGTATTCATTCTACTATTCGCATGTAAAATTTCAGCTCACTACATTAAATTATTAAAGAGATATAATGAAAATACTAGAACAACTGCAATACATGGATAAACCGACCAAGTTTGAATGGCTACGAAAAAGCGGCCGTGCAGTAGAAAAGGCTAACGTTCTAAAATTTCCAGAATAGTATCGTTATTGTGTTTAATAGTTTCGTACAGGTGCGCACACAATTCTTGAACAAGTAACTAACAACTTTCGTGATAAAAATAGTAGATCACTTGTTTTTCTCATAAACTTACGAAATAATTACAATAATAATTGCATCTGTATTAATAAATGCATTTATTAGTCACAATATTACAAAAAATTGTTACAGTAGGTAATTATTATGTCCTTAATATTCTGCCGGTACCAGCGTACAAATATGTTGATGTTACACGATACAATTTAATTAAATAGAAATACTAATAATAATTATTATTAGAAAAAAACATTAACCCCAGTAGTCATTTCAAAAGTCGAATTTATAAACTTAACGGTATAATAGGGAATAATCTAAAGTAGGTAGGTGTTTTCTTAGCGCGCGCTTCCCGTTCTGTTTTGTTTGTCAGTCACAAATGTGCAGCCTTGTCATGTTCTGGTTTGTTTGTTGATTTTTGAATTTTGAATGAATACACTAAATATTGGAATATGTTTCATTTTGCTATTCCATTAAACAGTCCTGCAATCGGATGTCTTAAATATAGTGGTCCAGTCGTAGTAAATTATGCCATTGCTCGTTAATTACTAAGAGCACATAAATGAAACTTGGAAGGATATTGTAGACCCTTACAAGATACAAATAAACGTTATAAGTTAGGCTCTAGAGTTCCTATTTCAAGTACTTGGGACCTAATAACCTTATTTTACTTTTACGTGTATATCTTCTGAACGGTATGTTTTTTTCAAATTCTGTTTTCACACACATTACACACAAATACAAAGCAACGTGCGTCAAAAATTACAACTCTGCACTAAACCGTTTTATATGATTTTCATCCAATTGCTAAACGTCAGCGCAGCGGAAACTTGAATAACTTGGTAAATAAAGGACGCACAAATTTCATTTGCACATACACATTTACCTCTCGTTACACACTAATTATTGAATGTATTTTTCTTCTTGTACGTCCATAGGAAAAAAAAAGTTCCGCTGGGATGACGTAGTCCCAGCGGAAACAGTTTTTGTTGAATAGCTCCCCAATGGTTGGATGCACAAATTTGAACTTACCATACACAATTACACGACGTCATACACTAAATATCTGCTAAACTGAAATTAAGAAATTCGATTTTTTTCCGCTGGGACTACGCACACAGGGGAATCTTAGGAATAAATACAGACCTCTGTGAGGCTGACTGTCCACTGGAGCGGAGAAGAGAGGAGAGGAGCGGAGATGCGCCAATATTAACCAATTGAATCTAAACTCCGGTCCAGAGTTTAGATTCTATTCGTTAATACTGGCACATCTCCGCTCCTCTCCTCTCGTCTCCGCTCCAGTGGACAGGCAGCCTAAAGCTTAGAAACTTTCAAATGCGGTACTAATATATAGTGCGGTGACTTTCGAGTGAGTTCAACCTTATTGAATAAAATTGGATTGAGTTTTCAAACATGTGTCAAAATAAAATGTGATTTAAATCAAAAGCACTAAGAAGTATTGATATCAACTTCGAAGCAAATCACTACCAAAATAACTTTCTACCCCTATTATATTCTATTATTTATTATTATTCCCTTAGGGGATGAATTTCAATAAAATACGAAATACGTCTTCCATCAATTCTGTTAAAGAATGTTTATGCAAAATTTGAAGTAGATTGGACAAAGGAATCACGTGGTCCGATACAAACTTGGCCCCCCTTTTTCACCCCCTTAGGGGTAGAATTTCGAAAAATCCTTTCTTATCGGATGCCTACGTCATACAAAGAACACACCCTCCAAGTTTCAAGTCTCTACGATCAGCGGTTTAGGCTGTGCGTTGATCCGTCAGTCAGTCATTCAGGACAAAGCATTTTATATGTATAGATAATCATAAAAATGATCAATACAACTCTCCAAGTTCATATAATAACATTGAATGACTATTTCATGAAATCATGACATTGGGCGATTGTGCTTACTTTTGGAGTTGTATTGCTGATTGTAATGATTATAGTTATATAGCCATATAGTTACGGTCGCGAATCATATTTAATCAACATAAAACCTCACACTGACCTCCAAAATGTAACAAACTAAAGAAAATTTGAATTTCGCGGGCTACCTTAGCGCAGGCTACCTTGACGCTTTCGCCTTAAATAGTGTGACTTTAACGTCACGTGAGCATCGCGCAAACCTGCGAGAAAGCATATTACCCCTTACCGACAATGCCAATGCAATGCAATGATATACGTCGCTCCCGAGCCCGGACTTTTACGGCTTCCTCCGTTGGCACACCTTGGGTCAAAGAAGTCCCGTAGTTGTTGCCACCGACGGTAGTAGCCCTGTCCAGTGTACACCTGGCGATGTCATACCAGGTATTCTGACGGATCAGAATACCGTGGAGTCTGGCTACGTCACCTCTGTAATGAGGGACAAATAGCGAGACTCGGACACGGGTGGGCACATCAGATTGTCGCAGTACCGTGAGTGTCAGGTCAGTAGTCGGGAAGTCTTATCTGGGATAAGTTCTGGGTCAGCCAGGTCAGGGCATAGTCGTCCTCACACCACATCTGCATGGTACCTTCCGCTACCCGTGGGTATCCTACTATCCGGGGTACTCGGCCTCTTCCTTTGTCAGGTCTCTAGAGGTGGGGGGGGGGGGCAGATCGCTACCGCGCCGGAATATCCTTCGTGGCTCGCGCGTAGGTCGTCTGCTCCCCTTGAGCGGAGTGACTCCTAACCCGTTTGGCGTCCCCCTGGATCGTAACCCGTAAACCGTAAATCGTAAACCGTATCATCAGGGCGCCCCCTCTTCGCCGGCCCTGTACCGCTCGGTCCAGGCTGCGGCTTGGAGGTGCCTTTTTTGCCGGCAACGCCGGGTGTAGGATACCACCTCGCTTGCCCCTGCTGTGCTTAGGTCGAGGTTGGTCGTGGGGTCCGTCTGTGATTTGGGGTTGGCTGTCGGTCCTGGCGGACTCTGTTACGTGCGGAGGCTTTCCGCGCTGGGTTGCCCCTTCGCAGCCTTGCCCCCGCACGCGTGGTTTCGCACGCTGAGTTTCCCCTTTGCGCTCTTGCGGCTAGTCGCGTGCTTCCGGCCCCTTTTCCCGCTGAGTTTCCCCTTCGCGGACTTGGCGCCGGTCGCGCACCTCCCCTTCGACGTCCGATCGCGCTTCGCGCTTACTGTCTTCTTCCGCGCCAGGATTTTATCGGCGGAGGCTTTGTCAGCGGGCGTACTTCATCGCCGGCATCTGGAAGAGTGTTAGGGCTGCCAGGTCCGTCATCCTTCCCTGTCCCTGTCTTTCTGTGCTGGTCTTAGTCTTTTTCTGGGTTGGTTATGCTATTCCGCACGGTACTCTGTTGCCAGAGGCTCGCGGGAGGCATAATCCTTGTAGTGGGAGTTGCGCGTTGGTCGCAGCTAAAGTTGGGTTTTTGGGCGCGTTGATCGCAGCCAGTGCTGTGGGCGCTAAATCAGCAGCCGCGGCGTCAATGTGACCATTGAGCAGTTTGATATCCCGGGTCCCCATAATACGATGGGGGCTAACCGCCGGAGGGTTTGGGAAAGCCAGGACCCACCTGGGTAGTGTTTCTCATCCTGCATGTTCATTTTTAGAGGGGTGGGCTTTTTTGGAATTGAGGTTACCCTTCCTCTAGGACTGACGGGATAAGGGGATAGGAGGAAAGGCATTTGGTGGATGGAGGGTGTGGATTTCTTGGGGTTCACCCTAGGCCTAGGAGTTGGCCTAGGGATTTAGGATCGACGGGATGTGTATGGCATGTGTATAGGGATGGCATGGCTTAGTCTGGTGATGGGTACATAGGAAGTGGTATATGGGTTACCCTAAGCCTGGGATTTGGCTTTCGGGAACTTCTCTCGTCCGGGATCTTTAAGAAATGCTCCGAGTGCGGGATCGCCCACTAACGGTCAAAGTAACCGTTAGCGGTCGGTCCCTCAGCCGGAGTTGGGCTATTCGCAACCTGCCCACCCGGTCGGTTGCAAGAGAAGAAGTGCCTGGCAGTCTGGGTCGCCCCACCACGGATGTACGTAGACCGCGTTTTTAAACATGTCAACAAAAAAACTGAACTGTTTCATAGCAATCTTTCTGATTTTCAGAATGTAGTTGAACGATAGATTTTAGATACCGAAAACACAATTATCAGAAACCAGTAGCGTCACACGTGCCCAGGAGACCATTTGTGAAAACTAAAAACGAGGCAAAAAATAATACCCATAGCAACCCGTCTGAAAATCTTCCATGTGATTCTTCCCGTTTTTATGTGAACTTTGGACAGTTGCGAATAAATCATTTTTCAGAAGAAAATGTGAGCTTCTTAAAAAAAACTAAATTTTTATTTTTATATTTACAAGTGTGTACATAACAACTTATAACTATTTAATTAATAAAATAGCAAAATTATATACTAACTTAACTAAAACTATTCAAATACTTAAATATAGTATCGTAAAATTCATCCGCATCGCTTTTTACAATTTCAATATTTACAAGTGGTTACATATCAACTTATAACTAATTAATTCATAAAAATTGCACAATTAAATACTATAATATAACATAACTAAAACTATTCAAATAATAAAATATAGCATCGAAAAATTCATCCGCATCGCTGTCGACAGGTAATGTACCCAAGAGACTGGCCGCATTGCCACGTTGTATCGCAATGCTTAGCAGTGGCATGCACAGACATTTCAGACAGGGTATGCACGGCTGAAATTAAAATAATACTTACTAGTTTCCACTTGTTTCGGTCGATGGCCCACCGATTACCTACCCTACCTGACTTACCGCACGGCGCGAAGCAGCGCCGGCGCGGCGGCGGCGGCGGCTTCGCATGATGTTTGTTTGCGACCACCACGAACATCGAATAATAACACTAACAGGAACCACACAACCAGGACAACCTTGACCTGGCTATTCAAACTGGTCTCTATTCTACCTTTACCAATAGTTTGGAACTTCAAGCAGGATTTCAGATGTTTTTCTGAAGAATCGTGTTTACGCCGCTTTGTGAAAGTTATTTAAATCTGAATAACCGATAGATGTCCAAACATTCTTTATATCAGAATTTGTAAACAGAATGCAAGGGAAACAATACAACTGTGTGGATCGCCCGGAGGACACGGTGGAACATACGGTGGAGGTCTCCCCTGCTTGGGTGGAGCACCGCCGTGTCCTCACGGAGGCGAGCGGCGGTGGCGATTTCTCGCGTCCGGCCCTGATCCGGAGCGAGAGTGCATGGGAAGCCGTCACTTCCTTCTGCGAAGCAGTAATGCTCACGAAGGAGGAGGCGGAGCGCGCGAGGGAAATGCAAGATGCGCGCCCTCGCGGCTCTAGTCGCCCCAGGAGACGGGAGTCGCAGGCCGACTTCCGGCCACCGTAGGCGCGGGCTTGCGGACGGTGAATGGGTAGCTCGCCGTCCGATTAAGACCAGGCCCGGGGCCGACGGCGCGTTGTGTTCCACGCGCGCGTCAAAGAGATGTCAGCACCAACTGACGGGGTCCGTAAAGGCCAATGCCTGCCAGGGTTGCGAGTTTTTCCGAAAGGGATATCGCGGCCCCGGCACACAGGCAACGGAAGGAACACGGGTGGGTTTTAGTCAGTAAAAGTCTGACTTGCCCTCTCGCTCCGCCCAGAGCGGGAGAAGTCATTTGAGGATTTCGCACCCTAAAAAAAAAAAAATATACAATGTGTTTGTGTGTGTACACAACCTGTTAACCAGTAATAATTATCATAAAGCTTTTTATGAAAATAACGAGTAGCATTACCTCTTTTTTTATTTTTATTTATTTAAACACACTTCGCCAGCATAGGTCTCACTGGTATAAATTTCAATTTTTTACAATAAACTTACTAAATAATTACTTAGACAGTCAATCACTTGCGCCAACAAAAACAAACGAAACAAATATGGTGAAAAAACTTTGCATTTACCAACTAATACGAATTACGAACGAATGAATTAGTTGGTCATTTGGTCAATCCGACAAAAAAAAGTCTGCCCTCTACAATAATTAAACAGTGCTTTTACGGCTTCTGAATTTGGACGGGTTGCAAATAAGCTATGCTTCCAAAACACAAACACGTGCGGACATTTTCACGCACACAGTCACACTTTTGCTGTGTACTACACGTGAACTGATGAGATCCAATGTATGAGAAATAAGCAAGTCGTATAACTGCTTTTGCTCACGACTCACGAGGGCGCTGCCTAGTTGAAAAAAGTAATAGATGGGGCGTAAATCGCGTTAGTGATATTTTTCAGTTATAATTATTTATCTTTTAAATCGGCTTGTATGTATGGGACTACAGCGTATGCACAGTGGCGTGCCTAGGGGTCAAAATTAGGGCAAGCCGAAACATATAAAAAAAAACCTTTATATCAGCCCAACTGAGCGCCCGGCGCGGCGCGCCGCGCCGTGGGTGGTCCGTACGTCCTTGAACATTATTTTTTTTCCGATGTAAACCTACTAGCGTCCATATCCTGGTTGCGATTCGGTGATCTCTTTGGGAAAACCGAAGGTTTTGTCTTTGCGATTATGGATGAAGTTATGATGACGAACAACTACCGGAAATATATTGTGAAGGACGGCACGGTTGACATCTGTCGGGCATGCCACCGTCCGGGGGAATCAATCCGACACGTAATTTCTGGCTGTTCTCGTCTGGCCAACGGAGACTACTTGCATAGGCACAACCTTGTGGCCAGGATTATCCACCAGCAACTTGCTCTGAAATACAGTCTTGTGGAATCGGAAGTACCATACTATAGGTATGTGCCCGACCCAGTTCTCGAAAATGACAATATCACGTTGTATTGGGATCGATCTATCATCACTGAGTCACTGACAGGACTATTGTTGCCAATAAGCCAGACATAGTGGTGATAGATCGAGTAGAGCGTCGCACAATGATTATTGATATAGCGGTCCCGCATGACGAGAATCTCGTGAAAGCTGAAAAAGATAAGCAAATCAAGTATCTCGACCTGGCTCGCGAGGTTGTCGACATGTGGGAAGTGGATACAGCAGTCATTGTGCCGATAGTCGTGACGGCCAATGGCATAATAGCCAAGAGCCTCGACCAACACCTAAGGAGGCTCTCGTTAGGCAGCTGGATCAAGGGCTTGATCCAGAAAGCGGTACTTCTAGACACGGCGCGTATCGTTAGGAGATTCCTCTCTCAAGAGCCCTGACCACCGGTAGCTTGGACCCTGTTCCCGATACCGGTGGGTTACTATTTTTTAAATTTTTAAATGTTTTTTTTTTCGTTTTGTTTATATAAAAATATTTAAAAATGTAAATTATATGTATATACAGGGTGGATTTTTGAGATGAGGCAGTAAGGACAGCTACCTTAACCGTTGTCGCTAGAAGAAAATGGTCTTAGGAGACTGTCCTTAACATTTTGAGACATTTTGATCTGCATTCACAGATTTTGAAAAAAAATTACAGTCAGCAAGAAAATAGGCAGTTTACACCAAAACTTTTTTTGATGCCAATCGATCCCGTTTCTTATAAGGATCAAAAAACTTTATTACATCACAATAAAGTATGTTGGAGTTTCTTTCTTACAAAATGTATGGGAAAAGTTTTTTGCGATTTCTGACTTTTCTAGTACTCAAACCTCAGTTGGTCCAGAATAGTTTTTTTGATCCTTATAAAAAACAGGATCTATTGGCATCACAAAAAGTTTTTGTGACAACTGCCCATTTTCTTGCTGACTGTAATTTTTTTTCAAAATCTGTGAATGCAGATCAAAATCTTTCAAAAAGTTAAGGACAGTCTCTTAAGGCCGTTTTCCTGTAGCTACAACGTTTAAGGTAGCTGTCCTTACTGCCCCATCTCAAAAATCCACCCTGTATATGAAATAAAGGAAATAATAATAATACATTTATTTCAGACAATTAAAATTGTCCATATAATGTTACTAACAAAGGTCTTAAAAACAATGTTAATTTTGTAGCATGCTCGAGTAAATACACAAAAATAAAATACAATAAAAATGTCCAATAATGTCAAAAATCAAACAGACAAAACAAAAATAAAACATTACGTCATCTCGTCACGTGAAGCCGAATAAGCCTCCCCAGCACTGCAGACTCTGGCCTATCTGATATCATCTTCAGAATTCCGTTGGGGCTCCCCCGGATCCTACACATCAAAGATGCTGCTTTTTTACGCATTATGGCATAAAAAACGTCGACCCTTGCGTCAGCAAACATGCGTGAAGAGCTACAGAAACGTGGGAGTCCCTCCAGAATTCTGAAGGCATTGTTATATTGTACGCGAAGATCGTTGTAGGCCCGTTGCGTGTAGCTGGTCCATGGAGCGCTGGTGTAAAAGCTTTGGCAGTAGGCCCTGAACAGTTTTACGTCTACTGTACACCTTGCAAATCTATGCACCAACATATTAGCACGCACCGACAACGCCCTACGCTCCCGCTCGATATCTGTATCATCATTAAGGGTCTCAGTCACTATGTGTCCTAGGTACTTAAACTGAGAGACACGTTCCAGAGGTATTCCGTTCAAATAGACACGTACATGCTCCCCGGACTTATTCTTACCTCTAATAACCATAAACTCACTTTTCTTCTCGTTGTACTTCAGACCATGAGCTTCCGCATATCACTCACAGATACCGACCAGTTTTCTCAAACCACTGAGCGACGGACTCAGCAACACCACGTCGTCAGCGTAACTGATGTTCTTAACGCAGATGTCATCTATATGACAACCAACGTGGCTGTTACTGAACCCCTCAATCAGCTGATTAACATACAAGTTAAAAAGTCTTGGAGAGGACAGGCCTCCTTGTCTGACACCACATTCAAGTGCATACTCATCCGAAAACACATTCCCCCACTTTACACAGTTTTTCTGATGGTTGCACCAGAAGGACAAGATGTTAATAAGTTCCCTGGGAGCCCCTACCTCTCCAAGTTTGGTCCAGAGCCTGTTGTAATCCACCAGGTCGAAAGCCTTCGACTAGTCCAGGAAACAAGCATAGACAGGTGTTTGTCTATTAACATAGTAGTTGACGGTATGTTCCAGTCAAAGTCAAAGTCAAAGATTTATTTGCAGATAAATATGGTTACAAAAGTTCTTAAAATGGTATTATAATAGTAGCTTAACATATTCAATCATAACATAATGACATGCAAATTTTTGGTACATATACAATTAGATTTATTTTAATTTAAACTGAAGGAATTCTTTCACAGTATAGAAGGAATTCTCAATTAACCAACTGCGTAAGGCCCTTCTGAAGCGGACCATTGGAAGTTCTTTGATTTGGTTAGGAATCTTGTTATATATCTGAATACACATAGGATAGCAACTTCGTCCATATAGTTCCGTTTTAATTCTGGGAATAATTAATCTGTTAGGATATCTAGTGTTGAACATACATTTATCTCCCAGTTTTTCAAACATCTCAGGGTGAGATTTGGTAAATTTACATATTTCCTCAATATAAATACCTGTTAATGTAAGTATTCTGAGTTTCCTAAACAGTGGTTTACAGGAAGTAAGTGGGTCTACATTACAAATCGCACGTATACATCTCTTTTGTGCGATGAAAGCTCTTTCGAGATGCACCGAGTTTCCCCACACCAGTATACCATAACGCAGTATTGAACCAACATATACATGATAAGCCTGTAATGTGGCTTGTCTACTTGTTAGGTTAGATAAGCGCCATAGAACATAAGCAAACTTACAGAGTTTTCCACATATCTTATCAATATGATTAATCCAGGAACACCTCTCATCTAGATCTATCCCAAGAAAAGTCATACTATCTGATTGTTGTACTTGTTTATCTTTATAAGTGATGTTTAAGTCTATTTCAATCCAGTTTCTGTTACGAAATTGTACATATTTGGTTTTATCTATGTTAGGTTTAAGGTTATTCTTTTCCATCCAAGTTATTACTTTGCTTACGGTACTATTTATTTCTTCATTATAGTTTTCTTTATTTTTAGGGATAATTACGGCCACATCGTCTGCAAAGAGTATGCAGGGATGATCAGTTACTTCGGTCAGGTCATTGATATATATCAGAAAAAGTGGGGGGCCTAAAATACTGCCCTGTGGAACGCCTGTGCAATTGTAACCTAATTTGGATTTAAATGACATTTCACCGTTTTGATTTGGTTTATCCACAGTAATTTCTACAAATTGCGGTCTGTTTGTAAGGTAACTTTCTACCCATGTATTTGCTTTACCGCGTATTCCATATTTATCACATTTTTTTAGTAGTAGGTCGTGCGATACAAAGTCAAAGGCTTTTGACATGTCAAAGAATACAACAGTTGTCGGGATTTTCTGGTCAATGTTTTTAGTAACTATATTAATTAAATTAAATGCCGCTGTAGTTGTCGATTTCCTTTTTTGGAATCCATGTTGTTCATGTTTCAAAATTTGGAACTTATCGATAAAATTTACTAATCGCGCATGCATGGCCTTTTCGTAAACTTTCGCTAAAATACTAGTGTCAAGATTCGGTCGACAGGTTCTCACGAAAGCCAAACTGTGCATCGTGAAGCCGAATATGCTTGCCGAGTTGTGCATCCAATAGACTGTCAAAGACCAACTGGCAATACCTACGCGGATGCAGGGTAGTTCAGAATCATGTACTGAATCCATGGTAACAGTTTTCGCATCGATGTCCCTGCTACCCTGTATAATTGGTGCCATGCAGAAAACACTTTTATGCATCAGACCTGTCTTAGACTGGCATGCACATAACATATTGACGTGTCATCGACTCCGGCTATTTGAGTCAGATAGCTTGGGTTGATTTTCATAAATACCGCAACCTCAAATATGTACAGAGAGGGCAGTGTGGCAGTGTCAGTATTTTATACTGAATAAAAATTGGTTGACGAGTGTCTGTGGGTTTCAAACCGAACATTAACCTAATACAGTTTTTTAATCATTGTCGGACTCTTCATCGGTGTCGTGAGGGATAGGAGTGTAACAAGCATTGGGCGGCTCCGAAACTTTCTGCTGGTTTTCGGAATTATAGGTGACATTTAAAATTTCAAAAAATTTTGTAAACCGGCAACTAAACGGGACACGCGAACAAAAAAAAAAAAATTTACGAGGTTGCTATAAGAAGGATCGTTTAAATATTTTGATAGTTTTGAATATACGCTCAGGCCACAGTTGACACGCAAAATGTCTGAAATACATTTTTAAAATCAGACATATTGTGGTGAAACCGTCTGCCTATTTTTTTTGACATAGTAGTAATGGGCTCCCATAAAACTGATGTTTCTGACCGGTATTACCCATTGAGTCGGGTTCAGAATCATCAAAACTAACGATTTTATTCGGTTATGGCCGTAAAACGATGTGACATGGTTTTGCCCGCGTGCATGTCGGAAATTATCCCATGTGCCAAATTTCATCCAAATCCGTTCTGCTGTTTTCGCGTGAAAGACGAACAAACAAACAAACTCACTTTCGCATTTATAATTTTGTATACATATACGTAGTCTGGTCATAAGTTTTGTCACATATGGAAAGTTAAATAAATGACACAATGAGTTACGCACTACAACCATTTACGAGGGGTGAGGAGGGGTGTTCAATAAATAGTGAGAATGAGTAAGACGCAATTATCTTTTATTATATGTTATTTTATTTTTCGACGTAGTCACCTTTCAGGTTTATACATTTTGTATATATTTTCTCTAATCCTAAAATTCCCTTTCTAAAAAAATCTTCTTCCTGATCCCTTAAAAAATCATTTACGGCGGCGACTACTCCGTCATCATCTTCGAATTTCAGGCCCCTGAGATGTTCCTTTAAGCGCGGAAATAGGTAGAAATCACTAGGAGCAAGGTCCGGTGAATATGGAGGATGTTTCATTAATTCGAAGCCAGCTTCTTGAATGGCAGCCATCGCAACTCTGGACTTGTGCGCAGGGGCGTTATCTTGGTGAAACAAAACAACTTTAGCGAGTTTGCCACGCCGTTTCTTGCGTATTTCCTCACGCAACTTTGTTACTTGTCCTGCGTACATAGTCCCCGTAATAGTGGCTCCATGATTAAGATATTCGATCATTACCACCCCTTGGCTGTCCCAGAAAAGAGAGCCCATGATCTTTCCGACGAATGGAATCGCCTTAAATTTCTTTGGAGTTGGAGATGACGGTCGCTTCCAAGTCATGGACTGTTGTTTCGTTTCCGGGTCATAATGGTGAAGCCATGTTTCGCCCATAGTTATGAATCGAGCCAAAAATCGGTCAGGATCTTGTTGTAACAAATCCAAACAGCTTTGTGAAATTCTCAGTCGAGTTTGTTTCTGCGCGTCAGAAAGCATTCTGGGCACCAAGCGCGCTGACACTTTTTTCATACCCAAATGGTCGTTTATAATATTATGGACACTTCCTATCGAAATCTTTACTTCTTCAGCTATAAAACGAACAGTAACACGACGGTCCGCCAAGACAATGTTTTCAACTTTTTTAATCATTTGTTCAGTCACTGCCGATATGGGGCGTCCCGTTCGTGGGTCGTCGTTAGTGGAAGTTCTTCCTCGCTTGAACTCAGCACACCAACGCGCAACCGTAGAATATGGAGGAGCATGAACCCCTAATGTTGCTCTCAAGTCTGGATTTACCTGTTCCGTAGTAAAATTTTTCAAGCAGAGATATTTTATTACCGCGCACAGTGTTTTATGAACCCCGATTTTCGGACATCCCATTTTTATTGAAAAACCAGACAGAAATGATCATTTAAATGCAAGATTTCGTATCCCCATTTAGCTACTAAGTCTAGTTTCTGAGTGAGAATTTTTTGAAAATCGACCAAATTTTATTTCGATTTTCAGAAAAAAATAAAATACATTTAAACTAAGCGTCATAGAAATAACGATGTTAGGTACATTGATGGCGCATCTTATGCCGAGTATTTTAGTGCATAAATGAACCTCGTAACTTTGCTTGATCCAGATATATACGTGTTTTTCGGTTTTTAGTTTTTCTTAATTTTCTCGAAAATTCCGTAATTTCGGGAAAAGTTGTTTATACTGAAATTATTTCGATAACTTCTCCAACACACCACATAAATTTCTCATCCCAATTCCATGGAACTTGGAAACCACAACGATTTTAAGTTTTATCCGGATTTTACGTCGTTAGGGCTGTCAAAATCTCAGATTTTTATTTATATCCGGGTTTTATATAACTTTGCCAAAAAATATATCTACCTTGTAGTAAAATCGGTGGTTTAGGTTATCTGACGTGAAGAAGCCAGCTTGGTATCTAAATAAAATATTATTCATCGATGTACGTTAAGAGGCATATTCAGGCATTTAGTGTTATTTAAGTTTTTTTGTAGTACGTACTAAATACTGCTAAATGACAAGCAAAATCCACATAGTTCAATAGCAATAACATAAGCTTAGTACCTCCACGCGGTGAAGGCGGTAACAGTTTTTACTGGCTAAAACTCCCATAAATATTTTTAACTTGACCACCAGCTATGCCTTCGGGCTTATGTTGTTTTTGTTTGTCTATTGCGTACATCTGTGTAGTGGCACGGTAGCCTACCCGGTAACGCAGGGGAGCAGCCACCAAATATTTTACTCAATAGTAAGCAGAATTTTTTAGTAATCATGGAGCCGGTCACGACCCATGGGACTACTCTACCTCAGCAGAACCTGACCCGCTCTGCTGGAGATGGTCTTTCTGGGCCCCCCACCAGATGACTTTTTAATTCCAGGGGGGCATGACAATCCCAATGCACATGATGGTCAGCAAGTGGCCTCTATGTCAAACGAAGCTATGGATAGCACCAAAGTCGGTACTTTTCAGTCTCTAGAAGTAGCAGCAAACGCACAGGCTGTGGAAAATCAGCCCTCACAAAAAGTGTTGACAAGATGACGATGTAGACGTTTTTAAATTGTTTACGAATAAATTCAAAGTGTTTGTAGTTTTTAACAAATAATAAAAAATAAAAATATTATTTTGAAAGGTCTCGGTAGGCTGCCAGTAAACTGATTCACGTTCTGTTTGTCATTCTGTCTACGGAACTTTTACTTTTACGAAAAATTTGATCCACAAAATTAGGATTAAAAAAATTGACAACCCTAACAAAAATAGTTAAATTGGAATAACTTCTGAGTTCCATGGATTTGGGATGTCATAATTATGTGGTGTATTGGGGAAGTAAATAGAATTATTTCTGTATAGATAACTTTTCCCGAAACGGCGGAATTTTCTAGAAAATTAAGAAAAACTAAAAACCGAAAAACCCGTATAAATCTCGATCTAACAATGGTGCGAGGTTCATTTATGAACGAAAATACTCTACATAAGATGCGCCATCAATGTACCTAACATCATTATTTCGTATCACGCTTAGTTTAAGCGTAATTATTTTTTTTCTTAATATCCGGATGGAAAAATTACGATTTTCAAAAAATTATCACTCTGAAACTAGATTTGGTAGCTAAATGGGGATAAGAAATCTCGCTCTTAAATGATCATTTCTGTCAGGTTTTGCAATAAAAATTGGATGTCCGAAAATCGGGCTTCATAAAACACTGTGCCGCGCGAACTTCAATTTTATCCATTTTTAAGAACACGTTCCGAAACGACGCAAACAATAGACTTCTACTTTTAAAAAACAAAGAGACAATTGCTTTTTTTATTATCATCTTAACTAATGTCTGGGCTATGCCTGCCAGTATTTATTTTTTTTCTTTCCAAGGAGAATGTATCGCATTCTCACTATTTATTGAACACCCCTCATATATATCAAATAAAAGGGTATAAAATACAGATTTAAACCACATTAAAATTATTCGAAATGTCCTCCTCTTGCTTCGATACAAGCCTTCAATCTGCAAGACCAGTCATCAATCCAAGCACGCACGACATTCATGTCAATATCGGCGACTGCTTTAATCAGGGATGCTTTAAGTGACTCCAAGTTGCGATGGGGTTTAACGCAGACCTTCTCCTCTAAGTGCTGCCATATTTTGTAATCCAAGGGATTCAAGTCTGGACTGGATGAGGGCCAATCCTCATGCCTGATAAAGTCGATTCCACGGGTCGTGAGCCAGTTTTGGGTACTTTTCGCCTTATGAGCCGGCGCATGGAATACCCACCCAGTGCCTGTTTTCGAACATTGTTTAGGAAAGAAGTTCCACAATGTTTGTTAGGACTGTGTTTTGATATACGAGGGCACTGGTTTTCACTCCTTTTTCACAAAAAAACACCTCCGTTGGACCCAAATAGGACACCCCAAGCCAAACCATGAATGCCGAAGGGTGATGAGCACGCTGAACACGTGGCACACGTTTGTTCGCTTCTTCACTAGAGTGTGCATACACTTTATCATTTTGTTTATTGAAACTCTCCTCAACATTAAAAATGTTTTCGTCTCGACGGCTTCTTTCGACTTCGGCTTCTTTCGAGTCTGATTTTCTTCAGCCGTGCGTTTAGAAGATGTGCTGTTTTTTTTCTATTAGCACGCAGTTCTAGGTCTTCATTTAACACCCTTTTAACAGTAGTTCTGCTTAGTCCCATCTGCAGAGCCAACATTTTTTGCTTGCGGACAGGATTTCGTTGGATTCGCGCCTTCATTGCTTTGATGACCGCTGGAGTCCGAACAGTACGAGGCCGACCGCTCCTTTGTTTATCTTCTAATCTTGAATCTTCCTTGAATCGTTTGATAATACGTTTTTCAGCAGTTTGAAAATCTCAGTTGGCGCGTGACCGCAACGATAGAATGCAATTACTGCGACTGTCTTCTTTGCGCGTCCACTCCATTTTAGAAAATGAACAAAATTCCAGAAACCCTTTGTTTTTATTTTCTTTAAATATTCAAATTTCGAATGCCCATAATATTTTCCTCGGCTTGCATTCTAAATTCGAAATTTTACCTATGTGTCAGAACTTATGGCCCGACTACGTATATAAGGCGCTCGGTAAGCTTTCGGTACCGATGCAGTAAAAAGCGTGACGTTTCGCGGTACCGAAACGATACCGCACCGCAGACGTACCGACCAGTGAGGAAAGGGCCTTATTGTATAGTATAACATATCTCTAGCCAATAATATAGGTACACTCCCGAACTCCTAAATCGAGCTACCGTGCATTTTTATGTTTATAGGCCTAAAACATCAAAATTATGGTAAGTCAGAGAGAGAGTTTTTATGCAATTTTGAGGCTGACATACTGACCATAAATTTGGTATCACCATTGTTCTAAATTTGAATTCACGAAAAAGAGAAGAAAATCGGAATAAGGTCGCTCTTAAAGAAGCAACAAGCTTCGGTTAGCGTTAGAGCATCTATGAGTCAATAGTTATTTCGTTATTTGTTTTATTTTGCATAAAAAGATTATCGAAATTGTTTTTTAAGGAAAAACAATTTTAATCCATTCTGACGTAAACATTATGGATTCTGCACCTGAAGTAGTCGCGCAAGCTGTGGTACTTCTTCAGTGTGGGCTTAGTCAGCGAAACGAAGTGCACTAAGTCGTTCAGCTGTTCAAAGAATTCACCATCGATACCTGACGGCTTCGCGCGTTTTCCAGGGAGACCACGAAGCCGGGTCACTACAGCACGACAAGATCGGTATATCTTTACTACCAGCCTCCGTAATCGTCACCTGACCTCAGAGGGGCAATTCCTGTAATTTTTAAGATATTTCGCATTCGCAATCTGTCAAAAATACAATCAATTTACCAACATTTTTGACAAGTTTGACAGTTTGCGACTAGAATGTGAACGTTTTTTAAGTACGAGAATTGGCCTTCTGTTCAGGTTCAAGAACAGCTTCGAGATTTTCATGGACTGACTGTTTGCGCTCGAACCGTTAGAAGGACACTCGAAGAACGTGGCGTGAAACCTCACAAGCCAGCCAATGGTCCCAAACTGACACGAGCTCACAGAATAGCGCACCTACAGTTTGCACGCCAACATTTGCATTGGACGCAACGTCAAGAAGCCAGTTTATTCTTACGAATGAAACCAAGATTATGCAGTGATGGACGTAGGAAAGTCCACCAAAGACACGGATAACGTTTTTAGCAATGTTGCATTGCAAAGAAGGTGAGTTATAGCCACAGAACAGAAAAAACAACTGTTTTTTCTGTTCTGTGGTTATAGCGGTGGATCATGGACAATCTGGGGCAGAATTTTCACCGAAGGAAAAACTGGCCTTGGGGTTGTGAAAGGATCGCGGTTGCTACCACTAAATTGCGACTGATACATTCGTCAATGCCTAGAAGCTAATGTGTGCCCATATGCTGAGTTTGTGGGCCAGGATATAATTTTATGCACGATATTGCAAGGGCGCACACTGCAAGAATTGTTCGAGAATACCTGCTTGACGTTAGTATGGTAGTAATGGAATGGCCAAAGAGAAATCCCGATATGAATACAATAAATAATAATCAATATGAGCACTTATGGGAATTTTGCCCCTGAGAAACGCGAAACGCCGCCGCCGCGACGACTTACTTCAAATAAACTGTTTTTACATATTAGCTTGCTCTGTTCGTATGGGTTTCCGGTTACTCAATTGTCATCTATTTTTCAAGCACTTCCTGGCATCCGATTGAGCTGAAACTTAGCTTATATACTTATACAACTATACAACTGTATTATAATACTACTACAGAGACTTTTTGAAAAAATGATACCATGGAGCTGGTCTGATGATGGAGCCGGAAGGTGGCCATAGGAACCTCTCAATCAAACAAGACAGCACCGTCGTGTTTGGACTCATTGGTTATGTATTAACAAGTGCTTTTACACTAGGTGGTGTTTAGGGTCTGATGATGGAGCCGGAAGGTGGCCATAGGAACTCCTCAATCAAACAAGATAACACCATCGTGTTTGGACTCATTGGTTATGTATTAACAAGTGCTTTGATACTAGGTGGTGTTCAGGGTCTGATGATGGATCCGCAAAGTAGTCACGAGCACTCCTCAACCAAACAAGATAGCACCTTCGTGTTTGGTCTCATTGGATATGTATTGACAAGTGCTATACACTAGGTAGTGGTCAGGGTCTGATGATGGAGCCAGAAGGTGGCCATAGGAACTTCTCAATCAAACAAGACAGCACCATCGTGTTTGGACTCATTGGTTATCCAACAAAATTGAATAAACTTAAAAATACGTTCTAATAACTGGATTTGATTTATAAACTGTGGAACTAATAAAACATAAGTAAAAATCTTTTTAAAAACAAGCTTTTAATGAACTAAAATATTAACTAGAATTTTAATATTATCTTAAAAGCTTGAGGCGTAAATGTCCTTCTTACATTAAACTTAAAGATAAGCTTCAAGGTTTTAAGAAAATATTTTAGTTCTATGTTTACGTAAGTTTTATTTAGTACTTTTTAGTTAATTAATAAAAACTTAAAAAAAAAAAAAAACAACCGACTTCAGAAAAAAAACACTACAAAGTGAAAAATAACTTTTATTTCGAAAGTCGGTGTCTTTGGTTTTGAATTTTCGTTTTTTGCCACCGACTTCCGAAATTAAAGTTATTTTTCACTTTGTAGTGTTTTTTTTCTGAAGTCGGTTGTTTTTTTTTTTTGTAAAAAGTTTTTATTTTTCACTTTTTAGTTGTGGTACCTACCCCACACAAATTCCAATACCAGTACCTGCTATGTAAATAACATCACAGGAAGTTATCATCATATCATCCACATATATTAAGTGGGAAAAATACGTATTATTGAAGCTTACTCAAAAACTATCCCAGCAAAGATATCAATTTATATGGGACCAATCCGGGAGCATACCCTTTCATATAAAAAAGAATTTTCAAAATCAGTCCACAATTGACGGAGAAATCGGCGGACATACATAAAAAAAAAAAAAAAAAACATACGCGTCGAACATATACCTAGAAGTCGAGGTCGAGGTCGAGGTCGAAGTCGAAGTCGAAAGTCAAAGTCATGAATGTTGTTTTTATCATTTATATACGTTGTCATTATGTTAGATGTTACACATCATCGTAAGGCTCACTCGATATTTTTTTTTCTCTCCCAATGCATAGTAAAACGTTGTATGATACACGTGCGTAAGATGATTTCCGACTCGTGTCGACTTATACACTCGCTCGCTACGCTCGCTCGTGAATAAAATTCCACTCATCGGAAATCACCTACCTTCCGCACTTATAGCATAAATAACTATTACAATGCATTTGCTCGAAAAGAGCATTAAAAAAAAAACAGTTAAGTAAAAAGCACTAGTGAAAAAATGTGACTCTTAAATGTGACTCTTTCCGCACTAATTTACTGCTTGGAAAAGGCTCTTTTCGAGCAAATGCATTGTAAAATATTTTGTTTTTTTTTTTATTTTTGTGGCCGTCGTCAGCCCGTTGCAGTTTTTATTATTTGAAAAAAGTTTTACAAATCTGATGATGATGATAACGATGAAGATGGCTAAGGCGATGGCGATGGCGATGACGACATCGATGACGATGGCGATGACGATGGCGATGGCAATGGCGGAGTCAAAGTCAAATTCCAAGTCGAAGTCGAAAGTCAAAGTCATGAATGTTGTTTTTATCATTATTTAAAAAGATACCTTTAAACAAAAAGATGCAGGGTGGCTCGATTCAGGTTTTCGGGAGTGTAATATTCTTTTATTCAGGTAAGACTGCGTTTCCACCAGAGATGAGCGAGGATGCGTAGCGAGGGATGTGTGTGAAACTAACCAATAACATCGCTTCACTGTCATAGCTTGAGCTAAGCTAGCGTTGTTATTGGTTAGTTTCACACACATTCCTCGCTACGCATTCTCGCTCATCTCTGGTGGAAACGCAGCCTAATACTCATTTATTTCAGATGAATGTATGTATAGACTTACAAAAACTTTATAATTCTACCAAACTAGTTAAAAAAATTATTAAATACTAGTCTAATTATTGCACTAGCATTCATGAGATCAATTAAGTTACATTTAAAAGCAATAGAAATAATAATATTTAATAAGTACCATCTTTCCGTCGTCCCTTTTTTAAAGTACTTTTGACATTTAATCTGAAGTATTGTTGCATGAGTGTACCGTGCGCTGCATCAGGTGCATGTAGTGGGTACAGTGTGTATGTACGGTGTGTGTTGTGCAGACGCTGGAGAAGTTCGAGTTCGTGAAGGTGCTGGGCAAGGGCACGTTCGGCAAGGTGGTGCTGTCGCGAGAGAAGGGCACGGGCAAGCTGTATGCCATGAAGATCCTCAAGAAGAACCTCATCATCCAGAAGGACGAGGTGGCGCACACCATCACCGAGAACCGCGTGCTCAAGAAGACCAAGCACCCCTTCCTCACGGTATGACACCGACGATCAATAATAAACTCTAATCATTTATTTAAACTAGCTGCTGCCCGCGGCTTCGTCCGCGTGGCCCCTTATTCTTTATCTGTTTCTAAAATAAAAGTAGCATCGTTACTCCTTATAACATCAGCTATCTGCCAGTGAAAGTTCCGTCAAAATTGGTCCAGCCGTTTAGAGGTTTTTCTGTTCTAAGTACCATATTATACATATACTTTCATATGCATACTTAGTAAAAAGCTGTTATTTTGACGTTATAAACAGACTCTTCAATGTTATTTGTTTGTATAGATTGTATAAATGGACGCATTTTGAATGTCAACATTTAGACGTCAAAAAATATTCCAAAATAGTTGTTCCAAAAGGTAGTTTCATATGGAAAATAATGGCCACGAAACTGCATATTATATAATAATTATGTTGTTTATTATACGGGGTCTAATTAAATTAGCAAGCGAAACTCCGCAGACGTGATGGGTATCGATATGCAAATATCCAAACCTCTTTGAGTCGAACCTCGATAAGTCGAAGCCCTCCAAAACTCGTAAACATGTTTTGTTCCCTTCGAGTCCCAATACCCAAATTACTCGAAATCTCAACCCTCTAGGAGGTCGATATAATCAGTGAGTCCTTACAACCCATTTCGGTACTTATTTTCCCTCTACAGCTTGAAAAGATAAATTGGACCTCTATATCTCGAACATAGCTATGTTTGATTTTACAACCTTTACAAATGGATAATTTCAAACGATTACCTCTATAGCTCGTAGGAAACATAAGTTACCGACTTTAAAAATTTGCGACAATGTAAGGTCATTGTTTCTTAGAAAACAATGAAAGAGTATACATTATATAGGATTACCAATTCTATGAAATTTATTGCTGACGTTAACACGTGCTTGTTTACATGGTGCCAGGTGTTTGGTTTTGGTTACTTATTATTATTTTTACGTCTCTTGACAATTCTCGGGACCCCGGGGTCCCGGACCTTTAGAAGGCGTACGAGGGGCCGAAGCCAACTCGCAGAGGCCCGTTAGACGTTTTTAAATAAATGAGGCACCAACTGACGATTATCCCTGTATGTACTATGCAAGTGCATCCAAGGACAACCCCCGGTTGGACTATTGGTTTGGGTGGCTTAAGTTGACTGGTGACCTGGAACTATGGCCCCTGCCTGATCAAAGTTTTATAAATACACGGATAAAATTAGGCAGGGGGTGACTTGCACACTCAATAATGGGCCCCCGAAAAACGTAGCGACAAGGGGGCAACATGTTCTGAGGTGCTTTGTGGAGTGGAGAGGTATTCCACGGCTCTCAGAACAATCCCAGAGCCCAGAAGATGGTCAAGATCTCTAAGAGTATAATTTCAAATGAAGGAAGCAATTCCATCTTTTGTCGATTGAAAAAAAATCAGAAGTATTTTGGTTCTACGGCAACCCGCCTAAGCCGAAATACTTCCTACTTCGAAATCTCTTTAACTCGATAACTATAACTCAGCGTTTCCCTTGCAGTTCGACTTACAGAGGTTCTACTGTATGATAAAATAAGAAGAAATTAATTTGATGTTTTTTTTGTCAGGTCATCGACCGCACTTAGTGTAGTCACTTGAAATATGAGTAAGTTTTTGTGTAAAGTTCACAGACAAGATTGGTATTAATTTCTAAACACGCTAAAACAAGAGAAATTGTGGCCTGGGTCTTGTTATTGGGCCTAAAAACGTGGTAGACGGCCCCACGGATCCGCCATTTTCGTATGTTCAAACCTTCTGCCGAATAAGAATAAGAATAATTTATTTGTGAAACATAGGTACATACAAAGATCTTAAAAAATTTGGTAGTGCGCCATGTTTTGCCAATAGTGACATACAAATGATCAATTATGATGATAAATGTATTACAAAAACACTTACCTTATTTATTACTTGAGTATCAATTATATTAACGCATGCATGCATGCAAATTAAATTTTATTACAATTCAAAGTTCATTCATTTCATGTCATAATTTCAATTCAATTCAAAAGATTTGTGTAAAATGTATATGTCAGGATTATTGCATGCAATTTAAATTTTATTAGATTTTAGAGTCAATTTCATTTCCAGTCAACATTTTAAGTTAATTAAATTCAAAAGATTAGTATAAAATGTATGTCAGGATTATATAATATCCAAACTACGAACACCCTGCATATACAGGGTGACAGGGAAATCGACGCGATGCCCGTTACCATGGATTCAGTACATCAGTGAATCATGTGAATCCATGGTATCAGTTTTCGCGTCGATATTATTTTGTTAAACGTAACGCAAAGACAAAACGGAGCTGTTTTGTAAAACAGCGAATTCGACAATCCATCTGCGACATACATCATCAGGCTACAACAGTAACTTTTGTAAACATTTATTATATGATTAAGATTAATTTTTAATTAAGATTTGATTAAGAATATAAGAAGTCGATTTACCAAAAATAAAATTACTACAATGAACAAATAAAAAAACCGATTACATGCGAGTCAGACTCGCACACGAAGAGTTCCGTGCCACCGGACAATATTTTACACGACATTTTTTTTAAATACTTTATGTAAAAAAACACGTTTTGGTCCCCGTACAATTTCCCTTTAATTTTTAACTTTATTTTATTTTTATTATTTGTTGTTAGAGCGGTAATAGAAATACACAATCTGTGTGTCAAAACAAATGTATACCTATTACGGTTCATGAGATAAAGCCCGTTGACCGCCGGATTGACGGAGGCTTAGTAATAGGGTTTCGTTTGGCACCCTTCGGATACGGAACCCTAAAAATTAAGAAATGCCAGATTAATTCAATAATTATGTGAAAGATAGATGGCTCACAAAAATTTACAAATAGTGTAACCGTAGACGATATTCCTATATTTTGCACAAATAATAAATCATTGTGTGAGTTGAAGTAATTACATAAGCTTTGCGGGTAGCATGGCTCCTACATTATTATTCGATAGGATATACCCAATAGTATGTACCTTGTAAATATATCTATGAAAACATCATGTACGCAACAAAAAAAATACATATTTTTAGTAAAAGAGGTGATAGACATAGTACAAGAAATAGGGACCTATTAGTTCAACCAGGTTTCAGACTGGCTGAAGTAGACCCTATCTTTCATGGGTTATTGTTTAAAATGTTACAATAAAATTCGTCCCCATAATAATCGTTTATTTGGACTCAATAAAATATAGCCTAATACAGTTATATTCCTAATAACTAGGGTACAAATAATGTAAGTGAGTAGACGGCAAAACTATATGAACTCTGAATTCCAAACTAGGTAAAACCTGTATCTTGGAAATCAGTGCTCTTCCGTGCAAAATTAGGGGTAGAAACTTGCTTGGTGTGGATTTGTGTGGTGTATACAGGGTGGATTTTTGAGATGGGGCAGTAAGGGCAGCTACCTTAACCGTTGTCGCTAGAAGAAAACGGTCTTAGGAGACTGTCCTTAACTTTTTGAGACATTTTGATCTGCATTCACAGATTTTGAAAAAAATGTACAGTCAGCAAAAAAATGGGCACTTTTCACAAAAACTTTTTTTGATGCCAGTCGATCCTGTTTCTTATAAGGATCAAAAAACTTTACGGGACCAACTGAGGTTTGAGTATTAGAAAAGTCAGAAAACGCAAAAAACTTATCCCATACATTTCGTAAGAAAGAAACTCCAACACACTTTATTATGATAGACAGACTAGCCAAACAGAAACAAAAAATTTAAACTTCGAACGAATATGCGTTAAAATGTTATTTACTATAAGAACAAGATAGTTTGTTGCTGGTGATGTCCGACGTTCTGAGAAAAACCAGCCAAGTGCGTGTCGGACCGCGCACAATGAAGGGTTCCGTAGTTGGGATGAATTTATCGCAAAAACAAAGTTGTAACAGTGTAGTTGAAAAACATGTTCTCCCATACATTGATATACGTCACGGTCAATTCTCTGCAAGTGAAAGTTTGTAAAGGATTTTCGGACTTTTCTCTTTACTTGTGTTATGAGAACTATCTGCTTACCAAATTTCATCATTCTAGGTTAACGGGAAGTACCCTGTTTTGATTTATTTTCGAATATCAAAATAATTGTCGTATAAATAAATGACCGTATTTTAAATTGCGTTGACTTAGAAGCTTGATTTTTTTAGAGCTTCAAGGGACCACAGACTTACTTATTTGATGTTATTTTAACTTGATACCTCCACGCGTTTCTGAGAAAAAGGGTCATGACAGACTGACGGACGGACAACGAAGTGATTGATGACGTTTTTACCTTTTGAGGTACGGAAGTCTTAAAATGACCTCTAATTATTTAGACCTTTCAGACTTGTTTGGAAAACGTTAAAAAAGACTGTTCTCTACAAAACACAAAAAATAAAATACTACCTATGCAAAAAGTTTTTTCAAAAGCAACAAAGGTTCTAAATATTGTCATCTATCCGTTCGAAATTTGAAGTTCAATTTGTTTTAGTTTAGTTTCGGCCAGTCTATCATTCGTAAAATAGTAAGTTGGAGTCACGTTTCCTACGAAATGTATGGGAAAAGTCATTTGCAATTTCTGAATTTTCTAGTACTCAAAGCTCAGTTGGTCCAGTAGTGTTTTTTGATCCTTATAAGAAACCGGATCGATTGGCATCAAAAAAAGTTTTTTTGAAAACTGCCCATTTTCTTGCTGACTGTATTTTTTTTTCTAAATCTTTGAATGCAGATCGAAATCTTTCAAAATGTTAAGGACAGTCTCTTTAGACCGTTTTCCTGTAGCTACAACGTTTAAGGTTGCTGTCCTTACTGCCCTATCTTAAAAATCCACCCTGTATAGTGTAGGTAAGGGCGTGAATATCTGTGGTGTGTGTAGTGTAGGTATAGGGTATGAGTGTGTACGCGAATGTGAAGGTGTGCTTTCGCTATGTTATTTTAAAATAACCAGATTTTTTTCCGTATTGATATAATCGAGGCTTAGGAGCCATTTGGTGACCACTATTTTACATTGCTGTTTAGCTAAAGGATATATTTTTAGGATATGATTGATTTTATTGTACAAATTTCCACCTGAGTAAAAAAAATCTTTGTGCAAAATGAGTGTGAAAAGCTTTATAAACGCAGACTGTATGTTTCCTACGTTTCTGCTGGAAAGCTGTAGGGTCATACGTCAGTAAACCATGCATTTTGAGAATAGTGTGAAGTATGAAAAGCTGTCTTACTGTTAATACTTCGCAGGTTTTGTAGAGGTCAGTAGTGGGATGAAAGAATGGGAGAAACGCACCAACTTAAAGTAACGCTCTTTGAACGCGCTCACGTTTCAAAATTATTTTTTTACACGCCCCGCCCTAGGAAGTTATACAATATACCAATAGTGACTGACAAAAGGCGGAGTCTAAGATTAGAAAAGAAAAAAAAAAAAATCGTCCCCTCGATGAAACCAGGTCTATGTGGGGAGCAAAACGAAGTCTGCTATCTATTAGGACGCCAAGGTACTTAATGGTGCTCGTTTGATCAAGCAAAGGACAGTTACAGGATGTTAGACGACTACACATATGGGAGTGCGCAAAAATGAATCCTGAATTACTATCAATCGATTGTGGGACATTTCGGAGAGAAAACTTTTAAGTATTTCGTTTTGTCAACATTTAATGTTAAGAGGTTACATGTCAACCACTGGTTACAGGCATCAAAACCGCATTGAGCGTATTGAACCGTGCTGCCTCATGAGCCAGCTCTAAAAACAAGGGCTGTGTCGTCTGTAAAGGCAACAATCTTGGGAAGATTTTTTTTAGAGTTCAAGGTCACCAAGGTCATTAATGTAAATGAGAAATAGAGTAGGTCCAAGGACGCTACCTTGAGGAACTCCGTAAGTAATGGGAAGGTCGTCTCTTATCCAATCGCCAACTCTGACACATTGAAATCTGTTACTAACGTAGTCTGTGAAGAGTTTAAGCTGTAATGCCCTAATGCCCATTCGCTCAAGTTTGACTAGCAACCTGGGTACAGAGACTGTATCAAAAGCCTTTGCTAGATCGAGAAAAATTGCCAAAGCTTTATTTTTATTATCAACATTATTGACAACAAAGTTCGTGACTTCATGAACTGCATCACCAGTAGTTTTATTACATCTAATCCCGTATTAAGAAGCAGAAAGTAGTTTGTTTTTGTCTAGGTAGTTTATCAGTCTTTTATTCATAAGTTTTTTCCAAAATCTTTGACAAAGTAGGTAATATTGAAATTGGTCTATAATTATTAACACAATGTCACCAGTCTTAAATATAGGTAGGATTTGTGAGATTTTGAAGGCTTGTGGGAAAGTTCCAGATGTAGATTTCAAGTTACAAATAAAAGCTAGTAGAGAAACTAGTATAGATCTTTAGCGGGAAAGAAGATTTGCAGAAATATTGTCACGTCCAGCAGTACAATTTAGTTTTAGATTAAGAACTAGGTTGTTTATCTAATTTTCATCTATAGAAAGCATTACAAAAGAATGAGGACAGGTAGGCTCAAGGGGCAGCGAAGAAGCTTGCGACGTTTCATGGGATAAATGTTTCTCTGCAAGTGTTTCTTCCTTGGATTGAGTAGTGTGAGTGATTGTTTTAATGGCGTCCCATAGCTTTTTAGAATTATTTCCTGCGTTATCAATTTCCTTCCTTTCATATTCACTTTTAAGTTTTCCCAATAATCCATTACAAAAATTCCTGTACCTAGTGTAGGTTAGATTGAGAGTCATATTTTTAGGGGATTTATTTCACTTGAGGTGGAGGTTATCCCTATTTCTCATACATTTCAAAAGCCCTGGAGTTATCCATGGCTTTAGAATTATTTTATATTATATATTTTTATTTTTTGGTATAGTTATAGTTTTTGTGCATGATTAAAAAAAACAAAATTCAAAATATTTAATTTCACATAAACCTACATGGGCATTTATGAAACGTCAGAAGCTAGGTGTACGGTTCCAATTGGTCGTTTCCTATGGAGAAGAGCCGGCAAGAAACTCCACGGTTACTCTTTTAAAAATAATAGATTTTTACAATATTTTCAAAAACAGTATTAATAGGTATGGGAGGACAGTGTAGGTCTTTCAACAAGTACCAGGTATTTAAAAAAATAGAAGATGGTCAATAAATCTACAGTCCACTAAGCCTACAGCGTTCTCACATTCACAAAATAGAAAAAAGAAATCTAAGTATATAAAATATGAATAAATTAATAAAAATAAAAACCTATTTTAAACGAAATTACATGATTGCTATTACAACTGTAACAAATCTGAATAATTATCATGTACTCAAAAGCCACTAATAAAGTGTTGAAATTAAATTGTAGGTTTACTCGTATAATGGATGATTATGACAAGGAAGAAAGTAAAAAAAAAAAAAAACTGATTTGGGAGCAGTTAATAGACTCTTACATAACATGCCGTTAATGATGTACCAGGGAAGTCACATGTGCAGAAGGGATTATTGCCAAAATTCCTTGTCTTCAACGTAGTCTTTAATTTTATAATATGATGTGGGTTTTGAACTTCCCATCGCTAAGTTCTGTAACCGACTTTGGCAACTTGTTATAAAAGCGGATACTGTTTATAAGAAATGACTTGCTTGTTTTAGTTAATCTAAATTTGGGTATCACAATTTCATGTCTACTACGTGTATTTATATTATGGAAATCGCTTCTTATTTTGAGAAGCAGATTCCATTATTGCAGTATTAAGAGAACCAGTAAAACAGGCTACAACATCATTTACGTCAGTCATTGCAAAAAGAGGTGCAAAGTCAATTTTAGGGACAGCCAAGTCAAGGGAAGCATAATCAATTCCCTTTAAGGTTTTCACGTGCTGCTTAGAAGGAAGAGATTTATCAACGGAAATAATGACACTATAATGATCAGTAAGGGAAGTGAGTGAGTAGGAATCTGGTGAGCTGGTAGCATGCCATGCGAAGCCATTAGTTTTCAGTAGTTGTGTTTTATTATGTCCAATGTGTTTTCGGAAATGTCAATATTTATATCACCAGTTAAGATACAGGTTTTATATTTAGACGCAACATTATACAGTAAATTATGCAAACTTTCCAAAAAATTCTCAACATTCCTAACACCCCTTATACTTCAACTGAATGAAACGAAATTCAAATCTGGTTTAAAACGCACACTATGCAGGCAGGCATATTATAAGTAGGGGATTACATCGATGATGAAAATGCTTGGCTTAATGCTGGTCCTGCTCCACAAGCACAACTAATTGATTAACATTTGAAAATACTGTTGGAACTGCTGAAGATTGTAAGACCATCTTTGCGTTGTATAAACTCAATCTCCTTTGTATTATACAGGGTGTTCGGCAGAAGGTTGAACATACGAAAATGGCGGATCCGTGGGCCGTCTACTACGTTTTTAGGCCCAATATCAAGACCCAGGCCACAAGGATTTTTTAAAATTTATTTTTCGGAATTTGTCGTTGCCAAAACTTCAAACGTCAATAATTTCATTTAAAAACAACAAAACTGTCAACATTATATTTTTATTTTCATCTAAAGTAATTGTAGAATCTTATAAAATTCGTATTTGACGCAGATTATTGCTAGAAAAGTAAATACGAGCCCTTAAACTACAAACAAATAAAAATAAATATCGAAAGCCCGACTTTGAACTGCGTTAAAAAAAAAAATACAGTGATAGAGCAGTTCTAATTTTAGGAAAACATCTTTGGTTCATGCCCAATCTAACGGTATGCAATATGCCCAATTTCTTTTAAAACAACTAGAATAAATGAAAAAAAATTAAATTTGAGCAACCACGAATTTCCTTTAAATTTAATTAAATTCGTGGTTGCTCAAATTTCAAACGTCAATAATTTCATTTAAAATAACAAAACTGGTTTTTTTTTTGTCTAAAATAATTGTAGAATCTAATATGTAAAAAAAAAAATTTTGTTCGTATATTAATTAATTTCACTTTTCACAAATTTCCTTCGCAATCCTTTCGGTGAAAAATGTCCCAGGCAGTTAAAATTGGCGAATTGTTCTAGTTGTTTTAAAAGAAATTGTGCATTTTGCATACCGTTAGATTGGGCATGAACCAAAGCGACGACACGGTTAGACGACACGGTTGGTGCAGTGGCTGAGCGATCGACTGCTGTGCAACGTGTCGCGGGTTCGATCCCCGCACGGAACAAATATTTGTATAATAATAATAAAGTTTATTCAAAAAATAATGTAGTACAGTAAAAACATTTTTCGTAATTCTATGTAATAGTTCACAAGTGTTACATGCCTGAACTAGGACATCCTGTGTTTCAGGCGAGAAAAGGTAAAACATTATATCTAAATAATCACAGTAATCACATCATATACAAAAGGTAAATTAGTCAACTAATAGGTATGTAAAAGAGGTGTAAACAGTATAACAATCTTACCTGCTAAAATCTTAGTATATTAATTTAAGCTAACTAATCATAATAAAAAGTGCAATTAATATTTATTTAAGTACAACTAATAACTTCTCTGTATCTTCATAGGACAAATTTTGTAATGTTTCCTTCAGAGTTTTCTTGCAATTTACAAAATTTTGGGAATAAATTTTTGATTTTGCATTAAGTCTGTTATAGAGTAGTGGTCCCAGAAAAACAAAAAATTTGGCTGTAAAAGCATGTTTTGTGCTTTTTGTGGGACAAACTATATCTTTCCGTCTCTTTTTAATAAGTTCAGTGCTGAAGCGGAGGGCTGCGTGTTGTTTTAGTACAATGCTCTGCAATGCTCTGTATGATCTGCAAGTAGTTGTTCCGGATCTGGGTGTTAGTGTATGTGAGTTTCTATGTTTGTAAACGCACCCACGATACAAAAAGAAAATCTTAGTGTGGGGCAACGTTTTAAAAAAAAAAAAAATAAAGATATTTTCCTAAATATAGAACTGCTATATCACTGTTAGTTTTTTTTTTAACGCAGTTCGAAGTTGGGCTTTCGGTATTTATTTTTTATTTGTTTGTAGTTTAAGGGCTCGTATTTACTTTTCTAGCAATCATCTGCGTCAAATACGAATTTTATACGATTCTACAGTTTCATGAGATGAAAATAAAAATAAAATGTTGCCAGTTTTGTTGTTTTTAAATGAAATTATTTACGTTTGAAGTTTTGGCAACGACAAATTCCGAAAAAATAAATTAAAAAATCGTTAAAAAAAACCCTTGTGGCCTGGGTCTTGTTATTGGGCCTAAAAACGTAGTAGACGGCCCCACGGATCCGCCATTTTCGTATGTTCAACCTTCTGCCGAACACCCTGTATAATTGCATAGCACAGGTGTGAGTACTATGTATCTACTATTTACCGGGTAATATGTCTTTCATTGGGCTGAATCTTACTCAGATGTCTCGCTGATAGTTGCGTGTGTATTGGCTTCCTTAAAAAATGTTCGAGCTGAATAGTGCTGATCCGTGCGTCGTGTTCGTGAACGGGCGCCGTCAGTTGAGACTGCTCATTTCTTAGCTGCCGTGGCTTATTTTTAAGGTTCCTGACGTCCGAATGAAAATCGGAACCCATTTTATTTGAGGGTGGGAAATTATCGAATAACTTCTCCCGCTCTGGGCGGAGCGGGAGGGTGTGTCAGAATTTTACTGACTTAAGCCCACCCGTGTTCCTTCCGTTGCCATATACCGCCGTATAGTTGTGGTTATGGAGCAGGACTAACATTGAACCAAGCATTTTTATCAGCGATGTAATCCCCCAACATGTAATATGCATGCCTGCATAGTTTGCGTTTTATACAAGATTAGAATTTCGTCTCATTCAGTTGAAGTATGTGGGGAGGTATTTTATTGTAACATTTTAAACAGTACCCCATGAAAGATGAGTCTACTTTAGCCATTCTGAAACCTGGTTGAACTTATAGGTCCCTATTTCTTGTACTATAATTATGTCTATCACCTCTTTTACTAAAAATATGTAGTTTTTTTCTTGCGTACATGATGTTTTCATATATTGACAAGGTACATCTTGTTAAGTATTTACCAGATGTCAGGAGTAAAAGAAACAGTATTCATAGATCTTATATTTGAAAGGCTAGATTATATACAACTTGTCCCAAAATTCAACGATCAGCGGGCACCAGACGGTGGACCTGCTCATCACTACCCGAAAAAAGATACAGAAAAAAAAATCAATATTTTTTTGGAAATTATAAAACATACATTGAAATCCTTCGGACATTGACACCCCTTAAGATATTTTTAACTACCATGACCACAATTTTTAAAATATTTCTGTTTTTTTTTTTAAATCGTCAAGCTAAATAGCACTGCTATCCACCACAACACTTAAAAATCCCAGAATGCCTGTAGGTTTTACACAAAAATCAATCAAAATTATTTTTTTCCTTAAAATTTTCAGAATTTTTACTTTCAGTTCACTTTCGTTCAGTCATCGTGGTGTAAAAAAAAAGTATGGACGCTACTACGGCAAGTTTAAAAAAAAAATGGCGCAACTAATCAAGATTCCAAAATGGTATAATACTCTACAAAAAAATAGCCACAAAAAAAATAGGTAACTATTTCTAAACAAGAACCAAATTTCATAAATTGTTATTGTTGATAGTATTTAGTCCGCGCGCAAGTGCTAGTCACCGCCTGAGGTATGTGAGAGTGGTGGGACGGTGTAGTAGAGAAAGTAACAATATTCTGATATAAAAGAGTGTCCGTGGAGTTACTTGCCCGTTCTTCTCCATAGGAACCTACTACGCGTTGGAATGGGCAACTAGCTTCATATTTCTGACTGACTGACCCCTTGACAATTCAAAAGTTCCTGTAATTGGTTTATTTGAAATAAATGCTTTGAGTTTGAGTTTGAAAAGGCTAAGCTAACTCCGTCTGCCAATCTTGTCAATGGCACCCACCCCCGTCTCACCGGTCACATACATCAGGCGGTGACTAGCACTCGCGCGCGGACTATAATCATTTTTACTACGTGCCCTAAATAGGTTTTTTGGTAGTAAATTCTTGGAATTTGAATGTCTCATGTCCTTAAGCAATACAATTTAGAAGTAAGAGATAGATAGTTAGACAGAGATTGAACGTTAGAGAAAGATAGATAGTGTTGATGTTCGTTGTTGAATAACAATAGGGCAGATAATCTGGATTTGGTCGCGATTTGTAAAAAGCAATAACATTGAACTTGCCTGGAAATTGAACGCGATATCGGTCCGGCCCTGGTTCAGGCCATGGTCCGGAGCGAGAGTGCATGGGAAGCCTTCACTTCCTTCCGCGAAGCAGTAATGCTCGCGAAGGAGGAGGCGGAGCGCGCGAGGGAGAGGCAAGATTCGCGCCCTCGCGCCCCTAGTCACCGCAGGAAACGCCCTGGGCGTCGGGAGTCGCGAGCCGACTTCCGGCCACCGTAGGCGCGGCCTTGCGGACGGTGAGCAATGGGTAGCTCGCCGTCCGATAAGGACCAGGCCCGGGTCGACGGTGCGTCGTGTACCACGCGCGCCTCAAAGAGATGTCAGCACCAACTGACGGGGTCCGTAAGGGCCAATGCCTGCCAGGGTTGCGAGTTGGTCCGAAAGGGATACCGCGGCCCCGGCACTCAGGCAACGGAAGGAACACGGGTGGGTTTTAGTCAGTAAAAGTCTGACACGCCCTCCCGCTCCACCCAGAGCGGGAGAAGTTATTGGATAATTTCCCACCCTCAAAAAAAAAAAAAAAAGATATGTGACCGGTGAGACGGGGGAGGGTGCCATTGACAAGATTGGCAGACTGGGTTAGCTTAGCCTTTGTCTACTACCCCGTCCCACCGCTCACATACCTCAGGCGGTGACTAGCACTTGCGCGCGGACTATACTATCAACAATAACAATTTATGAAATTTGGTTCTTGTTTAGAAATAGTTACCTATTTTTTTTGTGGCTATTTTTTTGTAGAGTATTATACCATTTTGGAATCTTGATTAGTTGCGCCATTTTTTTTTTAACTTGCCGTAGTAGTGTCTATACTTTTTTTTTACACCACGATGACTGTAATAGTGAACTGAAAGTAAAAATTCTGAAAATTTTAAGGAAAAAAATAATTTTGATTGATTTTGTGTAAAACCTACAGGCATTCTGGGATTTTTAAGGGTTGTTGTGGATAGCAGTGCTATTTAGCTTGACGATTAAAAAAAAAAGCCGGCTTTTTCCGCGCGGCACGTACCCCCGGCTTTTGCGCCTTCATTTCCTTTGCGATCCTTTGTGCGGCATGGCCGGCGGCAGTGCCGGCGGCAGTGCCGGCTGGCATAGTGTGTAGGAGCTATAAAAAAGGACCTAGTCAAAGATTCGTTAGTTGTTTTACGTTTAGGTAATTTTAGGCGGTGCTTTGTGGCAGGGTTGATATGATTTAAATCACTTGATTAAAATCAGTGATTTAAATCGCGATTAAAATCACTTGATTAAAATCAGTGATTTAAATCGCGATTAAAATCAAGTGATTTTTTTATAAAAATCAATGATTTAAATCAATATTTTTTTACTTCGACCAAATCAGCCAAAATGTGTCAAGGGACTTCCCCCGACATAAACTACGGCGCGCACATACTTGTCCAATGCTGTTTAACTACACCGTTCGGAGGTTCTCCGAAATTTAAACTCGTGACCGAATCCGTCCGTTTAGTCTTTGGCGCGGTCATTCGTGATTGATTAATGAAAGTAAATACAACAAGATGTCTGGAAGGAAAAAAGATGCTGAATGGGTTTATTTCGATGAAAGAAAGTCCACCTGCGGCAAGTTTAACAAAGCGGTGTGTAAACGTTGTAAGAAGGAATTAATGGGCTTAGTAGCGAGAACGAAAAAACATTTAGAGACATGTGTGACAGAAAAATCAAAAAAATCCGATTTAAATCCAATTAATCCGATTTAAATCAAATTAATCCGATTATTTTGACTTTTTTATAAAAATCATGATTTTTATCAACCCTGCTTTGTGGCTTTTATCATATAATAGGCATTAATAAGTCGGGTTCAGATCGCCGATATTATTTAAATTTCTCTATAGAAAAATTTGACCGAAGATAGGAAAGAAATACTACATATGTATTAGAGAGCGCGAACATTTGTTCACCCGGAAAGTGAGTTCCTGCAGAATTATAAAATAAGCAGATGGTGCAATATTTACTTAAGCGAGTAAGTCGGCCAAGAACTGTCGCCCAAAACTTGACAGGGTCTACCAGTGGTTGTGAAATTAAGTTCTATTTTGTATTCTTACCTACTACTCGTAGTATGTAGGAACAAACCTTCGCAAGTATAAACTCCCGGAGTGAAAACAATATGTTCTTAGAGGACGCTATCCAAATAGTAGGTATAATTATAGCACTCTATTTAAATAATGGCTGTAAATTATATGCAATACACACAAAAATATAGTTGGTGGTTTATACTTTTCCGCGTACCAGCCAGAAATCAAAATGTATGACATAAAAAATAGACCATTGCGTTTTCATATTGAAGAAAGATTCGTTCAAAACACTGCTTCATATTTTCTTGAGAACGAACCGCAAGAATACGATAAAATTGGGTAAATTTCGAGAAGGGTAGACACGCGATTACAGTACACACACACTACAGTACTACAGTAGAGTAGAAATAGAAAGCGTCATGCTAAGCCTGCAGTCACTAACCACTCGAAAAATATAGAAAAGAAAGTCCTCGTAGGTACCCACCTACGAGGACTTTCTTTCATATCTTTTATAGGCGGGCGATTTTTTGCCTGCGATGAGTTTTCATCGCGCACTGCATAGCGCCGAGAGTTGAAAATCCGGGAAACACTGTTGGATTTTCAATGCTAAGCAAAAAAAAAAACGGCCTTGAGTACGAGGGCTGAGTATTGTTCCGCGCAGGCGCTGCGCTATTCGTTCCAGACGGCTGACCGCGTGTGCTTTGTGATGGAGTACGCCAACGGCGGTGAGCTGTTTTTCCATCTGTCGCGCGAGCGCTCCTTCAGCGAGGAGCGCACGCGCTTCTATGGCGCAGAGATCGTGTCCGCGCTCGGCTACCTGCACTCCCAGGGCATCATCTACCGTGACCTCAAGCTCGAGAACCTGCTGCTGGACAAGGACGGCCACATCAAGATCGCAGACTTCGGCCTGTGCAAGGTAGGTAGCCAGGAGGCACGTGACCCTCCCCCCCGCACTCAGTACTGACTCGCACCTGTCGCAGGTCAACATCACGTACGGCCGCACCACCAAGACGTTCTGCGGCACGCCCGAGTACCTAGCGCCCGAGGTGCTGGAGGACACGGACTACGGGCCGGCCGTAGACTGGTGGGGCACCGGCGTCGTCATGTACGAGATGGCGTGCGGTCGCCTGCCCTTCTACAACCGCGACCACGACGTGCTGTTCTCGCTCATCCTCAGCGAGGAGGTGAGTGCCCGTGTGCGAGCGCGCGAGCGAGAATGCGCGCGTGTTCGAGCTACAGAGTGTGTGCGCAGGTGCGGTTCCCGCGCGCGCTGTCGGCGTCGTGCCGTGCGCTGCTAGCCGGCCTGCTCACCAAGGAGCCGGCCAACCGGCTGGGCGCGGGTCCGGACGACGCGCGCGAGATCATGAACCACCCGTTCTTCGCATCCGTGAACTGGGCTGACTTAGTGGCCAAGAAGATCCCGCCGCCCTTCAAGCCGCAGGTGGAGTCGGAGACTGACACGCGCTACTTCGACTCGGAGTTCACGGGCGAGTCCGTGGAGCTCACGCCACCCGAGAACGACGCCAGTCTCGCGCGCATCCAGGAGGAGCAGTTCCCGCAGTTCTCCTACCAGGTACACTCGCATACTAAATACAGGGTGGCAGGGACATGGACGCGAAAACTGATACCATGGCAGTACATGATTCTGAAACACCATGCGTTGAAAATTTTCGTCGGTTATTTAACTGCTAATATATCTGCTGTTTCATAGTCGATGTCCCTGATACCCTGTATTTTCCTCACTTTAAGGGCTATTTCTGTCTGCTCATTGCACAATAGAATCTGTTTTACCGACTGCATTATTACGTTGTAATGTCAATACCGCAGGATGACATTCAGCCATCTTCTTTACATTTAATAGACCAAATAACAAATAAAAAAAATGTTGACAGACTGTCATTGATTTTTGAGACGAGGCAGTAAGATTTCGGTAGTCAACAAGCAACCCTTATAGTTTCGCCATGCCCGTCTGTCTGTCTGTCCGCGGCTCAGCTCAGAGACTCTTAGTACTAGAAAGCTGTAATTTGGCATAGGTACGCATATTAATTACTCCGACAAAGTAAAATAAAATCATGAAACACCTTTCCAACGAGACCCCACACCATGGGATAGCCCGAAAAAAAAAACAACCCCAGTTTACGTGTCGACAAAAAAAACATACAAAAACAATTTTATTTTACCACTTTGTAGGCGTGATTAATAACAGTCTCGGAGATAATTCAATTCATTTTATTTCAGAACTAGTCCATATGCATACATGAGAAATACAAATTTTAGATACATTAAAGAATTAATTAAAAGAATACAATGAGATAAATATAAGAAAAGCCATCAATAAAAACATTAGAAATTACAATTACATACATTATAATTTATAACAAAAAGATTAAAATACACTACTTATATTGTTTTATCTTAGTCTAAATTTAGGTTTGGATCCGGAATGCTCAACATGCAGCCTGGTCCAGTACCGCATTACTGGGCAATCCAGATCCAGATCCATCCTCCATGCGAACAGCTGAAGGTAGCTGTTGGAACTGCCTCGTATGCGGCGCATCAGGGCTACAACTCTCTTGCGAATAATCGCCGCAAACCCATCTATATTCGCGCCCGCAAACATACCTGACGCGCTACAGTAGCGAGGCAGCTTCATCAGCGCCCTGAAGGCATTATTGTACAGAACACGCAGGCTGTCGTACGATTTTTTCGTATGCTTGACCCATAGGCTGCACGTGTAAAAGGTTTGACAAAACGCCTTAAACAACGTAGCTTTTACTTCCGTAGTACAGCGCGCGAACCTACGAGCCAGCATATTCGCTCTAACAGACAAAGCCCTGCGCTCCCTATCTATATCAATATCATCTACAAGCGTCTCGGTGACCCAGTGGCGCAGATACTTGAACTGCGAGACTCTTTTAAGGACACTGCCATTCAGCATGACCTGTGGGACCGTTATATCTGAGCCCGTGGGCCCCCACATACCGCTCGCAGATCGAAATCAGCTTTCGAAGGGCACTGATCGATGGACTCAACAGCACCATATCGTCCGCGTAACTGATGTTGTTGACAAGAACACCATCGATCGAACAGCCCACACCGGCGCTACTGAGTTCACGGACCAGGCGGTCAATATACAAGTTGAAGAGAGTCGGCGAGGTTAGCCCGCCTTGCCTTACACCACAATCCAACCCGTACTGAACCGAAAGTGACCCCGACCAACGCACAAAATTACTCTGGTTGCCATACCACTACTTTAGGAGACTTATGTACTCAGTAGGTAGATCCGTATCATCCGACAACTTTTGCCACAACCTGTCGTATGCAACAAGATCAAAAGCTTTAGATAAGCCGCTGGCAGACAGACAGACAATTTTCATAAAAACCTTTTTTGTTGCCAATCGATCCTTTTTAGGGTTCCGTAGTCAACAAGGAACCCTAGAAAGGATCGATTGGCAACAAAAAAAGTTTTTATGAAAATTTTCCATTTTCTTGTCACTGTACAAGAATCTGTGAATGATCAATATTTCTCAAAAAGTTAAGGACAGTCTCATATGACTGTTTTCTTGTAGCTATTTGCGGTTAAGGTATCTGCCCTTACTGCCCCATCTCGATATTTCACCCTGCATAGTTTTCTATGCAATAGTGGTTAAATAATAACAGCCGCTCGGGGTCCATCGAAGGTTCAGCTACGCTTGTTACGGTCGGTTCGTGGATGGGTGACCATCCATTACCTATCGAGACCCCTCCGTGCCTCGGAAAACACGTTTACCAGTTGGTCCCGACTGTCATTTGTAGATCTTTGACAGTCGTTACTGGTCGTCAGAAGCCCGAAAGTCTGACAACCAGTCGCACCAACAGGTATCGTATCACCCAGTAACTGCAGTCGCTCCATGTTAAATACTGCAGCTGCATCCGGTTAGACTGGAATACGACCACAACATAAGTAGTTGGGAAAAGGCTCGGCAGACGATGGAGTCTGCTCAGTGCCGCTTCAAAAGGAACTATGTGTCCTGACTCGATAAAGGAATGGGATTTAAAGGACAAAAACCAAAAGTTAATTCAAAATTCACGACGCCTGGAAGAGAATTAGTGAACCTTTAAAAGTCACTGATTTTCAAAATTCTAAAATCTAAATTCCAATTTCTCTTTTGAAAATAAAAATTCATCTATCCGATCTGGAGCAGGTACAGACGATATATTTCTTCCGATATGGTTTGCATTCGACAGTATCTAGGGAATTATGGCCGGCAGCGCGAGGAGTAGTGGCAGGGGCAGAATGTAAATGAGGCATTAGTTTTCGAAGGGTTTAAATCCAATACTGAGGTCAAAATGTAAATCCAAGATGGCGGCTGCGAACATTTTGTTTTTGTTTTAAATGATACGTGTGAAGGAACTTTGTTTCTGACGGGGTTTCCCCGAACGCACACGTTTTTTTTTAAAGTGAAACCTTCTTTTCGCGCTTTGAGCGATTTTTGGTAGGATTGATTGTTGATTGTTGGCTTCACCGACATGCCAATCTTAACAGTACCCATAATGTAGCTATGAGTATGACGTGTTGCGGTTGTTGTTGCTCGGAGTAATAATAAGATAAGAATATTAATCTCACGACAATCACGACAGAAGCCCGATTTGACACCTATCAAAATACTTTGTGTAGTGGTGGGGAAAAAAAAATCGGTTCCTTATGAAACCGATTCTCGAGACATCGATTTATACTTAAGAGTTTGTAATCGACAATTTATTTACATTGCTTAAAATTGATTCTCGAGGGATATCGTCTTATTACACGTCATCATCATCGTCAGCCTACAGCAGTCAACTACTACACGTACGCCTCTCCAATTGTACGCTATTCAGCTCGATTCTCGGAAATTCTCATCCAACTGCTACCAGACATCCTACGAAGATCGTCACTCCACCTATCCGGAGGGCGTCCTCCCTTACGTTTGCCGATTTGCAGTCTCCACTCAGGAACACGAGAATAAAAAATAAAAGTATAAGGCCGAAGTCCACCGACAAAATATATGTTCACAGATTTGGTTTTTTATGATGTTTGTAAAAGTATAGATTTTTCGAATATCGATTTTATTTGATAAAAAGAAGTCTAAATCGGTCACAAACAACCAATGACATTGTAATAATGTTCTGTCGAAATATTAATCAACGTTTAGTTCGTGTTTCCGAGTGCATTTTTCCAATATAAAGCGAAACTTGGTGCTTACGAATGATACTCATTGTTATACAGCATGGATAACATAGTAATTAATTAGTATTATTAATTTGATTTTTGATATCTTACGTAGACGTTTAACGTGGCATGTATAATGAGAAACGTCAAATCGGGCTTCTTAGATTGTCGCGAGATAAAAGAAATAAATATGATTCATCAAATTGTTATGCCTAATGTAAAATAATCACGAGAAGCCTAACATAAATTAAACTGTTTCATTTAAATATTATAAAATTATTTATTTACTTCGTTTTTTTATATCTATAAATCATAAGTAGGTATAACAATAAATTTGAAGTTGGATTTAAATTCCAATTAAATATTTAGTATAACAATTATTGCTCTAAATTGAATGGATCAAATTAGTTTGTTAATTAGTCTGACTATCAAATCAAATTAAATCAAATCATTTATTTCTTTGCAAACATGGGTAAATTTGTACATAGGTGTTGTCATAAAGTTAGTTCTCCATCTTCTGCCGTCACATGGGCATGCAAATATACTCAATTAACATTATTTGAAATAACATTAGAAATATCACCATAATCCCATTTCACAAATTGTCAAATCATTTGAATCACAATAAATTTAAAATGGCATATCATTACATCAAATGTCCCTCGCTACAATATTAAATAGGTCAATGGAATACAATACAAGCATGTCAAAGTAAATAAGTTAAAATAATAAAAGGAATATATTATTTTATCAAAATGTCAATACTAACCAATCACATTTTAATTTTAATGTCAAGAATATTAAACTGAAAACAAGAGGAGTAACAGCAACTCAAATCGTATAGTCATATTAAATTCCCGTTCGTCCCTCTGATTCTGTTAGTGGGACGAACGGGAATAATTTAGTAATTTATTTTTAATTCCCATTGGTCCCACTAAATAATTAGAGTCTGGTTGTTCAATGGTAAAAAATCTTATATGTATCTATTTTTTATAAATAAAAGGAAACCGTGACTGACTGAGATCTATCAAAGTACAGCCGAAAACTACTGGGATTAGTAACGTGAAATTTTCCACACGGCTTCTTTTTAAAATGTAGAGGAGCACTAAGAAGGGATTTTTAGAAATTCGACATTTATATGGGGATGAAATGGTATTTCTTTTTTAAGAAAAATCTTATTCCTTAAGTTAATAAACTTGAAACTTAGCACAAAAGTACTAGGCTTGCATGAATTCACAAGACGGTATTGTATTTATGACACGTTGTCCACAATTTCTGAGTAGTAAACTAATAATCCTATTAACTAATGATTGAAATACTATCGTGAGTTCAGTACTTTTTGTCCTAGAAGGAATACGTCAAATTACAAGTCATCCTGAATATAAAAAATAGATAGACGATACATAGATTAGAAATAAGTGTTTTTAACCATTGAACAACCAGACTCAATTTTTTTAGTGGGACCAATGGGAATTAAAAACAAAATTACTAAAATATTCCCGTTCGTCCCACTAACAGAATCAGAGGGACGAACGGGAATAAATTTAATATTATTGATTAAATTCCCGTTCGTCCCACCAGTGGGACGGCGGTAGTGGGACAAACGGGAATACACGATATAAAATTGCAACAACATCGATACTTATTTTTATTTATTTATTTATTTATCTTTATTGCAGACACATAGTCCATAAAAAATTAAACAAAACAAAGAAAGAAGTCGTTAGTAGGGTTGTTAGTAGACCGCAGGAGACGCCCCAGGCGTCGGGAGTCGCAAGCCCACTTCCGGCCACCGTAGGCGCGGGCTTGCGGACGGTGAGCAATGGGTAGCTCGCCGTCCGATAGGGACCAGGCCCGGGTCGACGGCGCGTTGTGTTCCACGCGCGCCTTAAAGAGATGTCAGCACCAACTGACGGGGTCCGTAAGGGCTAATGCCTGCCAGGGTTGCGAGTTTATCCGAAAGGGATATCGCGGCCCCGGCACTCAGGCAACGGAAGGAACACTGGTGGGTTTTAGTCAGTAAAATTCTGACACGCCCACTCGCTCCGCCCAGAGCGGGAGAAGTCATTTGATGATTTCCCATCCTCAAAATAAAAATAAAATAAAAAAGGGTTGTTAGTAGACACACAAAAAATAAAATTAAATAAAATGGTGTTAATAATTTGTTAGTAAACAAGTCTCACAATAATTACTTAAGTCTATTTCCTATTCCTGTGCAGGTGTACGCCTGCCCAGTACACAGTAAATGGACTGTCAATTTTGCACGCTAACGTTTTGAGGACAGTGTTGGTGCTACCACGAACCCTGCTCATCATCGATGCAGTTCTTTTCCTCATTACTGCAAAAAAATCATCGACAGATGCATCCGAAAACATTGCAGACGCACTGCAGTATCGGGGCTTTCTTAACACTGCCCTCAAATTATACAGCTACATATTGCAGCGGACTGCCAACGCCCTCCTTTCCCTCTCTAGGTCTTCATCGTCCTGAAGCCGATCTGTCAGCATGTGACCCAAATATTTTACTTTAGGCACCCTCACGAGTCCCGAGCCACCGAAACTAATTGGGGACACGTTAGAGGGAGCCTTATTCCCTGCTTTGTAAACCATGAGAACACTCTTACTAGCATTATATTTGAGTCCATGTGCAAGGGCATATGATTCACAAATACCTAGAAGTCTCCTGATCGCACTTACCGACGGGCTCAACAGAACCATGTCGTCTGCATAACTAATATTGTTGACCATTTTTCCATCTAATGAGCAGCCGACCATGGCACCGCTGAGCCTGCCGATCAGCTTGTTCACAAACAAGTTAAACAAACTCGGGAAGGTCAACCCGCCTTGCCTAACACCGCATTTCAGATTTTATTCCTGGCTATGCGAGTTGACCCATCTGACAGCATTCTTTTGATTACAGTACCAAAATTTGAGGAGAGATACCAGCTCCCTCGGCACAGTGGTCTCTTCAAGCAGTTTATGCTAAAGAATATCATAAGACACCAGGTCGAAGGCCCTCGAAAGATCAAGAAAACACGCAAATATTGGTGTTTTCCTGTCGGTATAGTACCTTACTGTTTGTTTCAGACACATATTTGCCATTTCCGTTGACAGGTTGGGTCTGAAGCCAAACTGCAAATCATGTATCTGAAGGTGGTCGCTCAGCTGTGTTTCCATGAGACTGTCAAGGACCTTCGCCATGGTTGTGGCTAATGATATCGGCCGGTAATAATGCTTATCAGATGGATCCCCGGTTTTGTTCTTTATTATTGGAACTACATACTACTGTTCTCATCGTATCATCCGGAATAAATGAATGACCTATAAAAAATATTAACAATAAACCCCGTACTCTGGGCAGATGTACTCCTGCATAACGAAGATCTTCTATGCTTATACCATCATGACCTGGTGACTTTCCACGCTTCATCTTTTTTATGACGTTCCTCACGTCTACTGGCATAATTTGACGGTACTTCTCACCAGGTCTGACGTCTGGTTTACTTAAATTACTAAAATCACTGGCCATTGGTTCCACTGTAAACAGCTCTTTAAAAACATTTGCAATGTTTTGATCCCCTAGTGCACTGTCGACACTCACAGGAACACTCGGCCTAGGATTCAAATGCCCCGTTTTTCCAGAAGCTACTAAAATCTTTAGCCTTATGTTTTGCTGCCAGAATGTCCATTTTTATTTGCTCAGTATTATCGTGGCACCATTTTAATTTCTTTTTGAACTGTTTTCGAGTTTCACACATACTCAAATACTGGGGCCCTGCGCGCGGCTTCCCCAGTTGAACCCAGTAACTGAAACCAAGCCGAGCCTTCCTATGAGATTCTCCTACGTGCTTGTTCCACCCTACAATATACGTCTTTTTATTTGGTTTGCTGACAATTCGAGTTTCCTTCGAGGCACCACTCAAGATCGACTTAATGTTAGCGTACATTGTGTTAATTATATGCCTATGATCTATATTGTCACATACATAGTCACAGCATTCCCGCAATTCCACTGGAAAGTCTATATCACGTAATGCCCCGTTGCTTAACTCCGTATACTTACCAAATTTGTTCCTCATTTCTTACCCGCCACAGTATTCTGTTACCTATTTCTCTGTTCACAGCCGTTTTATTTGGCATACTCTTAAGACTACAAGTAATTTCTAACGGAAAGTGGTCTGACCATGACACTTCATACAATACCTTAATACTTTAAATTGTTTGAAATGCAAAATGGAGGATGGATATGTATGGGAAAAGTTTTTTGCGATTTCAGACTTTTCTAGTACTCAAAGCTCAGTTGGTCCAGAAGAGTTTTTTGATCCTTATAAGAAACAGGATCGATTGGCATCAAAAAAATTTTTGGTGACTACTGCCCATTTTCTTGCTGACTGTAATTTTTTTTCAAAATCTGTGAATGCAGATCAAAATGTCTCAAAAAGTTAAGGACAGTCTCTTAAGACCGTTTTCCTGTAGCTACAACGTTTAAGGTAGCTGTCCTTACTGCCCTATCTCAAAAATCCACCCTGTATTTATTTATTTGGTTCACCAACAATTGTTTACACTAACAACTTGATAAAAATAACGACTTAAAAACTTTGAACAGTGTAACAATTACTTAAAGGTAAACACCACATGAACTAAAATTATGCTAATTTGTAAGCACTAGGTACATGTACAGTTCACAAGCCAACTTAAAACTAAGAGAAATTATAATATGTAGCCTAAATAAAGACTTAGTTTAGAATGAGATTGCTAAAGTTATGTAAGTAACAAAATAATGAATGCTTACCAAACAACTCAAGATTTTAGATTACTGCTTAGTCAGAGAATCAAAGTGGAAATCGATTAGATCGCTGCAACTATTCAAAACCCTACAGAACCTAGCGCATGAAGAGTTAGATCCCAACACCGTTCCGATCCCAACTTCTCTGTGGAGGACGAAGTGCAGTTATGGGTTTACGTGGAATTCTTGAAGGAGCACGAAAGTTTAAACGTGCGAGCAGCGGCGGTGAGTCAATATTTCCTTTTAAGATTTTACTGGCAAACATTGCGTCGTTTAAACGCCTTCGCTCTTCTAAGGTGTGTATGTTGAAGATTTTTAATCTATCTTTGTAAGAAGGCGTTTTTTTAGCTTTACCGACAGAAAAAGTTAAATGCCAAGCAAAGCGTTTTTGGACGCGTTCTAGACGCAAACTGTGAGTAGCATAGTGCGGCCGCCACACCACACTACAGTATTCTAATATGCTATGTACCAAACTATAATAAAGTAAAAAAAATGTTTTACTTTGTCGAAAACCTTTACACTGTCTTATGACAAACCCCAACATTTTTGACGGTTTTTTAACAACAAAAAATCGTTTATCGTTTATTTCAACATCTAAATTACATTATAGAGGTACCGTTGGTCCCAAACTAGGCACAGCCTGTATCTTGGGCACCATTACTTATAAATATAAAATGTTTTATATTTTTGATTATTTTTAAATAAAAGTTGAAATTGGCGACAGTTAAACTAGTTAGCCTCTTCGAGACTGCAAAAATAAAATTACAAAAATGAACTAATTCTATTATGGAAACTAAAGTAATTATTATAGATAAAACATAATTATAATAGGAGATAAAACTTGGTATAATTTCTATATTTTGCTGCTGTTCTGTATTATATGAGTTTGTGTGTGAGGGTGTGTGGGGGTGTTTGTGTGAGCATGAAAGAGTGTGTGTGCCTCTGCGTGTGTAAGTTGATTTTATTTGATTATACTAAGGATTGTTTCAGTAGAGGTGTAAGATTGTTCTAAGAGCCATAATTTCACTATGTGTTTCATCTGGGTGTAGGAGGAGTTGTGGATCTTAATTACCGAGTTTACCTTATTGTAGATGTGAGTATGTAGGAATGATGGAAGCCGTTGGGCATACGCAGAGTTGACTGCTGGGTTCGGGATTCTAAACTTTCTCTTACTTTTAAGGGCACTTAAGCCAGTTCTCTTCGAAAGTTTTAATTGACTTTTAGAAATAACGGCAAAAATGTATAGTTTACGCACCCCGAGAAGTGCTGCCTCACTATATAATCTGCCAGTTGAGTAACGGTAGGGTTTGAATAGCATGACTTTTAAAACAGCACGTTGCGTTCTCTCCAGCTCTAACATATGAGTTTTTTAGTACTGGAGTAGAGACTGATAGAGGGCAAGGTAAACTAATTTACGAATTTCGGTAGAAGCACATTCACGTAGAAGTTTTATAACATAGATCAGCCTAATGTGCTGTTGGAAAGAGAAATGCTGCTCCAGTGTCACACCGAGATATTTTAGGTAGTCCACTCGTTCGATCTCGTTACACGGACACGTTGTAATAGAGCCACCGGCAAGCTCGTTAAAATCACACCTGTAGATTTTTATCCTCCATTCAGGAAGTTTTGTAGCATTCGTTTTTCTAAATGTTATATTTTGTTTTCTTTTCATTGAGCGTGAGTAAATTTGAATCCAACCACTTAGGTAACTTGCTCATTCCAGACTCGGTTTTTTCGTGTAAGTACTTCTTTCCAGTCGGCACCGTGGAAGACTATAACTGTATAACTGTCAGCTTAACACATCAAGTCAGCGTTAGGAATTTCATTTCTTAAAATTTCATCCATGTAAATTGTGAATAAAGTCGGCCCCCGAAGACTATCCTGCGGTACACCGAAAGAAACACCCAATTAAGGTTGCTTTCTCTATAGTCACATCCACTTTTTTCACGCCCAACTCTTCTTGTGATTTATTATGACATTGTAGGTACTGTTTTGTGGGGTGAGATGTTATTCGATACAGAATTTGTAGGGGATTCATCAATCTGTGTTGTTTGGTGACTGGTCTTTATGGGAGTTTTCTGCAGTTTTCAATTTCTTGATGAGCCAATTGGTTTGTGAATTCATTAATCATTTCATTTAATTCAATTACTGACTCCCTGACTCTCATTAAATGTGTGTTAGTGTTGCTTATCATAGTCGTATCAAAAAGTGGAGACTGATCAGATCTTGAAAGATCACTAAATGAGCTTGCTCGTTGAGGTGTTTGGTTCCGATATGTGATAATATATTCTGTTCGTATTCCATGATGAGAAATTACGTATGAGTTTTTGTATGTTATGTTAATTTCCTCGTATAATTTACAACACAGTTTTTCCTGCGGATACGTACAGCTGATGACCTCTAGCGGCAGATCGCGCAACTAAGACGATAGCTCAGTGACTTAGATTCGAACTGAGGTCAAAGTGCTGATGTGCCACTTCTCGATAGATGGCGTTGTATCGATCAATAAAAAAAAATGTGATGACTTTCAATTTTCAATGATAGCTAATACAATATTCTGTTGAATTGTAGATTGTCTGACATCACTTTCACATCCCAATTTTTATATCAACAGTTGGAAAGACCTTCAAGCTGTTGTGCAGAGGCGATTCGTATCCGTTTTGATCACATTACTGGAATTTCTGATGGAATTCTTTACGAATGGTTATTATTCGAAAAAAAAAAATCACTTGTCACAGGGTTTTTTCACTCGGTAACAATTCTACAGATGTATCACTGCATATTTCACTGAATTAACACGGAATTACTTTAATTTTCTAATTTTTATTCTTAAAACGCCACAGAGACGATGTAAACCGATTTTGAAAATTCTTTTTTTGTTTGAAAGGGTATGCTCCCGGATTGGTCCCATATAAATTTCATTAACTTTGCTGGGATACTTTTTGAGTAAGCTTCAATAATACGTATTTTTCCCACTTTATGTTCCCAGTTTATGTGGATGATATGATGATAACTTCCTGTGACTGTTATTAACATAGCAGGTACTGGTATTTGAATTTGTGTGGGGTAGGTACCACAACTAAAATGTGAAAAAATAAAAACTTTTTTTTTTCGAAAAAAATCACTACAAAGTGAAAAATTACTTTATTTATTTATTTTTATTTATTTATTTAAATAACATGGGAGACTTACAGCTAAAATAAACAGATCAAGGACAGTATATTAGTCAGATAGCCAATTACAGGTCTCCACTTATAAAATACAGAGAAAAAAGTAAATTCAAGGGACATTCACACTTAATTACTATAAACTACAGCATAATTACTAAGTTGCTCGCACTTCATAACAACCATCATAACAAAATTAACTACATGAAAAAGTTACGGCTTAAGAGGGCGCATAAAGCCAGCAAAAAATCAAATTTCACCCGCGCAACTCTTACCTACCCCTCTCATCAAACACGACGAAAACAAAACACAATCCATTCCCGCCGGCAGAAACTTTTCACCCGGCGTTTATCTAGCTAGGTATAGAATTCGAATTAGAATTTTCTGTACTAAGTATACGCAAAATAATCAGATGAAACGGCTCTATTCAATTTACCTAAGTATGATCGCTGCTGTATACAAGTAGGTATATTATTCCATATATTACATTATTGTATGTTCGTGAATCTGTTACCGATGCTGGTGGGCTACTATTTTAAACGTTTTGATTTACCTCTGAACATAATTGCTATCTTATAATTATATATCCGATGTTTATTAGTCAGTTATAGGCATTGATTAGAAAACCGCGCAAATGCGAGCGGATCATCATCAAAGTATTATACTACGTACTACATTATCAGTCATGATGAAAATAAACTCAATAAACTTGCTTTTTTGACGATATGGAAGCAAATACTATCTAACTAATCGTATCACTTACCTTCCCTTTTTTACTTTGAGGAAAACAAGCCTTTTTAGAATGATAACATCATAAGGGTCATAATTATTAAGGACGAACATGATTGAACAAAAATATCAATAAACTTAGAATATTTGTTGGACCGCAGTGATCAGCAACCCTATGTCCGTCGAAATGGTTTTTCAATTACAATATTTAACGAAATATGATCATTGCCCATTCCCTTTATTTTCAATGCAATTCTTCAATAGGTAAAACTAAAAACATCTGTTTATTTTGCATATACTATACGCTAAGCTTGAATTCAGAATCTTAGATCAAATGCAAGTTTTGGAACTAGAAACTCTATAATGACGTGACAAGGTTCAAATTTAAATGTAACCAAATTTTATTTAGGACCTTGTACAATTTGTACCTCACGACGTGAAAAACTGTGATACCCAAGTAAAAAAATATAATGCTATATCGTGGATTTTGCACTTAGCAACAGTGTTACCCAAGTGAAAAAATATATTGCTATAGTGGATTTTGCACCGTATTGTGCAAAGACAAAGCATGTGTCATGAAAACCTTTCCTGCGTGAAGCGCGAGTAGAAACAATCCCCACCGAAAACCTTTGTGAACAAAAAAAGTAAATAAACACGAACAAAAACCCGACTACGTACAAAATGAACTTATAGTGGAATTAAGATATTTCTGTCTTAAAAAAAATGAACTTTTATTTTTTAAATTTACGCTTTTTAGTTAGGATTTTTTTTAACCATTTCTCATTGCAAATTACATTTTAACAAATAATTTGTATACTTTTTTGTAATCACCTTTTAAAACCACTTGATAGGTTTGGAAGATTTTTTCGCCAAATATCCGCCATTTAGTTTTTGGAACGAAGTTCCTTATCATATCGCGCGTTGCGAAAGGGGGCTAGACGGAAAAAATTAAGACCAAACGTTGTAACGACAAGTTACAAATTTTCCATAACGCTTAGTGAATGTAATTTTTGCAATCGCGCGACATACATTACGCTATCTCTAGTTAGCCTAGTGTATTCCGTTCGTGAATGTTCGTAACAAAAAAGGCAAGACTTAGCTGAGAGTTAGCACACTCTTACCTGTACTATTACACGGCGGTTTAAGATATTAGTATTGATTTTTTGTAATTAATAATATTGTAAAGAATTTATGTTTTTTTTTTAGGTGTAAGTAGTTTGACAATTCATATGAATTTAATGTAATGTTTTAGCATTCTCAGCTTTTGACATTCCATTTAAATGTACGCTACGCTAACTATGAGTTGGTGTAATTTATTGCATATTCATTTATCGTTTTTTTTTGTGTTTTACTACTACTAACTCGGGTTAAAATTTCAAAACTAACAAATAATAAAGAAATTAAATAACGACATTCTTTGTATTGTCAAGAGAACTGACAACGCAAAAAAAAACAATTAATTATCTTTATTAATAAAAAAGTTACTGAAGTCACATTTTTTCATTGAAATGCCTCTGGTGTAAAATCGGCTTTTTCAAGTTAGCATTGCTGGTAGATATGACTTTTCATAGTAATTTATTTAGCCACTAAACACGCCAGATATTGCCGGCGCTTGAATGAATGTTCGAATTTCCAAGCATGTTTGAGAAAATGCAATTTTTACTATAGACATAATGTCAAGCTTATCTCTTTTTCTGTCAAATTTTTGTTTAGAGATTTTAAGCTGTTTGTGTTTTTGAAAAATAATCCGATAGTCGTGACGGCCAATGGCATAATTGCTAAGAGCCTCGACCAACACCTGAGGAGGCTCTCGTTAGGCTGTTGGATCAAGGGCTTGATCCAGAAAGGGCTTCAAGGACTTCTGGACACGACGTGTATCGTTAGGAGGTTCCTCTCTCAGGAGCATAGAATACACGAGCCCTCACCACCGGTAGCTTGGACCCTGCTCCCGATACCTGGTGGGCTACAATTTTTTAATGTTTTTTTATAAAAATATTTAAAAATGTAAATGGTATGTATGTAGATGAAATATAGGATATAATAATATACCAATAACCTATTATGCATTTCGGGTTTCAACCTCATTTAGGGGATGGTCAAAAGTCGCTCGAAATTGTTCGTCTAAGCGTTACCTTATAAGAAGTTTGTCAAAAAAGTGGGGTAAACGAATTTGGATCTTGAGCTAATGGTAATAAGATTTAAAATTTCCAGCGCAAACTTTCAAACAAACGTGGAATTGCCTAGTTGGCTATGTTGTAAATTTTCTCCGCAAGAAAATTGACCGAAATACAGGACAATGGCGCTAGTTGTACTTTAACAGTCATAAATCTGTCAAATAAGTATGTCATCTTGAGTTTTCAAATAACAACATTGAATTTTATATTTTTATTTAGCCCCGGTATTTATTTAGATTATCAATTCTTAACGCTTTTAATAATCGTTTCGGAAGTGGTTTTAGTGTTTTTTTCATGTTTTCCTTTTCACAGTTTCTTTTCTAGAATGTGATAAATTACGAAAATATTATTTACGCAAATAAATTATATCATAGCGAAGCCAAAAATTTGAACGCAGTCCTCTCGTCTCAACAGAGCGACGGTGACTGATTTGTGAAACAAAAATATACTTGAAGTTCCCGCAACGTGCGACGGAAGACGACTTCGTCGACGAACTAAGAACGTCGTAAGTGCTAAAAGCTTGTACTCGTAATAAAACCAAAAATAAAAGGAATAAAAAAAAAAGCCTACACAAATTTTTTCGCCTTTTAATAATACAAATAATCATCTAATTTTTATCCAATTAATCATTATCATATTAAGTACAAATCGAAAATACGGGAAAATTAGAGGTAACTTCGTGATGTTTTTTTATCGAGAAATTTTTATATTTTGTGTTTCTGTTACACAAAAAGTTTGGAAATATCATGTAGTTACTTGTGTTATTTTTATTTTACACCTAAGTCTTATCAACTTTCTGAAAAATCGAATTGAAGATAGGCAATTTTGGTTACTACCCCCTCTTAAGCACTTCCTGGCTGACGAAACACTAGTTAGGAACGAATCTATATCATACTGTTTACTAAGCTTGTTAAAACTTCTGCTTGCACGCACAATGTATGAATTATGCCTATAATTGGTAGAAGCAAATGGCACGCGCAAAGGTGGATTGTATCGCTTAGACTTCATGGGAATGTTGAAATAAAATTTTGTCAAAATATCGGAACAGTTTATAGTACGAGGGGTGTTCAATAAATAGTGAGAATGCGATACATTCTCCTTGGAAAGAAAATAAATAAATACTGGCAGGCATAGCCCAGACATTACTTAAGATGATAATAAAAAAAGCAATTAATTCTCTTTTGTTTTTTAAAAGTAGAAGTCTATGTAAGTTTCGGAACGTGTTCTTAAAAATGGATAAAATTGAAGTTCGCGCGGTAATAAAATATCTCTGCTTGAAAAATTTTACTACGGAGCAGGTAAATCAAGACTTGAGAGCAACATTAGGGGTTCATGCTCCTCCATATTCTACGGTTGCGCGTTGGTGTGCTGAGTTCAAGCGAGGAAGAACTTCCACTAACGACGACCCACGATCGGGACGCCCCATATCGGCAGTGACTGAACAAATGATTAAAAAAGTTGAAAATATTGTCTTGGCGGATCGTCGTGTTACTGTTCTTTTTAAAGCTGAAGCAGTAAAGATTTCGATAGGAAGTGTCCATAATATTATAAACGACCATTTGGGTATGAAAAAAGTGTCAGCGCGCTGGGTGCCCAGAATGCTTTCTGACGCGCAGAAACAAACTCGACTGAGAATTTCACAAAGCTGTTTGGATTTGATACAACAAGATCCTGACCGATTTTTGGCTCGATTCATAACTATGGACGAAACATGGCTTCACCATTATGACCCGGAAGCGAAACAACAGTCCACAGTGACTTGGAAGCGACCGTCATCTCCAACTCCAAAGAAATTTAAGGCGATTCCATCCGCCGGAAAGATCATGGGCTCTCTTTTCTGGGACAGCCAAGGGGTGGTAATGATCGAATATCTTAATCATGGAGCCACTATTACGGGGACTATGTACGCAGGACAAGTAACAAAGTTGCGTGAGGAAATACGCAAGAAACGTCGTGGCAAACTCGGTAAAGTTGTTTTGTTTCACCAAGATAACGCCCCTGCGCACAAGTCCAGAGTTGCGATGGCTGCCATTCAAGAAGCTGGCTTCGAATTGATGGAACATCCTCCATATTCACCGGACCTTGCTCCTAGTGATTTCTACCTATTTCCGCGCTTAAAGGAACATCTCAGTGGCCAGAAATTCGAAGATGATGAAGATTTTTTTAGAAAGGGAATTTAAGGATTAGAGAAAAGATATACAAAGTGTATAAACCTGAAAGGTGACTACGTCGAAAAATAAAATAACATATAATAAAAGATAATTGTGTCTTACTCATTCTCACTATTTATTGAACACCCCTCGTATTGTTGAAGATTTTCAACAAACAAACAGTCTGAAATCTCACGGCGGTTGAGTAAGGGTAATGGTTCTCTATTGTGTTCCCTAACTTTTTTATCCATAATCTAAAGTGCCATAATTTTTTTTCTCCTAATCATCATTTGTCCGTATTATAACTTGCCCGAACTTAATGTCACATAATATCACATGCCATAAAATTGAAATCTCTAAATACAATATGCCCTAAATTTGTTTGTCATAAATATTACAATCAATAATATACAAAAGACATAAAATGGTTTACAATAAAAGTTTAAAGTTCTAAATTCAAATTATTTAATGTTTATATATCCTAATAATATTTTTTTAACAAATTTGTAGTTCATTAAACAATATTAACATTAATATTTTTTATTTCCCTGTAAGCATGCACACATGCATACACCGTGCATGCAACAAGCATGCAGCATGCAACGAGCAAGCAAGAGTGCAGCATGCAAGCGAGCATGCAACATGCAGCAGGCATGGTTTCTGTCACGGCTCCGGCGCTGCAGGGCTCCGGCGGTCCCACGCGAGCTTATCGTCGCAGATGGTTTGTCGCTCACCACCACAGCTTCGTCTTGCTGGCCGGCTCTGCCGGCCAGCCTCAGCCGCGGCGGCGAGCGTTACAACCACCTTCTCCTCAACTCGCGGGCCGCCTAGCTCCTCCGCGCCTACGCGATTTTTAATTACACTCTAGGGGTAGGGCAGACAAGACTGCGTGGAGTCGGATTTACAGCGATTCGTTTCTGTCTCTAAAACCTGTTTTTTTTTAGGACTAACAATTTTATTATAAATGAACATGCGGTTACACATTATACACATCACATTATATAATACAATACTTAGGACATATGACTTTATGTCATGCAAAATTAGGAGATTCAATTAATATAGTACTCGATATTAGGACAGAATAGTTTTAGAAGTAAAGATCATTATGTAAAACAAAATTTCGAATGTTTGAACATTATGGTTACTGAAGTTTATAGCAAACGTGTTATGGATAATGATTTTCGGACAAACAATTTCAGGAGAAGAAAGGGAGTACCAAGGGTAATATATGAAATTTTTTACATAGGTTATGGTAGTTTTCATCAAACAATAAGGTAAAATAAAAATATAACCATGCAAGGAAGTTAGTTAAGCTTTAAAAAAAATTGTGCGTGAACATAAATCATAAGACTAAGTAGTAAACAGCTGTGCGAAAAAGCAAGCAGTAATGCGTGATACGTACAAGCGAGAGCGAGTCGAACATATTGAAATGCGTTAGAGCTTTGAAGTAAACAGCGCGATAAGAAACATAAAGGATTCCCTTAGCTAAACAAAGGAGAAGTGTCGAGCTCATTAGTGCGATTGAGGTGCTAAACCTTTTGTAAACAAATATTGAGATGCTATGGATCACAAAAAATATAAGCGATTTAATTATAGTAAAACAATGAAATAAAATGAAAAGATAACTTAGTGAAAATAGGACGCATTTTACACAATCTTGTTTAAATCTGATTCTTTACGTACAATTGCTACTATTAGATTTTTTTAATATATGGATTTTCCCATGTTTTACCCAAACGAACTCGTAATATTTCTCCTTGGCCATGGTCTTAACCTTACTTAAGAGTTTCTTATACTCCACGCTCAGGTGATCATTGACATATATGCGCTACTGCTTTAATTTCGGAAGTCGGTGGCAAAAAACGAAACTTCAAAATCCATGACACCGACTTCCGAAATTAAAGTAATTTTTCACTTTGTAGTGATTTTTTTCGGAAGTCGGTTGTTTTTTTTTTGTAAAAAGTTTTTATTTTGGATTGACTCTGGTTCTAGAGATAAATGACATGTAAACAATGACTATAAACAGCAAACGCGCCAACTACGCACACATGTACGCGTGCTTCTGTGTGAGTGGTTTTTGCAAAGAATTTACCTAAACTTGACTTCCCGATCTAGACGTAAACGCTCTTAAGCGAAATGGTATCATGGTAGCGTTCCGGGAGCGGCGGTATGACCCGGCCTGCGCGCAATTCTATTGCACTATGTTTACAAATATTGTTTTTTTTTTTTTACTTGTGTTGATATAGAAAAATAAGTCCATAATTCCTTAAAGTATTTAACAGTGAACACGTAGACAACATTTTAATACAATTGCTTTGATAACAATCGAATTCGATGACGAACAAAAAAAGCAGATTTCAAGGTAACTTTGCCGTTTTTAACTATCGAGGAAAGTTTTGTCAATCGTGTTTCGGGCCTCATACTTCACTAAGGACGCTCTTCAATTTTCGTAAACATAAAAAAATATACTTATGCAAATACGTTGTTTTTTTTAAGAGATACATTGATTTTGCGTGAAGTCGAAACATCTGCTTTGGAACCCATTTCACCTTAAAAGACTCGAGTATACGTGTTCTCTCGTGACTGTGGGTGTGTTGCAGGACATCTGCTCGTCGGCGCACTCGGCGATGTCGCACCACTCGGCGCTGGCCGACAAGCGCCAGTAGCGCCGGGCCACACGCGCCAGACCCGCCGGGCGAGCCACACACGCCTGACCCGCCGGGCGGGCCACACGCGCCGGGACTACCGGGCGGGCCACACGCGCCAGACCCGCCGGGCGGGCCACACGCGCCAGAGCCGCCGGGCGGGCCACACGCGCCTGAGCCGCCGGGCGGGCCACATGCGCCAGGACTGCCGGGCAGGCCACACGCGCCAGACCCGCCGGGCGGGCCACACGCGCCAGAGCCGCCGGGCGGGCCACATGCGCCAGGACTGCCGGGCAGGCCACACGCGCCAGACCCGCCGGGCGGGCCACACGCGCCGGGACTACCGGGCGGGCCACACGCGCCAGACCCGCCGGGCGAGCCACACACGCCTGACCCGCCGGGCGGGCCACACGCGCCAGACCCGCCGGGCGAGCCACACGCCTGACCCGCCGGGCGGGCCACACGCGCCGGGACTACCGGGCGGGCCACACGCGCCAGACCCGCCGGGCGAGCCACACACGCCTGACCCGCCGGGCGGGCCACACGCGCCAGACCCGCCGGGCGAGCCACACACGCCTGACCCGCCGGGCGGGCCACACGCGCCAGACCCGCCGGGCGAGCCACACACGCCTGACCCGCCGGGCGGGCCACACGCGCCGGGACTACCGGGCGGGCCACACGCGCCAGACCCGCCGGGCGGTGCTACTCCACGTTACTTTATATTGTCATCTTTGGCGATTATGAGTTCGGCACAAGATACAAATAACTCCTAGTGCAGTAGGACAGAGTGCGCGCTGTGACGCCACGTGCGCTGCATCACTCTGCTTGACGTCCGGGTGCGTCCTCGAATGCTCATTTTTTTTTACTATACTCCTGGATGAATTCACTTGGCCCTTGAAATATGCCACTATAGCAGTGTTTCTGTAATCAGCATTTATAACATCAAAAGTCATTTTGTTCACAAATATAGTATATCATATTCAGCATCGTTCCACGCTAAAAGTTAGATACTGAAAGTTTTATATCGCCGCCTCATAGTGTATTCAATCTTCAACGTTGTTATCCGATCGTCTAAAGTGTCATTACCGCGATTAGACTGAACGCTCAGTATCCGTTGTGACACTCACATACAATGGTAAGATTAGTATTTCAGGAGGCATAAATAAAACCACTTTATTACAGTATTAATATTGTATTCTGTTAAAACAATACAAATAGCTGGAATATCCGAAACTGTTATAATTTCTTCACAAATAATATGCTAGAGACAGACGAAAGAGCTTCAGATCTCTCCGCGGGTGTGCACCCGGCTGTCGTGCTCTCAAGGCACTATAGTCGACGCGACAGGCACGCGTACAGCCGCGCGCTGCGGCAGTAGCGAGCGGGCGAGCGAGCTGAGCGAGCACGCGCTGCCCAAGGCTAGCGCTGGTCATGTATTTCCTTTTGTATATATTATTAAAGTTAGGATTAAAGCGACTGTGTTGTTTCATTGCCCCGCCCCCGTCCCCCTCTCCTGGACTACTGCCGCTGGCGCTTCCGAGTACACTTTCCTTACATATACTCGTACAATATCTCGGATAAACTTTAAAAACGTTAACAACCAATAATTATACAACAGGCGCTTCGGACGGTCGAGTCGGTGCACGTCCTAAGAGTATTATAATATATAATTATAAGGTGGGCCTGACGATATTACTCGTGCGCCATTTTCGATTAGATATGTATGCGCGAGTCCATTGCGTATAGAGATTAGTACGAGCGTTACGTGCTCGACGACGCCTTACACCTAAGTACATGAAAACTTGTAGCGTATAAAAGTTATTCGTTGCAGTACAAACTTATACAAGAGGAGCTCTGTTATGCAACAATATTACATTAAATGGCGTGTCGCCGTGTCGCTACTCCTGTGTCGCTTACTAAACGAAGTGTCCTTCACCACACAATCCTCACTTTTGAAAGCTTCATGAAAATCAATTTTGAGAACGCCAAAAAATAGTCAAGAAATGGTCATAAGTAGTCACCAAATTTAAAAAAAATAGTCGCATTATGGTTCCGAAGTTATAGCTATAAGTTGGTGAGGATTGTGGGGTGAACGTCTCCACACAATCCTCACCTCAGTGCAAGCAAACGGCTGCGAGTATCGACTTGGTTTCAATTCCAAAAAATAGTCAATAAATAGTCATAACGCTATGCCAAATCTCGAACATAGTCATTAAGAGATTCCAGAGATATAGAGGTGTCTTGGTGAGGATTACGTGGTGAGCCTTTCTCGCCACAATCCTCACCTGATTACCGCGAAATGCATACGTTTTTTAATTTAAATTTGGTGTCAAAAAATAGTCAAGAAATATTCATCTCCAACCATGATAATTTCGACCTGATTTATTATATAGAAGTATGTTAAACTTCTACATACATTTTGTTTTGGTACAGTCGCGAACACAAAAATTGCAAATATATTTTAATATTGTTGTATATTATATTTAAACGATAATAATATATTGTAGTTACCTACGTATTTATTATACCTATAATAAATAAATACCTATCTACCTCTACATAATATTCCTCCAATTTGAAATATGTTTCCAGCTATTTCATTTCTAGACATTTCCTTCCGGTTGGCTTTGTAAGTTAACTGATGAGTGAATGATTCAGATTAATTTTATTGTAGACGTAGTATGAGTAATTAAGACTATCTACCTACTTGTCTATTCCTAAAATGCCTACAGAGATTCATTAATAACCCCTTATAATTTATATTTTCTACTTTGTTTAAGTAGGGTAGTATGTAATTTACTTTATACAATACCTGCTGGGTAAACACGTTATTACTTTTTTTAAATGAGGCAGAATGTACGTCATTACTGGTGCGGATCGAAAAAGTGTATGAAAGTTCATTGTTGACGTGCTGAGCGGGCAGAAGCTATACGAAAATCATTTGTATTAATTTGTTAACGTGCTGTTTTTTTAGTTTTGGGCAATTCAGGAGCTAAATATAGTATAGTGCCTATGGCATTAAGTCCGCCTCTGTACATTTAGTGCTTGAAGTATTAAATAAATAAATAAATATAGTATAATGCCAAAAGACAAACAAGTTTTTATCACAAAGTCCGCAAAATGATACTGGCACCTTAATTACTATGTTACGACCGAATAGTTTTGTAAGTAAAATTTAACAGCTTATGTAGGTACTTGGTAACAGAAATCATGATATTCTGTAAATTCAAATATATTTAAACAGGGTTATTGGTTATATGTCAAAGAAAAGTTGCAAATGACCTCTCCTACATCCCCTTAATGGATTACCGACATATAATCAATAACGCTGTATACAATGCCGTCCATGGGCATGTGAGCGCCCGAATTTTTCCAGTATTATCGAAAATTAACTTTAAAAGGGAGGGGTTTATCTTAATATTTTTCATGTTATTCATTATTACCAAAAAAAGCTTAAATAAGTTAAGCTTTTAGAAATAATAAACAGAATCCAAATCAAGCCAATAACATCGAAGATATGGCAAAAAATGTAAAGCCACAAAAACTACTAAAAAATAAATAAATTGAATAACATGAAAAATACTAAAGATAGACCCCTCCCTTTTAAAGTTAATTTTCGATAATTTTTTATGAATATTCAGAAAAATACGCGGTCACATGCTCACGGACGGCATTGTATATACTAGCAACCCACCCGGCTTCGCACGGGTAGCATGATTCTATACACCTAAACCTTCCTCATAAATCACTCCGTCAATTGGTGAAAACCGCACGAAAATCTGTTCGGAAGGATTTGAGTTTATCGCGTTCAGACAGACGCGGCGGAGGGATTTTGTTTTATATGTTTTATGATTATGATATTCATTATAATTATATAACACATACTTAAAATACCTAAAATAGCTACATAACTAACAATAATACAACCAAAAATAAGGAGACCATTAAAAATACGTACTTAATAATTTTGTGCTCAACTGTACTCGACTCGAAAATGTATGTAGAAGTTTACATGGAAGTTTAACATACTTCTATATAATAAATCAGGTCGAAATTATCATGGTTGGAGATGACTATTTCTTGACTATTTTTTGACACCAAATTTAAATTAAAAAACGTATGCATTCCGCGGTAATCAGGTGAGGATTGTGGCGAGAAAGGCTCACCACGTAATCCTCACCAAGACACCTCTGGAATCTCTTAATGACTATTTTCGAGATTTGGCATAGCGTTATGACTATTTATTGACTATTTTTTGGAATTGAAACCAAGTCGATACTCCCAGCCGTTTGCTTGCACTGAGGTGAGGATTGTGTGGAGACGTTCACCCCACAATCCTCACCAACTTATAGCTATAACTTCGGAACCATAATGCGACCAATTTTTTAAATTTGGTGACTATTTATGACTATTTCTTGACTATTTTTTGGCGTTCTCAAAATTGATTTTCATGAAGTTTTTAAAAAGTGAGGATTGTGTGGTGAAGGACACTAAACGAATCATATCCAATAGAGTGTACAATGAGGAACGAGTTATATTATACTAAATGTTCAAACAATGAAGAAAGCATTACTGCAGAACAGTGCTCTTTTGCTAGAGTGTAGTGTAGATAATTATAGCAATCATACAAAAATATTTGGTCTTCAAAGTGTTGTTAGGTATAGGTAGTGAAAATGAACAGTGGAAAGTATTGCTTAAAATACGTAATATGTAGGTACTAGAATAGTTCGTATCACTTAATTAAGTAATAATACAATTCTTTACAAATTCGTTTGTTTAGCCCGTCGAGGAATTATAGGTAGAAACGCTGGCAATCTACACCACCGCCGCCGGCATCTGCTGGCGTATGAGACTATGAGTGTGAAGCAAGAGCGACATTGTTCACAGTTCGGAGACGTGATGTGATGACGTGGAGCTACTTCGAACCAAGGGAGGGCACAGTGTCTCACTGGTCGCGATCTCGGTGCAGTTAGTCGCCCCGAGAGAAATAGGTTCCTGTTGTAAGGTGTCAACATGTTTATCGCCTACTACGCCGTCGGTGGAAGCTCTCCGTTCTTGTGTTATATTTTACTGTGTACGAGTTGACTAAAACAGAAAAAGGTGCCCGGATAGAAAGAGGACACTGCTGGCTGACAAGCCCCACGTTCTTCGGTAAGGAGGTTGAGTACCTCCATCTCCCAATCGAGCGGTGTCGAAGCATGGAAGACAGAGAGAGAGAGGATAGAAGTACGAGTAACTCTCCAAAAATGTGCAGTGTGTAATCTCTCGGGTGTACTGCCTAACTCATAGGCTCGCTTGCACCACAAATCACTAAATACGTTTAACGCTAAATAGAATTTAACATTAATATTATCGGAATAAACTCGATGTAATGGACAATGAAAGTTTAATAAGAGTTTGTGTATCGGCATTCTCTGAAGAGGACATTGACAATGCCAAAAAGTTACTGTTTTCATCGGTTAAAACAAAACATAAGCTTGTATCGAGACGTAAACAGAAAAAAGAAAAGGATCTTGAAGATATGCTGATGGTGTTAAAAACAGCTGAGCCTGATCAATTACCGATTTTTGTGGCCTACAACTTAGAGAAACTACCTCCCGTTTGTTTTGATCATATCGACGTAACGAAGTTATTGAAAGATCTAGTGCTATTGCGTGAAGAAATAAATCAGATAAAAGTAAATTATGTGAAGAAAGATGAACTAGAAAGTCAACAAAAGAGGGATAAACTTTCCTTAATAAATAGCCCGGCGTCATATTCGAACATTAATATGCGTCATAGAGGAGGGTATCTGTTAGACAGTGGGCCGTTTGGATTGTCTCATGTTTCTGAGTCATCGCCGCCGCCGCCGCCACCGCCGCCGCTGTGTGATATAAACACCGTACCTCTGCTGTCGTCTCCGTCAAGCACTTGCGGCGCTCGCGCTGATAACAGCTTGCCGGATGTAAACAATATGGTTCAATATCGTTCTCTTTGTCACTCGAACAAGGCGGCGGATAGCTCTGTTTCACATGCTCCCGTAAACTCAACTTTGCTGGACAGGAATGACAAGATTGTTACCGATATTTCGAGTAAACAATTGACTATGGCTGAAGTAGCAAGCAAAGGTGAATGGAAAGAAAGGGGTCATGATGTCCAATGGACAATTGTTCAGAATAAAAAGTTAAGGAATCGATTCAGTGAGAAGACCGGCAAGGCTCAGTCTGTTCCTGCGGCAAACTTTAAGGCCGCGGAATCGTTTTTACCGCTGTTTGTTTCGAATGTTGATAAGCAAACAACAGAAACGGACATTTGTGATTATATTAAAACTAAGACTGGGGTAACCGTAAAGCTGGAGAAAATAAACATGAAGACTGAAAGGACATATAATGCATTTAAGGTGTTTGTCTCCAAAAATAAACTGAGCATCTTTTTAGACGACAGTCTTTGGCCTGAAGGAATACGCTTCAGACGATTTGTGTTTCTTAAAAAGAATAAGGATTCCGATAAGTCTCAGTTCCCATCTACAAACAAGACACCTACAATCAATGGCTGTGAACGACAAAAGTAAAATAACAATATCCACTTTTAATTGTAAAGGTGTGAACAGATCAGTGGATTGTGTGCGCACCCTTTGCAAGAGTGCCGACATCATTGCACTCCAAGAGACCTGGATCTGGCCACATGATATAGGATTCCTAGGAAATCTAGACGACAACTTCGCGTACAACGGCAAGTCGGCCATCGACACAACTGTCAAAATGATAACAGGCAGACCGTACGGCGGAGTGGCACTGTTATGGAGAAAATCAGTGTTTACATCAGTAACGACAGTGAAGTGTTTAAGTGATCGATTAGTGGCGATAAAAGTTGAATACGAGAACCGTGCTATGTTGATATTTTCGGTATACATGCCCTACGATAACGGTAAGAGTGATCATTTAACTTTATTCACACAAACACTTAGTGAGATTATAGCTATTATTGAAAGTAGTGGTATTGAGTGTGTAGTTATGTTGGGAGATTTTAATGCTAACCCAGGCTCACGGTTTTTTAATGAACTTATCTCTGTGTGTAATGAACAGACATGGTTTTGCGCCGACTATGAGCTTCTACCTAAGAATACGCATACGTTTGTTTGTCAGGCTAGCGGCTCGCGGCGTTGGCTAGATCATTGTTTGATAACAAGCGCAGCCAAAGACTTAGTGACTCATGCGTCAGTATCATATGGGGTGTACCAGTCGGATCATTATCCTGTTTTGTTTAAATGTAACTTAAGTAAGGTTAATCAGAAGTTATCAGCCCAAAATTCTGTTAGTAATAAAGTACGTTGGGGTGAAAGAAGTAGTGAACAAATTAATAATTATTACGAGTACTGTAATGATAAATTAAAATTAATAGAATTTCCCAGTGAATGTATAGAGTGTTCTCATAAAATATGTAACAATGTAGACCATTTTAAATTAATAGATAATTTGTATTTTAACATTGTATCAACCCTCCAAGATGGTGCCGTGTACACATATGTTGGTAGTGATTGCATTAGGCGACACAAATATGTCACAGGTTGGAACAAACATGTCAGCGGCGCTCATAGGGAGGCTCGTACACATTATCAGACTTGGCTTTTGCATGGTTCACCTACTCAGGGGACTATATATCAGAAAATGCGTGATACAAGAAGGATATTTAAGACTAAATTAAAATTTGTTCAAAACAATCAACAACAGATTAAATTAGATATTTTGGCAAAAAGTCATACTAAAAAAGATTTTTCGAAATTTTGGAAAACAACGAATAAATTAAAGGCCAGGCCGAGTCTCCCTGCGAGTGTGGCGGGTCTGAGTGAACCTAAAGATATCGCCAACCTTTTTAAAAATAATTTCAGTGTTCGGTCTCTCTTAAAAACAGGGCGGCGGGTGTCCGATGAAGGGGGGTTTTCGGGTTCTGGTGAGCTTGCCATAATGTTTACAGCTAAACAGGTCGGCGCTGTTATAAAAAGAATGACAAGAGGTAAGTCGCCAGGTCACGACGGCCTCAGCGTCGAGCACCTAAAGCATGCTGGGCTACATCTGCATAGGGTTCTTGCTTTACTTTTTAATTTGTGCATTAGCCATAATTATCTACCGCAGGACCTTATGCACACAGTGGTAGTGCCGATAATTAAGGATAGGACGGGAGACGCCTCTGATGTGTCCAATTATAGGCCTATTTCGTTGGCCACTATAGTCGCCAAGATCTTGGACAGTTTGCTTGATCAACAGTTGGCTAAACACATTGAACTCCATGATGCGCAATTTGGCTTCAAACCTGGTCTATCTACGGAGAGTGCCATTCTGTGCCTTAAGCAAACTGTCCAATACTATACCTCCCGAAAAACACCTGTTTTTGCTTGTTTTTTGGACCTGTCAAGGGCATTTGACCTAGTGTCTTATGATGTACTGTGGGAGAAATTGCAGAGCGATACAACGTTACCGAATGAAATAACATCCTTGTTTCGTTACTGGTACAATAACCAGAGGAATAGTGTTAGGTGGGCGGAGGCTCATTCGGATGTGTACCGGCTGGAGTGCGGGGTGAGGCAGGGGGGGTTAAGCTCGCCCCGCCTCTTCAACTTGTACATAAACCGGCTGATCGGTGAGCTCAGCAGCGCCAGAGTTGGATGTCATATAGATAGTATTTGTATGAATAATATTAGCTATGCCGATGACATGGCCCTTCTGAGCCCATCGATCGGCGCTTTAAGGACACTTGTGGCGATTTGTGAGTCCTATGCAGTGGCCCATGGGCTCAAGTACAATGTCAAGAAGAGCGAACTTATTATGTTTAAAGCGAGTGCCATAAATTATTCTGATGTCCCCGGTGTCTCGCTTTGTGGTACTCCTTTAGCTTGGGTAAAGAAATTCAAGTACTTGGGTCATTGGGTCACTGATGATCTCAAGGATACTACTGATATAGAGAGGGAACGCAGGTCGCTGGCTGTTCGATGTAATATGCTGGTTCGAAGATTTGCACGTTGTACTGACGAAGTAAAAATAACTCTTTTTAAAGCCTTTTGCCAGTCTTTTTACACGTGCAGTCTTTGGACCAGTTTTACGCAGAGGACATACAGTGATCTGCGTGTCCAATATAATAATGCGTTCAGGATACTGTTGGGGCGGGCGTGGCGATGTAGTGCGTCCGGTATGTTTGCGGAGGCGCATACTGATGACTTTTACGCCATAATACGCAAGAGGACCGCCTCCATGAATGGCCGGCTGCGCACCGCCACAACAGTCTCCTGAGCGTTTTTTCAGATCGGTGGGACTCCCCTCTGCTGCGCCACTGGGTGAGAATCCACACCAATTAGCGTTTTTGATTAATTTTTATTATTACTAACAAGTGTTAGTAATAATAAAAATTACTTAAACATGCAAAATGACTTAAAGACTAAGTAGTCTTTAAGTCATTTTGTGTACTAACTTAATTCATTTTCATGTTTACTAACAATAGTCTTTAAGTTATCTTGTATACTAACACTATGGACGCATGTCTGAAATAAATTATTTGAATTTGAATTTGAATATCATCTTCTACGATGTCCTTCTCACCGTTCTGGTTTTATTCACTCTTCTTTCTTTGTCCAGGCGGTATTTCTTCGGAATGCGCTTCCTCTGAACACCAGGAAAGCAACCAGTCGGTTATCTTTCAAAGTGAATCTCGTAAACATATTCGTAAAAACTTGGAAGAATCATTGCAGCGCTGATTTGCTGGATTTTTCTCTCTTCTACCTAACAAATTTAGACTCGCCACGTGATCTTCCCCAACCCGAGGATAAGCAACCCGCAATGGCTTTTTACGTGTTTTGAGGCTAGGTTACAATTATTTGCTTTTCTCAAGAACGGTGCGTTACCTTTTCAAGGGAGTGGTGCCTGGGGAGAGGGGGATCCCCCCCCCAAACGCCAAACGATACAAAATTTTTACCGCTGGCGCGGCAGAGTAGTGCACCTATATTGCGCGTTTGTACTTATGAAGTTTTGTCTGATGAGTTCGGTTGACAAGGTGCCTCGTCAACTGTTAAGAAGGTCTGAGTTTTTGGAACGAAGTAAACGAGATAACTATCTACCTACATCTCTCTAAGTAGGATTTGTTCTCAAATGTCATGATTTGATGAAAAAGTCCTTTATGGAACAAATCTAACTTAGAGAGATGTTATGTAGGTATAATAAATTCTAATGATTATAATTCTGTAAATACATATTTTTGTTAGGGATTTATCGGGGTTGGTCAGTGTTGGTCAGTCAACATAGTTGGGAAAAGGCTAGGCAGATTGATTGACATATTTTTGTTATGATCGCGAATCATATTTTGATCAAGAGACAACCTGACACTGACCTGCAAATTACAAAAAACGTAAGAAAATTTGAATTCGCGGGTTACCACTGCGGATCTACGGCCGAGTGAAAAAGCGTCCAGTGGAGCGCAGCGGTTCAGCGTTGCGTGCAAGCGGCGCAAGAGAGTTCGCCAAGTGGCATTAAAGCTACGGCTTCCTAGAAGAGCGGTGACCGCTCACGTAGCGTCGGCAAATGACGTCACTGAAACGTTGACTATGAAAGTAAGTTTGTGTGTTTTCCTAGAGAGCGTTGTTGACACCGCAAAGCAAACCCCGCCCCCCAAAGATTTAAATCGCTAGATTTGCCCTCACCGTACTCAGTCACAATAAAAAGTGTCCATACTGAGAAGAGTGAGCTCACACATTATTAAATAGCGTTTCCATGACAAACAAGTGTAGGTAGTCACTGCGGCATTATGTGTCAGATGTGTCAAAACGAAACGGAAACGCGAGTCTCCGAGTGAGATCTTTTGACGCGGTAGGGCCACATTTTTAACCGACTTCTAAAAACGAGGAGGTTCTATGTTTGATTTTGTTTTTTTTATGTAGGTATATTCATCGATATTTTCGTGAATTGTGACCGATTAAAAAAATTCTTCATTGGCTAAAGGAAGCTTGCGCGGTGGTCCCATAGTTTTTTTATTAACTTTGCTTGCGTAGTTTTTCATTTAGCTTCAATAAACGTATTTTTAGATCGTAGGTAGGTATTTAAGGTTTTAACGTTGATAATAGTGTGAAAAATGTATAATATTCACTGTGGAAGTTGTTCAGGTGGTGTGTGTTTAGAGAAAATAAAAAATTATGCGTTTTCAAAACTATTTTTCGGTGATACAAACAAGTGCCATCTTTTCACTGCTATTATTTAATTTTGCAATTATCTGTACATCCAACAAACGCGCCGAAAGGCCACTTCGAATAACCATAAATTGATAAATGTCTATCAAATCAGTCAATCTCGGGATATTTGTATTTTTAATCGACAAGACGACCAACCAAAACCAACATGCAGTATTTTTGATAATAGCTTTTTTTTAAATAGTCTGCCTACCCTGTCTAAAAACTCTGTGCACGCCGCTGGAGTTAACTGGTACTTAGAAATAGCAAAAAGCGTTATTGATGCCATGCGACTTTGTGTCACTCTATTTCTATACGAGTGTGTGTGTCCGTACCTACGTACTAGGATCGCGTAAGGAACTTCGTTCTCGACTGGGTACATCCCGTGTACCCCGCCCGACGGCATTTTTTTTTTGGTATTGCATCTAGTTCTTACTTTTATCTCTTTGTAACCATGATTAAACGAAATAAGAAAGTGATTCCATGGTTGTATCGGCTCTAGTACCTGGGCGAACGAGCTCTACTCGGGTGAAGATAGAAAAAACGAATTTTCCCAGTTAAGAGTCCTAGCTAGATCGATTTTTCACCCCCGTAAACCCGTTTATTGCAACTTTCAACGAAATCGTTCGAGCCGATTAGAAGAACGTGATTACATATTATGTTTATACAAATATTGCTCATTTAATACTAAAACCTGCTCAACCGAGCTGTGCTCGGGTGAAAATAGAAAACGCTCTTGGAAGTAGTACCTATTAGGATCGTTTATACTAATTCCTTGTATAGTACCTACATACTAATTCCATGCTGCCATGGTGGTAGGCGCTTACTTATTCCATGCTGCCATGTCATTATTCTTAGGTACGAGTAGCATCTTGTTTTAAACTTTGGGTGACCGAGCTCTGCTCGGTTGACAATACGGAGAAAACGAATTTCCCCAGATATGAGACCTAGCTAGATCGATTTTTCGCCCCCGTAAACCCCTATATTGCAACTTTCATCGAAATCGTTAGAGTCGTTTTCGAGAAAGTGATTAAGTACTTACCTAGAAATATAAAAATATCCTACAAATATTGCTCATTTACCTAATCGATCTCATCATCGTGCGTTCGTTTCTGAAGATAAGCGATTGCCGAAGCGCATACTTTTTCTCCGGAATCGGTATTTTATGTATACTCACGAATCACGTGTCTTCACTTAAGGCTCCCGCAGACAGGCGCGACGCGACTCTAATAAAAAAAAAAAAACTAAGAAAACTTCACGGTAGAACAATTACCGGTGTCGCGTCGCGCCTGTTTGCAGGAGCGTTTAAATGTCCAAGAGGAGGTATCGTACAATTTTGGTCGGTGGAGATTGCCAGCGAGTTTAGACGACATACCGTGGTGCTACGTGCCCGCCTGGGCCCAGTTCATTCTCAAAATCACAGCAGAGTAGAGTCCTGTGTCACGGTGTTCGAAAGCGTAACGCAGCATACCTACTAGTTTCGTGTGTGGCTACATAATATCTACATTATCATATCTAGATATATACAGTGAGGAGGCGGGCCCCTGGCCCCCGGCGCCCCGCCGTGTTAGTGCGGCCGCGCGCCGGGCGCCGCCGCGCGCTACACGAAGTCCCGGCGCCGCTGCGACGCGCTGGCGCCCGGGCTGGCGGGGCCCGCGGAGCCGGCGGGGGCCTCGCTCGGCGTTGTGGCGGGCGGTGTGGGCGCGGCGCCCTTGCTCCGCGCCTGCTGGAGACAAGCGAGTGTTAGCGGCGGGAACGACGAGTACCCGCAGATACAGTGTCACTCGTCACCTTGGAGCGTCGCTTGCGGGCGGTGCCAGCGGCGTCGCGCGGCGTGTCGGGTTCGGGCACGAGCGCGGGCGCTGGAACGGGCGCGGGCACGGGTCCGGGCGCGGGCAGCGCGGCCGCTGAGCCCTCCGCCACCGGGTCCGCGCCCAGCCGCGACGCCAACATGGTCAGCAACTCTTCCACACGACCCAGCTGAAACCGGGAATGAAAAAATTCGCAAATGTTGCGATTTTATGTTTTCATATTTTAGTCTCTCCATAGATATAAGAAAGAAGGAGATATGCCCGGTAGTTGAAAATGTATCGAAACCCAATGTCTTCAATCTATCCCTACTCTCTAGCCTGCGATCACACATGCGATCAGTAAACCCAATAAATACGAGGCCCCGCTCACACTTGCAATTTACAAATCAGAACGTACTACATAATCAATTATAAACCTTATCCCATCAAACACAGCGTGCATTTACCATGCACCGTACAACTCACCCACACGAAAACATCGTTCGCTATCATTATGCTGTGCAAAAGCCATTTATTTTACATATACGCTAGTGATTGACTAAATCGGAAACTTATCGATTCTCCCATTTATTATTGTATAAAAATTTTTGGAAGTTGCTGAAAAAATTATAAATAAAAAACGATATACATATAATAAGATGATATAAATAAACAATAAGTAAGTAAAAAAAAGAAATATTAAGTAAACCCAAAAAAAATAACAACATTATGAGAAAATCTAAATGAGTATAAAACAAGATTTCACATCGGTCTTCCAATCAGGCTATAACTGTTGACAAATTGAAGAATAAACTTTAATAGTACCTAATATAAATTCATACGACAATCGACATTATTGTCGATAGCCTACGTTAGTGGATCTGCACAACCACATCAATCCGTCACAAGACGCTGCGGCCGTACTAACGATGCAACCGCTTAAAGTAAATATCGTTTTGTAATTTTTACATTGCTTGTCCAGTTACTTAGCGACATACTTTGGTAGTGGTAAAGAAGCAATGTATTTACTACAATAAAAGTACAGTCGCTGTGATATATGAAAACAAAAATAACGTAGTAAAGGCAAGAAATATTTTACGATTTGTTGTTTTTCATGATTTTCAACACAAATATAGCAAAATACTTGTGCTGATTTATGAAAAGTGGTTCTACGATTTATAAAGTTTATAGTTTAGCTTCGATTTTTACAAGAAACCACTGAACAACACGGTATTCTTAAATGTTATCACGATCGCGCTCGAAAGCGCACTAGTTAGCGGAGACGGCCATTTGCCTGAGGCATGACCATTGTGATCAAGACGCGCGGACACAGACACGCCCCCATACCACTTCTCCTGTTATTTATATTTCTATGAGTCTCTCAATATGATTTATAGTATTATAGGTACTAAGGCGAGGCTAAACCACATGACAGCCTCGCTAGAGGGGGAAGCTCGTGGGCAGAGTCGTGGTATGGGAAGGTATTACAAGAGGCTTGTGAAGTTCACGAAGACAGACCTAAAATGTACCTACATTGTTAAAAAAATAATTTAACATTACAATTTTCTCAACCCACTAGGCAATGCGACCTGCTTGGACTATATAGCACATAATGTAAAAGGTTGTAAAGGAGAAATTATAGAATTGGACCTATGAGATCATACCGCACAATTTTTTAAATGTCCTGATAAGAAGACGTGTGTAATAAAGCGTTGGAAAATAAAAAGACGAAATTATTGTCAAGATAATGCGTCATTTGTAAATTATTTTGAATACTATTATATAGAATCTTTTTTTGAAGTGAATCTTCAGACGCTTAGGATTTTTCTGTCACGAAAAAGCGTTACGGCCGCGTGGAGGGGGTAGACGATATATCGCGTGATGAGCGGCGGCAGCGGCGGACGGAGAGAATAGATTGGAATCTGAACCGATTTGAAAAATTCTTTCACTGTTGGGAAGCTACACTATCCCCGGGTGACATAGGCTATATTACATTTTCAAAAAAATTTTGAATCCTTAATAAAACTCTAATAATGTAACCCAAGGTGTAAAAAAATTACCTAAAATATTCTTTACATCACGTGCGCTGCGAAAACTATTGATGATAGATTATAATAATGTACTACGACTTTGCAGAACACATCATTATTTTCAAAAAGTGTCGCGACAGCATAATTATGTCTAACTATTATACGAGGGGTGTTCAATAAATAGTGAGAATGCGATACATTCTCCTTGGAAAGAAAAAATATAAATACTGGCAGGCATAGCCCAGACATTAGTTAAGATGATAATAAAAAAAGCAATTAATTCTCTTTTGTTTTTTAAAAGTAGAAGTCTATTGTTTGCGTTGTTTCGGAACGTGTTCTTAAAAATTGATAAAATTGAAGTTCGCGCGGTAATAAAATATCTCTGCTTGAAAATGTTTACTACGGAGCAGGTAAATCAAGACTTGAGAGCAACATTAGGGGTTCATGCTCCTCCATATTCTACGGTTGCGCGTTGGTGTGCTGAGTTCAAGCGAGGAAGAACTTCCACTAACGACGACCCACGAACGGGACGCCCCACATCGGCAGTAACTGAACAAATGATTAAAAAAGTTGATAATATTGTCTTGGCGGATCGTCGTGTTACTGTTCGTTTTATAGCTGAAGAAGTAAAGATTTCAATAGGAAGTTCCATAATATTATAAACGACCATTTGGGTATGAAAAAAGTGTCAGCGCGCTGGGTGCCCAGAATGGAAACATGGCTTTATCATTATGACCCGGAAACGAAACAACAGTCCATGACTTGGAAGCGACCGTCATCTCCAACTCCAAAGAAATTTAAGGCAATTCCATCCGCCGGAAAGATCATGAAGATCATGGGCTCTCTTTTCTGGGACAGCCAAGGGGTGGTAATGATCGAATATCTTAATCATGGAGCCACTATTACGGGGACTATGTACGCAGGACAAGTAACAAAGTTGCGTGAGGAAATACGCAAGAAACGGTGTGGCAAACTCGCTAAAGTTGTTTTGTTTCACCAAGATAACGCCCCTGCGCACAAGTCCATAGTTGCGATGGCTGCCATTCAAGAAGCTGACTTCGAATTGATGGAATATCCTCCATATTCACCGGACCTTGCTCCTAGTGATTTCTACCTATTTCCGCGCTTAAAGGAACATCTCAGGGGCCAGAAATTCGAAGATGATGACGGAGTAGTCGCCGCCGTAAATGATTTTTTAAGGGATCAGGAAGAAGATTTTTTTAGAAAGGGAATTTTAGGATTAGAGAAAAGATATACAAAGTGTATAAACCTGAAAGGTGACTACGTCGAAAAATAAAATAACATATAATAAAAGATAATTGCGTCTTACTCATTCTCACTATTTATTGAACACCCCTCGTAGTTATGCCACAATAAAGGCTTGTGCAGACCAGCACGACTTGTCGCGCGACGCGACACGAACAATACAAGTTCTAAGAAAACTTCACAGTATAACAATAACCGGTGTCGCGTCGCGCGACAAGTCGCGCTGGTCTGCACAAGCCTTAAGTGTTCTTTTATTTTTTCAATTTAAATGAAATGCCGCCGCTAGAAAAGGCTCTTTATTTGTATCTTGGTATTAATCCTTATCAAAATAAATTACTTCTTATTCAATACTGCTTCAATACCTTTAAATTTTTTTTTGAATTATTCAATTCGGACATTCCATACGAAAGATATCACGAGTTTAAAAATATAAGTATTAGAAAAAAGTTGCGTGGTAGCCGCTCACCCTGCTCGGCTAGCTAGGCAGCACCTTATGCAATGCAGACGACTGGGGTACGGGCCGTACGGGATGGGAGTCAATGTCAAGAAATGAAGTGCCGTAGGTAGCGTAGGGTAGGTAGTGTAGGAAGGTAGGGTAGATAGTGTAGATAGGTAGAGTAGGATAGGTGGATAGGTAGATAGGTACGCTGTAGAAGTACTTTTGAGGGCAACAGCTGTATTAGATGGATACAGATATCATATTTTAGTTACCATAAGCCGATTGTATCTTTCATTGATTATAAGTATTATAACGCACAGGTGAGCCGAATGAAGATTGATGCCGAATGAAGATTGATGACGAAAGATGTGCATTTGTTAATGTTCCTTTGTATGTGTTTAAGTTTAGAGTAGACTATGGATGTTTTTTTTGGTTCCGGACTGAATTCAGTTTTTTTGTTTAATAAAATAAAATATGATTACTTAAAAAAAAAAAATGCAAAACGAATCGCAAAAAAAAAAGAAAAAAGTTTTACGGGCAGGTTTTCAAATTGGACAAGTACATTAACAATCTGCCCGTAAAACTTCAAGTAAAAATTTTGTTGCGATTCTTTTTGCCACTTGTCCGTTGCCATTCATTTTTCCACTTGTCCGTTGCCATTCAGCATAGCATTTATGTAGCTATTTTAATTTTATTTTTTATTACTTTTTCTTTTAATTGTGTTTTGCACATTGTTTTAACTTTTACTTAGTTTTTATTTTTGTTATGTATTGTTTAACTTCAACTCTTGGACGGTACCCTCTGTGAATGCTCATTTCTAGCCGTGGAGGGGGCCTGGTGAATTGTAACACAGGTTTTTCTCAAAACCTATATCAGGCACCAGTCTCTCACAAAGGTGGAATACAGCTGAGACATTTATTTTGTACAGAATAACTTTAAGTCAGCTTTGTGAAGAGAGAATACTTAAATAAATAAATTATTATTATAATATGTCGTTTATTCATATTTTTTCATATTAAATTACATTTTTAAATATTTCTTACATATATATTTAAAAAAAAACATTAAAAAAAAAAAAAAATGTGGTCCGCCGGTGTCGGGAGCAGGGTCCAAGCTACCGGTGGTTAGGGCTGCAGAGACAAGAACCTCCTCACAATGCGAGCCGTATCGAGGAGTACTGCCTTCTGAATCAGGCCCTTGATCCAACCGCCTAACGACAGCCTCCAGAGATGTTGGTAGAGGCTTTCGGCAAATCAGGCCATTGGCCGTTACGACAATCGGCACAATGATAGCCGAGCTCACATTCCACATGTCGACAACCTCGTGTGCTAAGTCGAGATATTTAATTTGTTTCTCTTTCTCAGCTTTCACGAGGTTCCCGTCATGTGGGATGGTAACATCGACTATCATTGCGCGGCGCGATCCCAGTACAACGTGACATGGTCATTTTCGAGAACTGGGTCGGGCATATACTTGTAATACGGTACCTCAGAGTCAACAAGTTTATATTTCAAAGCAAGTTGCTGGTGAATAATCCGTAACAAAGAAAGAGAAAAAAATAGTTTAAATTCTCCTGTTGTAATTAACGTGCGTAGGTACTGGCCGAAAACATTAGTAAAATTACTCTAAGGTAAATGCTTTAAAAAAAAAGCAAGTTTTGGAATGTTCTTTTTTCGAATTTCATTTGTTTTTATATAGTTATTGCGTAATATTGGATTCTTTCTTACTGCGAAAAAATTTGCCAACTTTTGAATTTGAGTTTAAATTTAGGTTTTGTTAAAAAAATTGCCTTTACTGCCTTGTTTATCGTGTTAAGTGTGAATTGTGACTTCAAATAAACTGAGAATGCCAGATCTAAACGCTACTCAAGTTGCTAGGGCTGTTACTTTAATTGAAACAGGGCGCACCTACAAACATGTGGCCCAAAAATTACGAGTATCAAAATTTGATTTGTGGTACACCGAGTTGTCAAGAGGTATCGGCAGACCGGACAGTATACAAGAATCGCAGGACAGGGACGTAAACGGAAAACTGTGGCCAGAGATGACCGGTACATTATTACTAGCGTGCTTAGAAACCGGACTTTAACTTCTTCTGAGGTAACAACCAAGCTCCAAGAAGTTCGTGGGGTTACAGTTAGCACAAAAACTGTGAGAAGAAGGCTGCAATCGGCCGGAATAAATTCACACTTGCCTGCCAGAGGCCCACTTCTTGCCACATCCCATCGAGTAGCTCGAGTTAATTTTGCTCGCATTCACGGAAATTGGAATGACCTATTCACAGACGAGTCCAGATTTTGCCTGAAGCCAGATGATGCAAGGATTAAAGTGTGGAGACGCCCGGGAGAGAGGTACGCTCAGTGCAACGTTATTGGAAAAGTGGCATATGGTGGAGGGTCAGTTATGGTATGGGGAGGTATTTGTATGGGGGCACGTAAGGAACAGGTCATTGAGAATGGGCCACTAACAGCGGCGCGATATGTAACTGAAATTTTGGAAGAAATTGCAGTGCCATTTGCCCCTTTTATAGGAGATAGATTTGTTTTTATGCATGATAAATTGATAATGCACGCCCCCATACTGCGGCTGTAAATGTCGAATACCTTCGAGATGTTGAAATCAATGTTATGGGGTGGCCAGCGCGTTCACCTGACTTTAAACGCCAAATAGCATGTATGGGATAAGCTTGGAAGACAAATTAAAAAAAGAAATCCTGCCTCCACTAATTTGAGAGATCTTAAAAACGCATTACAGGAAGAATGGAACGCAATCTCTCAAGATTTTATCGATAACTTGATTAGGAGTATGCCAAGGTGGCAGGGGCAACACTAAATACTGATAATAGCCCACGTTATAGCCTTTCCTAAGTATTTAGGGAAAAAAAAAAAAATTGTTAAGTACAAAAAAAAAAAACTTAAATTGTTCCTTTTTTCTTGAATTGGTTAACTTTTGTCATTTGATCGTTTGTTTATTGACGTTTGCAATTTTAAATTAACGAATAATAAACAGAATCCAAATTAATAAACTAAATTATCACAAATATCCATGTTATTTTGTCTTATTCACACTTTTTTTTGCGTTCCTCTAAATATCTTCATGAGTGTGTATAAGCAGACTATTGCAGAAGAAAGTTTTCTATCCCAAACTGTCAAAATCACACTGACAACTGACAGTTGTCTAATGTTGTGAAGACAATTTGATTTTCTAATCGCCATGCTAAAGAAAGAAAACTTTCTACTCGACGGCCACAAAGTATAAACGGCTATCTACAAAATCATGATTTTACAGGAGAGCGTTTTGAACGCAGAACTGTGATAATTAATAGAAGAACAAAGCTATCATCTTCTATTTTATACATCATTTAGGGTTACATAGGTACCATAAGTTCGAAAAATATTTGACCGAATTTCATTTCACCTAAAACAGCAAGCAGATGCGGTGAATTTTGAGACGGAGTTACTCAGCTTTCTCAGCTTTTTTTCTATATTGCTGCTGTGCTGTGTTACATTTTGCTGTGTCTAAGTCTTCATCAGAGGCGTCGCTGCTATCCGTTTCAGGTTTCTTGTAGATCTCGCTGGCGGCCTGTATAATCTTGTATCTGTCTGTAGCCTTATCCATCCAAAAGTTTAATTCCTTGTCGAAATAAGTCGAGTCCTGTTTAAGATTGTCGTTCCATGTGTAAATAGGACGGCCTACTTTCTTATATTTGTCCTTATACTGCATTGCTGCGTGTAAAAGGTGTGGTTTGCCACGCCTGTGGACGTGTGCGAGATAGCACATCCTGTGATTCTAGATGCGTTTGGTTACAGTTTTTCCATCTAAGATTTCGTGCATCTTCTTTTGTATTGGTTTATTTCTGGCGTGGTTAATCAAGTCTCTCAACTGTGCTTGTTAAGCAGGACAAGCACAGTTAGAGAACGGTGTGAACAGGCCACTAGAAACGCAAAGTCACTATTACCATTCATAATAAACTCAAAGATGGACTGGAAATTAGCCCGACTCATGTATCGAATGGTGATAGTACCTTGCATGATATACGGATTGAAAGTATCGGCAATCACCAAAGCTAATAGGTGAAGACTGAGAAGATATGAGAGAGTCATCATGAGAGACTTGATTAACCACGCCAGAAATAAACCAATACAAAAGAAGATGCACGAAATCTTAGATGGAAAAACTGTAACCAAACGCATCTAGAATCACAGGATGTGCTATCTCGCACACGTCCACAGGCGTGGCAAACCACACCTTTTACACGCAGCAATGCAGTATAAGGACAAATATAAGAAAGTAGGCCGTCCTATTTACACATGGAACGACAATCTTAAACAGGACTCGACTTATTTCGACAAGGAATTAAACTTTTGGATGGATAAGGCTACAGACAGATACAAGATTATGCAGGCCGCCAGCGAGATCTACAAGAAACCTGAAACGGATAGCAGCGACGCCTCTGATGAAGACTTAGACACAGCAAAATGTAACACAGCACAGCAGCAATATAGAAAAAAAGCTGAGAAAGCTGAGTAACTCCGTCTCAAAATTCACCGGTGAAGATTGACTCGAACCAACATAAAGAAGACATCGCAAAAGATGCCCAACCATAGATAATTAACACCCGTCTCTCCACTATTCCTATGCTTACTCTAGGATGCATATCCGGTAGGCTCTCAAATCCTTCCTTATCCTAAGGGCACGTTCATTCCTTACCATTACCCGCGCCCCCCGTTCTACTCCCAGATATGCATTGGCCTTTGCAGTCCCATGAAACATGAGGCTTCATGGGCTAGTGCAAATCTAGGGGTTCATTCGATTTATCGAGTCTGGTTAAACCACGCTGGGATCGGTGCATTTCATTCATTCATTCATTCACTCCGAAGTTTCATTTGGACAAAAACTTTTTACCGAAATAACACTTAGCCGAAATAACATTTGTTCGAAGTAATATGTTTCCGAACATTTATTATACCACGAGGTATGGATGGGTGAAGGAAGGATGCTTACTTCAAACATGCAAGCAGGCATACAGCATGCAAGCAGGCATGCAGCGTGCAAACAAGCATGCAACATGCACGCAGGCGTGCAACATGCAGCAAGCATTGTTTCTGTCACGGCTCCGGCGCTGCGGCGTTTGGGCGGCCCCACGCGATCTTTTTAGACCCCACCCCTCCGCGCCTACGCGGGCTTAAATTACACTCTAGGGGTAGGGCATACAAGACTACGTGGAGTCGGCTTTGCAGCGATTCGTTTCTGTCACAAAATTTTGTAGCACAACATATTGACTTTTTATGACACTATTTTAATTTAATATTGTAAAACATTGTTTCGGTGTGGTGAAAATATGGTAAATAAATCATTTGGCAAATGAAAAAAGCAAAAAGTTATTTTGTAAATCGGCGAAATATAATTCGGTAAAATAATACCTATGACACATGATACTTGATGATCTAAAAATATGTCAATTAATGCTTATAGCAAAAAAGACGTCGGTCAATAGTTTTCGGTAAAATGAAATTCGAACAAAAACAATTCGGAAAAGTGATCGGTTCCCATCATTTAGTTAATAGGGCATTACCAAGGAAATGGTTAAGGCCAATATTACTGTAATATTTTTTTGTTCCAAAATATGGTACTTCGACACTTTGAGAATAATTGTTGTAGTTGTCTTTATACAAGCTGAAATTTTAATGGTTGTTTTTCCGCAGCGAAAAGATTTTGTCCTGATAGTACAATAGATTTATAAAAAATTAAGAATAAAGGATTCATAAATGGCAGATTTAGAATTGTGAAAAACAAAACTTGAAAGCGACTTAAAACCAATAGTAGTAGCCGCGCGAACGACCGACCGCGATGCACGCGGCTGGCGCGAGCGACGAGCGGTCGTTGATACTACAGCTGATGTGTAGGTACCTACTCCTGAGTTTACGAAACACAATACTACCTAAAAGTTATTCCAATTTTCCCTTCATACTTTTACAGGCATAGGATCGTCGTAAATACTTTTTTACCTACAACTTACCAAAACACGAAACTGAAAAACAAGTTTATTAATTATCCCATATAAAATTATTTTCTAAATTAAATAAGTAATGAAGTATTTAGGGCGTATTTCAAAAATTGTAATCGACTTATTTACCTACAATGATTTTAATAACTAACCTACTTTTAACTGTTTGCTATTTACAAATATACGATTAGGTACTTACACCTAGTTCCCGGTAACAATTTTCTATCAACCACTGACAAAAAGCAATTCAAGCCGGCGGCGGCGCGGCGGCGCGGTGCTTGAAATCTACGAAAATGATATCCCGAATAGGGATGCACAATACACACTTCACAGTTGAGTACTTTTCAGACGTATGTACGGCTTTCGTCAAACTTAGCCGCAGCCATACGCGTACTTCGATGAGGATCCCATTCGAACGCGGCGGTCCGGCTCAAAATCAAAAATCAAAATATTTTATTTCACATAAACCTACATGGGCACTTATGAAACGTCAGAAGCTAGGTGCACGGTTACAATTGGTCGTTTCCTATGGAGAAGAGCCGGCAAGAAACTCCACGGTTACTCTTTTAAAAATAATTGTTTTTTACAATATTTTTAAATAACAGTAGGTATTAATAGGTATGGGAGGACAGTGTAGGTCTTTCAACAAGTACCAGGTACTAAACAAGATAGAAGATGGTCAATAAATCTACAGTCCATTAAACCTACAGTGTTCTCACATTCACAAAATAGAAAATATTAATCTAAGTATATAAAATATGAATAAATTAGTAAAATTAAAAACCTATTTTAAACGAAATGACATGATAGCTATTACAACTGTAACAAATCTGAATAATTATCATGTACACAAAAACCACTAAATGAAATGAATGATGATGTGTTGAAATTAAATTGTAATTAAATTAATGTCAATTATTAGGGTGATTATGTCAAGGAAGAATGTAAAAAAATAAAGATGGTAATTTGGGAGCAGTTAATAGACTCTTACATAATGTGCCGTTAATGATGTACCAGGGAAGCCACATGTGCAGAAGTAATTATTGCCAAACTTCCTTGTCTTCAACGTAGTCTTTAATTTTATAATATGCTTTCTTGATAAGGACACGTTTGATGTGGGTTTTGAACTTCCCATCGCTAAGTTCTGTAACCGACTTTGGCAACTTGTTATAAAAGCGGATACTGTTTATAAGAAATGACTTGCTTGTTTTAGTTTATCTAAATTACTACTACGTGTATTTTTATTATGGAAATGGCTTCTTATTTTGAAAAGTCCTAAGTTTTTGCGGACATACATAATACTTTCTAAGATATAAAGAGAAGGCAGAGTAAGTATATCAATTTCTTTGAATATGTTTCTAAGGGACTCGCGAGGACCCATTTTATAGATAGCGCGGATTGCCCTCTTTTGTAAAATGAAAATTGAATCTACGTCAGCTGCCGATCCCCACAGCAGAACGCCATAAGACATAATACTGTAGAAATAAGCAAAGTATACTAACCTAGCTGTGGCTATATCAGTCAACTGCCTTATTTTTCTTACTGCATATGCAGCTGAGCTTAATCTACCTGAAAGAGTTCTAATGTGGGCGCCCCATTGCAATTTCGAATCTAAAGTAATTCCTAAAAATATAGTTTTTTATTGCATCTAGTTTTTTGCCATCAAGTTTTAGATTTAGACCCACTTGAGGTACATTTGGTAATGAGAACCTAATACATTTAGTTTTGTTCGCATTAAGTAAAAGATTATTAGCTGCGAACCATTTCGAAAGAACAGCCAGACTGTCGTTGACATAAAAGACATCTGTATCTTAGCTATCTATTTTAAAAATAAGAGAAGTGTCGTCAGCAAATAGAATTATATCCGATAAGTTAGCCATCATGTAAGGAAGATCATTTATATAAACAAGAAATAAGAAAGGGCCATGAATTGAACCTTGAGGCACGCCCATTTTAACTAGAGACCCCGAGGACGTCGCCCCATTAACGTTTACTTTTTGCTGCCTGTTTGATAGATAGGAAAGAACAAGATCAGCAGCTTGTCCACGAATTCCGTAGTGGTGTAATTTACAGATCAGTGTATTGTGGTCAACGCAGTCAAACGCTTTTGAGAGGTCACAGAAAATGCCAATTGCATCCTGGGACTTCTCCCAGGATTCCAAAATGTGACTGATGAGTTTTAATCCTGCGTCAGTCGTCGACCTACCTTTCGTAAAACCAAACTGGTGACTATGTAAAATCCCATTAAAATTAAAATGTGACAACATCTGGTCTAGCATGATTTTTTCATATATTTTACTCAATGCTGGTAGCACAGATATAGGTCTATAATTAGTGGGGTCACTCTTACTACCCGCGGCTCCGCGTAAAGTCATCACTAGCCCTCAGGTTATCGGCAACATACCACATACCACCACATACCGGTTAACATACCGACGTACTGCAAATTGCAAGAACTGTAATTTCGATCCATTTTACAAATCACGATAACGCATTACGCATGCGGCGATCGCGGTTCAACTGAGAGAAGCGGCGCCGCGCGGCCCGCCGGCCTGAGACGGGGATGCCTGTGAAGATGCTTGCCGCCGCGCCGCTGTGTGCGTGCGGACTAGCAGACTAGATTATGCCGTATTTCTACGCGCGACAGATTATTTTGGTCTGCACATTTACGAATTGCTGTTAGCTTTGTCGGCACCGCACAGCCGCGCATGGCGGTTCGTTTGATAACGTAGCTACCTACGTTATTTCTATACGACTACTATTGTTGCTCACGCTTTCGAGTTTATGCATTTTTTTTTAATTAGTTGAAAACTTAAACATTCAATTTTTTTTAGCTTAACTCTATGATTCAATAGTACTACTTAGGGCAAATTGTTTTAAAATTCAAAAATCATTTATTTCAGCCCATAAAAGGCCACGGAAAAACAACCGTTAAAATTTCAGCGTGTATACGTGACTTAATATCAGTAAAAATTGACAAACAAACAGAAAAAAAAAATCTCAAGAATTCTGAGTCAATCAATCTGCCTAGCCTTTTCCCAACTATGTTGGGGTCGGCTTCCAGTCTAACCGGATGCACCTGAATACCAGTATTTTACATGGAGCGACTGCCTATCTGACCTCCACAACCCAGTAACTAGGTAATACGATACCCCTTGGTAAGACTGGTGTCAGACTTTCGGGCTTCTGACTACTCGTAACGACTGTGCTAAAGATCCACGAATGACAGCCGGGACCAACGGCTTAACGTGCTTTCCGAGGCACGGAGGATTCTCGGTATGTAAAGATGGTCACCCATCCACTGACCAACCCCGGCAAGCGTAGCTTAACCTGATGGATCGACCAGTGCGGCTGTTGTTACTTAGCCACGAGCTCCTCTGCTTACCACGAGCTTAAGAATTCTGAGTCGATTTATGTAAAAGAGTGAATTTCCTAAAAAGTGCAGTTTTTCTACTTTGGTGCCGTCGTACTAACTATACGGAACGTCACTTTTGTCTACTCTTCCTTCGACAAAACGGTGCTCATGCTACACGTGGAGCCCAGATCATCCCCCGCGCCGACCCAAACTTTAATGCGTCTGGAAAAATTGGAAGTAGCGTCAAATGGATACTTATAAGTAGGCAAACAAATAATTGGGAGTTATTCACGAAAATAGTACATTTGCTTCCCTCTCCGCGTCCAGCTCGATTATTTTTTATTTGCAATTTCATTATTAGCTCAATTTTATTCACCCTAATTCTAAAAGTATCTACAACTACAATTTATAATGCTCAGTAAGTAAGCGAAAGCAAGATATTCTAATATTTCAAATTTTAAAACTGTGTTCACAGAAATTTCATAAAGAAAATCATGTCCATTTTTACTCAAAGCAACATTAAAAATATATTTACAAAAATTGAATTGTGTTAGTATAAAACTTAGTACTTTTTTAGTATGTTTATATCCATTAAAATAGATTATTCTTTAAAATAAATAAAACTAACAGTAATGCACAATTAAAATAAATAAAACTAACAGTAATGCACAAGTACATCATTTACATATTTAAATGGAAGTCCAATATTCTACTCATCTCTGTTTTTCATCTCGGTTACAGTGTTTTACAAAATTATTTCCAAACAGCTTTTTGATTTAATCATTTGATACAAGTCAATTTAATTATTTTATAATTTTAAGTTCGTGTAAAAAGCGTGTTTTTAAAATCGTGGTTTTAAAAGCTTTTACAATGCATTTGCTCGAAAAGAGCCTTTTCCAAGCAGTAAATTAGTGCGGAAAGTGTCACTTTTTTTCACTAGTGCTTTTTACTTTTCTGTTTTTTTTTAATTTTTGTGGCCGTCGTCAGCCCGTTGCAGAGAGTTTTTATTATTTGAAAACAAGAAAAAGTAAGAGAAAAGTTTTACAAATCAGATGATGATAACGATGGCGATGGCGATGACGATATCGATGACGATGGCGATGGCAATGAAGTCAAAGTCGTAGTCGAAGTCAAAGTCAAAGTCGGAGTCGGAGTCGAAGTCGAAGTCGCAGTCGAAGTAGAAGTCGGAGTCGGAGTCGGAGTCGGGCTCGGAGTCGGTCGGAGTCGGTCGAAGTCGGTCGGAGTAGGAGTCGGAGTTGGAGTCGGAGTCGGAGTCAGTCGGAGTCGGTCGGAGTCAGTCGGAGTCTGTCGGAGTCAGTCGGAGTCGGTCGGAGTCTGTCGGAGACGGTCGGAGTCAGTCGGAGTCGGTCGGAGTTGGTCGGAGTCGGTCGGAGTCAGTCGGAGTAGAAGTCGGAGTCGGAGTCGGAGTCGGAGTCGGGGTCGGAGTCGGGCTCGGAGTCGGTCGGAGTCAGTCGGAGTCGGTCGGAGTCTGTCGGAGACGGTCGGAGTCAGTCGGAGTCGGTCGGAGTTGGTCGGAGTCGGTCGGAGTCAGTCGGAGTAGAAGTCGGAGTCGGAGTCGGAGTCGGGGTCGGAGTCGGGCTCGGAGTCGGTCGGAGTCGGTCGAAATCGGTCGGAGTCGGAGTCGGAGTTGGTGTCGGAGTCAGTCGGAGTCAGTCGGAGTCGGTCGGAGTCAGTCGGAGTCGGACGGAGTCAGTCGGAGTCGGTCGGAGTCAGTCGGAGTCGGTCGGTTTCAGTCGGAGTCGGTCGGAGTCTGTCGGAGTCTGTCGGAGTCGGTCGGAGTCAGTCGGAGTCGGTCGGAGTTGGTCGGAGTCGGTCGGAGTCGGCCGGAGTCGGAGTCGGAGTCGGTCGGAGTCAGTCGGAGTCGGTCGTAGTCAGTCGGAGTCGGTCGGAGTCTGTCGAAGTCGGTCGGAGTCGGTCGGAGTCGGTCGGAGTCGGTCGGAGTCGGTCGAAGTCGGTCGGAGTCAGTCGGAGTCAGTCGGAGTTGGTCGGAGTAGGTCGGAGTCGGTCGGAGTCAGTCGGAGTCGGAGTCAGAGCCGGTCGGAGTCAGTCGGAGTCGGTCGGAGTCGGTCGGAGTCAGTCGGAGTCAGTCGGAGTCAGTCGGAGTCAGTCGGAGTCGGTCAGAGTCGGAGTCGGAGTCGGAGTGAGTCGGAGTCGGAGTCAGTCGGAGTCGGAGTCTGAGTCGGTCGGAGTCAGTTGGAGTCGGTCGGAGTCAGTTGGAGTCGGTCGGAGTCGGTCGGAGTCAGTCGGAGTCAGTCGGAGTCAGTCGAAGTCGGTCGGAGTCAGTCGGAGTCAGTCGGAGTCGGAGTCGGAGTCGGTCGGAGTCAGTCGGAGTCGGTCGGGGTCGGTCGGAGTCAGTCGGTGTCGGTCGGAGTCTGTCGGAGTCGGTCGGAGTCGGACGGAGTCGGTCGGAGTCTTCGGAGTCGGTCGGAGTCGGTCGGAGTCAGTCGGAGTCGGTCGGAGTAGGTCTAAGTCGGTCGGAGTCAGTCGGAGTCGGAGTCAGAGCCGGTCGGAGTCAGTCGGTCGGTCGGAGTCGGTCGGAGTCTGTCGGAGTCAGTCGGAGTCGGTCGGAGTCGGAGTCAGTCGGAGTCGGAGTCGGAGTCGGAGTGAGTCGGAGTCGGAGTCAGTCGGAGTCGGAGTCTGAGTCGGTCGGAGTCAGTCGGAGTCGGTCCGAGTCGGTCGGAGTCAGTCGGAGTCAGTCGGAGTCAGTCGAAGTCGGTCGGAGTCAGTCGGAGTCAGTCGGAGTCGGAGTCGGAGTCAAAGTCTAGAGACCTTAGAGTTTAGAAAAAATTAAGACCAAAAGTTGTAACGACACTTTTTGCTATAGCTGTAAGCCGTGCGGCGTGCGCGTGTTTCTCTGTCTGTCTCTCTCTCTCTCTCTCTCATAGAAAGAGGAACTTCGTTCCATCCGGGTGTCCCTTGACACCTCTCAAGTTTTTTTTAATTTCCACGCACAATGCATAGTAAAACGTTGTATGATACACGTGCGTAAGATGATTTTCGACTCGTGTCTACTTAAAAATGCCACTCATCGGAAATCACCTACCTTCCGCACTTATAGCATAAATAACTATTATTTAACTTGCAATATGTATGTATGTTTGTTCGCGTGAAATCTTGCTACTCAATTTTTAAGCAGATATCGTCAACCGATTGAGTTGAAATTTTGTATCGTTTAGTTTGGATGACAATATACGATAAGCTGTGTGACGTCATTCTAAATCCAATATGGCGGACCATCCAAGATGGCGGAATAGTTATTTTTAATGAATTTCTACAATATGGGTATCAAATGAAAGGGCTTGTTGAGAGTAATTCGAAAAATAATGTGACGTCATTCTAAATCCAATATGGCGGACCATCCAAGATAGTGAAATAGTAATTTTTTATGCACTTCTGCAATATGGGTATCAAATGAAAGGGCTTGTTGAGAGTAACTCGAAAAATAATGAGCCGTCATTCTAAATCTAATATGGCGGAACATCCAAGATGGCGGATTAGTTATTTTTTATGCACTTCTGCAATATGGGTATCAAATGAAAGGGCTTGCCGAGAATAATTAGAAATAACTAAAAAGTAAAAAATAAATAAAAGCTTGTCGTGAGGTTGCAAAAAAAAAAACGCGCGACAAGCTTTTATGATCATATAAATTGCGTATAATGAGGTTATACGTTGATAGTTAAAATTTGAAAAGAAAAATTGTATTTTCTTCTTTTTAGAGCATTTAAATGAAAGCTTTTTTTTAAAAAGGTTTTTGCTTTTAATTTATTTTAAACTACGATTTTATAAGCAAATTATTAAAAAAAAATATTAACTTAACTTAACCTAACATAAACAGTAAAAGTTAACTTATTTTATACTTCGTCACCATCAGAATCCACTTCAGAATCAGGCTCTACAATAGATATAACTTCTAAGAACTCTGTCGGAGCTTCCTGATCCTGAAGTTTCAGTAGTTCTACTGTTTCCTTAAAGTATGTCTGCCTCTTGTGGGCATTTAATTTTGGTCTTGTGGAAGAAATTAGTGGATCAGAAGAGACGATAAGCATATTGAGGATATCCTCGTTTGATGCTTGTCTACTCTTTTTCCTCGAATGGTGTTCTCTGAACCTCCTAAAGTCTTTGTTTCGGGCCTCTGAAGCTTCTTCCGAAAGACTTCCAATTGGTACAATAGCATTTTCTGCAATTATATCCCCTCCGTGAATCAACAATTTGTGGACGGTTGATGACATGTAGTACCAATCGTACAGTTCCACGTATTTTTCAGCGGTTGTTCTAGCGTATTCTTTAAATTTCGGCACGTCTACAATCTCTCCAGATGTGATAGCTTGCAGAATCACAGCAAATCTGCGTATTAGGTCTTCATCTAATCCAGTGATCGCTGCAGTTTTATCAGGAAATTCAAAAAACCGCCTTGCTGTGTTCCCGTCGTTAGTTGTGCCTGATCCTTGCTTAACGATGTCAATCAAAAGGTTGAGATCATCTTTGAATCGATCTTGAATGAGTTTTTTTCGTGAATGCAATAACTCTTGATGACCTTCTCCTCTTGCAGACCACTTTTTGAAGTCGAGACGATACGCTATGTGTAGAAGACATTCCATCACATTAATGCGGGCATGAAGTGATGATAATCCGAACTCATACACACCAGAAGAAATGGTTTTTGACGCAATGACATCTAACTTATTCATTTCTGTAGGCTTAGCCAAACACAGGTAGCAGGCCGCATTTGACTTAGATTCAGACAGATATGTACAAATTTTGCCGTCAATCATCGTCATCATTAATTTGTGACTAATTTCATGTCCTTGACATTTTGAGGGAACGAGAGCTTCAATTTCGTTATCCATTGCAGTTTTTTCATTTATGACAACGTCTTTGGTTTCTTTCACAAAACTAAACTGGACTGGACGGCAATACCTAGGTGAGCAGGGTTTTGGATTCACCCATACGGTATCACCGTCAGCTGTCAACTTTAATGGAACCAAAGAGGTCATAAATATGCTGGAATCATCTTGACCACTCTCTATGTTTTGCTTATATCTACTTTGGTTAGATGCACCGTCAAATCCCCACTTTGATATTAATATCAATTGTTTATCTTGTATCGCATCAGGACTACGAATAGTTTCAAAAATTCTGTTCACTGTTAAATCTAGTAACGCTTGTAGTGCAAATCTTAGCAGATGAATCCGTTACAGTCACAAATGTCTTCGGATGGTAGCACTGTAGCTTAGCTTTTTGCACTTTATAGTAAGACGGATATATCTCCTTTGAACCTTCTCGAATAGTCGTTTCCCTTAATGTGATATATTGCCATTTCGATAGTTTTAATGAAAGTAGCAAATCCAGTGCTTTTTTTGGTGAAAATATTGTTGAAGGAGCTGGTTTGTTCAACATTTCCTTGATTTTTGCTGCTGCTTCTGGATTTTGGAGCATATGTTCAATAACAGATGCAATATCCTCACGACCATCTCCTTTCAAAAGTGCTGCAGCTGAATAAGCTACTTCATTAGAGTCATCGCCTATATGTTCATCAGATCGTCTCTTCTTCTGCTTGTTACTTAGATCTTCAAACGGCTTTCGAGATCTTTTTGTCATCGTTGAAGTTGATTTCATTGTTGAAGTTGATGGTACAGGTTCAGGTACAGGTTCAGTAGAAATATTTTCACTTGTTGATTCTTGAATGAGCAAATTGGTTTGCACGCAGTTTGGTCAGTCAATATTTGCCTCAAGCCAATTACTGTAATCACGTCTAAAAACTTCTCGGTAATACGACTTTGTGATTTCTTGGAATGTTTTGGTCTAAGCATAAAAAATATTGTAAATTACACTTGGTATAGCCATATTTAAGCATTAAAATGTATCATATACTTTTTTTATTTTTTATTTTGAAGATTAAAAAAAAAATATCGCAAGTGATATCGCAATATTAAGTATGTTAAAAATTTACAAATAAATAGTACTATAACAGTGTGCAAGGATATAATGGCTATCCTAGCCATTCCAGAGATATCTTCATTTTTCATGTCAGCTCCATACATTTTTTTCTTATAAAAATTATAACTCTTCCATTTGTGCACACAATTACTTCATATGACATTTTTATAGAAAAGTAATGATCGGCAGAAGTCATTTCCAGCAAAAAAAATAACATTTAAGACATCGAGATGCTATGTCTTCTACAGCCAATTTTCGATCCACCGTGCGCCGGTGTCGGGAGCAGGGTCCAAGCTACCGGTGGTTAGGGCTGCAGAGACAGGAACCTCCTCACAATGCGAGCCGTATCGAGGAGTACTGCCTTCTGAATCAGGCCCTTGATCCAACCGCCTAACGACAGCCTCAAGAGATGTTGTTCGAGGCTTTCGGCAATCAGGCCATTGGCCGTTACGACAATCGGCACAATGATAGCCGAGCTCACATTCCACATATCGACAACCTCGTGTGCTAAGTCGAGATACTTAATTTGTTTCTCTTTCTCAGCTTTCACGAGGTTCCCGTCAGGTGGGATGGTAACATCGACTATCATTGCGCGGCGCGCTAATCGGTCTATCACCACTATATCAGGCTTATTGGCTACAATAGTCCTGTCAGTAATGATAGACCTATCCCAGTATAACGTGACATGGTCATTTTCGAGAACTGGGTCGGGCACATACTTGTAATACGGTACCTCAGAGTCAACAAGTTTATATTTCAAAGCAAGTTGCTGGTGAATAATCTTGGCAACTTGGTTATGCCTGTGTAAGTACTCGCCGTTAGCCAGACGCGAACAACCAGAGATAATATGTCTGATGGACTCACCCGGACGATGGCATGCCCGACACACGTCAGCTGTCCCGTCCTTCATAATATGTCTCCGGTAGTTATTCGTCAAGATAACTTCGTCCATAATTGCACAGTTTCATTTTCGCTCTCAAAATGGATGTAAGAAGTTTATAAACCGTCGACAAACATGTGATCGGTCTATAATTCTTGGGTTCCGCAGGGCTACCTGACTTATGGAGCAGGTGGGTGACGCCTGTTGTTAGAAACTGTGGTAACGACCCAGACTCTAAGGATGACTGGAACTGAGATGCCAGGCAAGTGTGTGAACTAATAAGCCATTTAAGCCAAAAGTTGTGCAGTCCGTCCGGTCCCGGTGATTTCCAATTCGGTAACGGACGGACTGCTCTAGTGGTGTGATATTGATTTTTTCCATTTCTGGTATAGTTTCACACACTCGCTCGACATCCTGCATCCAGTAAGCCTCAGCGTGACAGACGGGTACCGACCATATGCTGCGCCAGAATGCACTTGTGGCGGCATCATCCGGGCGACACACATCTGTCACGTTTTGTTCAGATCGCTCCCAAGCTCTATATACCCACCTCTCATCGCTCTGGAACATGTGATTCTGCGTGTATCGATCAACCCGCCGCTTATACCGCCGAATACGGCTCGCCCATGCGCAAACTTTCTGCTTCAGGAAGTCGATGCGCTCTGTGACACGGGGCATGTATTCTCGAGGGCTGATTCCAGTCCCCGAGAATGCCCGCCTTACAACGCGCATCACTCGTGGTCGTGTATTTCCCTCCCTGAAGCAGTATAGTTTGCCGATGAGTGCCCTGGCCCCATCGATACGTCGCTCGATCCTGCTCTGCCAGGCTGGTACGGCTGGTTTTGGTCGAGTAGCTCCGTCACAGTTTGGAAACTTGACGTTAGCTAAACGACATGCCGCAACAGCTGCGCAATACAGGATCGAGTGTGTATCAATGAGGTTCTCGCTGCCCTCGAAATAATTCCTAAGCTGCGAGTCCAAGGCACACACCCGCGCCCAATTTTATTTGTGCATGGGTAGGCGTGGTAATCGGTGTCTAAGTTCGGTCGAGGTGTACCTATACTCGCGAAACGCATCCTCCAGTGCGCTCCTCAATCGAACGTTGCACTGGCTACTTACTGTGGCAGCCCTATCATCCTCCTCTTCAACACCATAATTGAACCGCGGCGGGACTGCATCAATATTTGACGCTTGTGCCGCGGTTTGTGCCGGAGTTGAAACGATATGGTTGCTCAGTACCTCTGAGCGCAGCCTATCAAGTGCGGCATCGTCCAACCTATGATTGCGTTGGATGACACGCACCTGATCCGACAGTCGTTGGGCCGAGACGTTGGCGGTTGGCTCTAGTTCCTGAAACAGAGACAGCATCCTAACACGGTACGCAGTGAGGTTAGTTCCTCCCTCTGTAGACCCGTAATATGCGCGCATGACGTTCTCGTTCATAGACTGAGTCCATCTCATGCGCTGCACACAACCACCGGCAGCGGGGACCCGGCTCCGGGTCGGTTGGCCCTTAAGTCCCAAGCTTCTCGGTGGCCGGCCTCTCCCTTGCCGACATACAGGTGTTGGCGACGTCGGCGGGGAGAAATACTCGTCGCTCGAGCTCGACGCAACTACCGCGGCCGCTGTCGACGCAGCGCTCAAAATGGGGCTGGGTACCGGCGGAGACGAGGCGGAGCTGAGCGGCGAGTCCGGGAGTGGTAGGCGTGCACGGCGAGCTGCTGATTTCGTCAACATATGGTGGTTTCACATCTCACATAATTTATTACATATACTCGTATATCGGGAGTCCGAATTCGACAGCGTCATGTTTGATTTTTCTATATTTTTTTGGTTTTTTCATTGTAGTTGTGTTTTTTATTTATAAATACCTATATTTGTTGTTTATTCTATGGACTTTTATTGAACTTTTCGTATTTATACGGTATTAGGTAAATAAAAAAAATACGCGATATAAGAGATAAGAGAAAAAATTACGCTGTTGACTTATCAGATCAGTGTTATCAGATTATTTATTTTATTATTATAATTTTAATCAAATTTTGTAAGTTATTACAAATAATGCATTCTTTGTGAACTCACTCAGAGAACAACAGAATAAGTCCGAGTCATTAGCTATGAGGTTGAGAGTGCGGAGTACACGCGTCAGCGGCGCCTCACTTAACAGATTGGTCCGAGCACGCGGCTCCGCCAGCAGCCGTGGCTGCCGACGTCGCCACACGTACTTGTCTGGAACACACAAACCTATGTGCCCTAAAATGTCCGCATTATGTACCTTCCCTCTAAGTACTTTGAATATGTACGCGATGAGTGCGAGATCCCTCCTGACCCTCAGTTCGTTATATCCGACCATACCCAAAATAAATAAAGTTGGGTACATAAGCGGATAAAATGGGTATACACCATACAAGCGCAAGTATAAGTAATAATTAAATTATTATTATTAGTATTTCTATTTAATAAAATTGTACCGGGCAACATCAAAATATTTGTATGCTGGAAGCAGCAGAATATTAAGGATATAATAATTAGGTACCTACTGTAACAACTTTTTGTAATATTCTGACAAATAAATGCATTTGTTAATACAGATGCAATTATTATTGTACTTAATAATTTAGAAGTTAGTACTACGCTTATGAATCTACTCAAACTCAAACTCAAAGCATTTATTTCAAATAAACCAATTACAGGCACTTTTGAATTGTCAAGGGGTCGGTCAGTCAGAAAGATGAAGCTAGATGCCCATTCCAAAGCGTAGTAGGTACCTATGGAGAAGAACGGGCAAGAAACTCCACGGACACTCTTTTAAATCATAATTATGGTTACAAAATATTGGTTACATCATTCATGTTGAAGTTATACATGTGAGAACGATGCAAAACGTTAAAAGCGTCCGTAATAAAAATAAAAATTCAAAAATTAAATTAAATTAAATTAAAATAAGCCGTGGTAGCAAAGAGATGACCAGTCCCTACTGACGGCGTCCGTTCACGAACATGACGCATGGATTAGCACCATTCGGCTCAACCATTTTGAAGGGAGCTAAATGATCCAACACACGCGCCACCGTCAGCGAGACATTAGAGTGAGCATGACATACTCTCAGCCGCCAAGGCACATTCAAGTCAATGAAAGACATACCCAGTACCTAAATGGTAGCTTTATAGTCGGTACATAGTACTCAACATGTGCTATGCAATTATATAATGTTAAGAGATTGAATTTATACAATGCAAAGATAGTTTTTAAAATCTTCAGCAGCTCCAACAGTATTTTCAAATGCTAATCAATTAGTTTAAGCGCCCTTGTGGAGCAAGACCAGTGTTGAGCCAAGCATTTTTATCAGCGATATAATCTCCCAACTTATAATATGCTTGGCTGCATACTGTGCGTTATAAGATTTAAATTTCGTTTCATTCAGTTGAAGTATGTTGGGAGGTATTTTATTGTAGCATTTTAAACAGTACCCCATGAAAGACGAGTCCACTTTAGCCAGCCTGAAACCCGGTTGCACTAATTGGTCCCTATTCCTAGTGATGTAATTGTGTTTTGCACCTCTTTTACTAAAAAGATGTAGATTTTTACTTACGTACATAATGTTTTCATAGATATATTGACAAGGTACCGTCATGATGTTAATATCTTTAAACAGTTCCCTTAGAGAGTCGCGCCTGCGGAGGCCATATATGGCTCTTATGGCTCTTTTCTGCAGAATAAAAATAGACTCGATATCTGCAGCCCGTCCCCATAGTAGAATACCGTACGACATAATACTATGAAAGTAACTAAAATAGACTAGTCTCGCGGTACCTACGTCAGTAAATTGACGGATTTTTCTCACAGCATATGCTGCTGAACTTAACCGTCCTGAAAGGGATGTTAAATGAGGACCCCATTGAAGCCTTGAGTCGAGCGTGATCCCTAGGAAAACTGTTTTATCGACGAATTCTAGTTTCTCTTGATTCAATATTATCTCACAACTACTACTTTTTACATTTGGTAAAGAATCTTATGCACTTCGTTTTTTCCCCATTTAATACTAAATTATTAGCAGTGAACCAATTTTGAACCTGCTGTAGGGCGTTATTTACGTCGTCAAGATTTGATGCACGTCTATTAATTTTAAAAATTAAGGAAGTATCGTCAGCAAATAACACCATTTGTGGTTGAGTTTTTAACAAATGGGGTAGATCATTAATATAAACTAAAAAAAGGAAAGGACCTAATATTGATCCTTATGGTACACCCATTTTTACTTTTAAACCGATTGAATTGACACCATTTATTTGAACTTGCTGTTCTCTATCATTTAAATATGATTTTACTAAACTGAGCGCAAGTTTTCCAAGCCCGTAATGCTCAAGTTTCAAGATTAAGGTTTCGTGGTCGACGCAGTCAAATGCCTTCGAGAGGTCACAAAAAATTCCTATGGCGTCTTGGGCCTCTTCCCACGCCGTAAATATGTGCTTTAATAAGGTGACACCGGCGTCGGTCGTACAACGTCCCTTGGTGAAACCATACTGTTGATCGTGTAAGATTTTATTCGTGTTAAAATGATTGAGCATTTGATTAAGCATTACCTTTTCAAACACCGTGCTTAAAACTGGCAACACGGATACGGGTCTATAATTATTAGTGTCTTTACTGTCCCCGGATTTGAAAAGTGGTATTACCTTAGTATATTTCATTAGATCAGGGAAGACTCCTTGATCCACACACAAATTAAATATTAAGGCTAAGTACGGCGCTATAGTCTCAATAATGGAGGTACACACTTTGATTGACATTCCCCATAGATCTTCGGTTAATTTGATCTTGATTTGCCAAAAGGCTTTTATTACTGTTAAGGGGTTTATATGCTTGAATTTAAATTCAATCGGGCAGGATGAAACGTTTGCTCTTAATAAATCAATTGAACGCGAGGGAGAGGAATGTAAAGTTTCAGTAGTTTTAAGTGGGATACTGGTAAAGAAATTTACAAATTCTTGAGCAACTTCTTTGTTAGTGCTTATGAGACCCCGTGAAGTTTCTAGAGTGAAATCATTATTATGTCTTTTATTTCTGTTTGTTTCGTCATTGATAATTTTCCAAACCGTCTTTATTTTATTTTCGGCTGATTTGATCTTGTTGCTAATGTACAAGGCTTTAGCTACCTTGCAGGTATTTTTGAAAGTTTTAGAGTAAGTAGCAACGTATTTATTAAAAGTTTAGTTAATATAAGGCTTAAGGCCATACAGCACAAACAATTTTTCCTTACTTTTCCTAATACCCTTAGTTGCCCAGTCACTGAACAAAAAATTTGGGCAAATCGTTTTAGTTTTCTTTTTTAAAGTATTATTGAACTCGGTGCGCACTACCGAAAAGAATTCCTCATATAATTCATTTACATTTTTTATAATATGACCCGGTATACTTAATTTACTAATTAAGTTATTATTAAATCTACTTAGATTGCTGGTAGTTATTTGTCTAGATTGTATCTGAATTCTTTGTAATGGTGTGTTGGACTTGAAAGCAACGGTTTGACCGCTGTGATCAGAAGGGAGATAATTTACAATGGCTTTGTCTAAGTAGTTGCAGCAACAAAAAACATTATCAGTACATGTAGAAGTATTTATAGTTATACGGGTTGGTTCTGAAAACACATTTGACAAATTGAATGATTTAAAGAGACTTAATAATCGACTGCTATTTGAGCTATTTTCTAAGATATTAATATTAAAGTCACCACAGATAATCACTGATTTTTTACCCGTTGCAAGTTTTGCTAGAACATCTTCCATTACTGACTCAAATGTGGAGTAGTTTTGATAATTAGGGGGTCTGTAAACGCACACTATAACATACTTATCCAGCTCAACACAGGACAATTCAATGTTATGTTCAACCGACAGATCAACTATGTCTTTACGAGTCTTAGATTTAATAGAATTTTTAACTAAGATTAGTGAACCCCCACGTTGCATAGACTTTCGGTTGAAACAACTGCCCACACTATAATTTTTATAATTAATTAGCATCTCATAATCTTTCAACCAATGTTCAGTTAAACAAATAATTTCAAACATGGTTTTTTCTAAAAATAATTCAATTTCTAATTGTTTTGAAGAAAAACCTTGAATATTTTGATGAAATAATTTCAAGGTATTCTGCTTAGACTTTTTTTTACAATTAACAATTTGAGAGCAAGAAGACACCTTGTTCTTGGTAGGTATAACTATAGTGTTACTGGTATATTCTGTTGTCTTACTATCTAGTTTAAATTAACACCCAGAGTGAGTCCCGAGACTCCCATGCCATCACCAGGCAATGAGATCCTACTACTTGTGGACCCCACATTATGACAGGAATTTGCCATAGTGACACATGGATCCTCCTTCGTACAATTATTGTAAATGTGTATAGCACTTGTGCTACAGTTACTGGTGGCCACCTGTACATTAGAATTATTACTACTACGATCTGACAGTGCCCCCGGATGGGACAATATACCTACTTGCTTCCTAAAGCTTGCTAAAAACGAAGTTCTACCAATTATCACGCACCTTGCCAATCTATGTTTTCAGAAAGGTGTTTTTCCAGCACCATTAAAAAAATCCATTATTACACCTGTTTACAAGGGCGGTGGTAGAGACGATGTCAATAATTATCGACCTATTTCTGTTTTAACTGCAATTTCCAAAATTATAGAAACATTGATAAATACTCGCCTTTTGCAGTATCTAAATAGGTTTGATATTCTGTCACCTTCTCAATTTGGATTTAGGCAAAAAAAAACAACTGAAGATGCTGTTACAGCACTAAGTACACTAGTAACCGAACAGCTCGATAAAGGAAATAAATGTATGGCAGCCTTTCTGGATCTAAGAAAAACTTTTGACACTGTCTCTGCTACCGTTCTTTTACGCAAGCTTGAGGGTATTGGAGTGCATGGAATATCACTGGCACTGTTTAAAGATTATCTTTCTGGTAGAACACAAAAAGTGAAACTTGGACAAATAGTTAGTGAGGATGCAGATGTATCATACGGTGTTCCTCAAGGAAGTGTACTAGGACCTACGCTGTTTTTAATTTATATTAATGACCTCTGTAACATGAAGATTAATAATGCCGAATTATTCTCATACGCCGATGATACAGCTGTCGTCTTCACGGGGAAAACATGGGATGAGGTTAAAATAGTGCAGAAGAAGGGCTTGCTCTTGTTGCAACTTGGTTAAAAGATAATTTGCTCACCCTGAACGCTAGCAAAACCAAATACATCTGCTTTAATATTTACAATCGGGTTCAACTTGATACGGAATTTGAGTTAAGAATCCACACGTGCGACATTGTTACCGATACAACTCGCTGCAATTTCCCAACTATCCAACAAGTTACCCAAGCAAAATATCAGGGAGTGATTATTGACCAGCGTCTTTCCTGGTATCCTCAACTGGAACAAGTCATGAGTCAAGTAAGGAAACTTATATGGATATTCAAAGAGCTGAGACATGTTGTACCAAGGAGAATATGTAAATAAAAATAAGAACAACCTAAGAAATCTATTAAATGAAATTTATGTATCTTTGGTCCAGTCTGTTTGTTAGACTTCGCTGCTCCACCCCATGCAGTTATGCAATACACTATGTATTGCATAACTGCATGGGGTGGAGCAGCGAAGTCTAGTTTTCTAGGAGTAGAACGCGCTCAAAGAGCGATGCTTAAGGTGACGTACTTAAAAAAAAAAAGATTCCCTACTGACAAGCTTTATGAATTATGTAATCTGCTGTCAGTGAGAAAATTGTATATCCTTCATAGCATCCTCAAATCGCACAAAGAGATACCATATGATGCTAAAATACTAAGAAAAAGAAATAAACACCACATAGAAACGTTCCCATAGCTATGACAGAATTTGCCAGCAGACAATATAAAAACCGCTCAGCTTTTTTATACAATAAAATAATAAACATATATTTATGATAAAAAAAAATATAAATGTAAAAAAAAGCTAATAATATGGCTTCACAGTTTAAATTATGATGATACAGAGTTACTTTTGCAGCGTGTGACTTAATAATAAATATTATTAGAGTGATGTTATTTGTCTTGTTTAGTCACTCATGTTCACTTAAAATCTTTCTCTCTCACACACAAACACACACCCCCCCCACACCCCCCACACACACACGCTCTCGTATAAATTGATCGTAATTTTAATTTTATTTTTTCCTTTTTTTGTTATATTTTGTATACCTGTTTATACTCGTACGTCTATAATGTAAGGGAAGAGCGGAGCCTTCAACTACAGGCATTTTTTATGCTTAAATGGAGACTCCTCGACATGAAATGTAAGCCTATAAGGTTATATGAAATAAACTTATTTTATTTATTTTAGCTGATGATGAAATAAAAACTACCTGGCAAATAATAAATAATGAAACAGATAGGAAAAAACAGCGAATTACTGAATTTAATTTAGAGACTGCACATGGCCCTATCAACTCAGATGTAGAAATAGCTCAGGAATTTGAAAACTCTTTTGCTAATATTCCCATTAAAACTACTGAAGCTTTAAATTCCTGACCCGCGCTTTCTGCTGCCTTACTTAGGCAGAATGTGAAGGCATGGCTTTTGGAGTTTAGGTTTCAGCATACAAACACACAGGCTCTTATAAAAGCTTTTAAAGATCTTACAATTAAATCAACAGAAGATCTCTGGGTAATGTCTGTAAAAGTCTGTAGAACTATTATCGAAACCATTGCGCCATATTTAGCTTTCATATTTAACACCAGTGTAGACCAAGGAGTCTTTCCGGATCTCATGAAACACAGTAAAGTAGTTCCATTGTTCAAATCCGGTGATACTCGTAGTAAAGAACCCAACAATTACATGCCTGTGTCAATTCTATTAGTTCTCAGTAAGGTGTTTGAAAATGATGCTCAATCAAATGTTACGTCGTTATAATAAAAATTTCATCTTTCATGAATAACAGTACGGTTTCACCAAAGGGCGTTGTACCACGTGACGCTGGTGTCACCCTAATAAAGAACATTTTTAATGCCTGGAAAGAAGCACAAGATGCCATTGGAATCTTTTGCGACCCCTCGATGGCGTTCGATTGCGTAGACCATGAGACACTTCTGCTGAAACTGGAGCACTATGGGATTAGGAATACAGCTCTTGATTTACTAAGATCATACCTGAAAGATAGAAAGGTTAAAGTTCAAGTAAACGGCGTAAAGTCATAAGGGTCTGAAATGGCAATGGGCGTTCCTCAAGGTTCGATATTGGGTCCATTGCTCTTTTTAGTTTACATTAATGATTTACCCCAATTACTTCAAAATCAACCGAAGATGGTGTTATTTGCAGATGACACATCATTGATTTTTTTAATCGACCGACGATCACAAAATCTTGATGACGTAAATAGCTCTATTGTTCAGGTCCAAAAGTGTTTTACGGTAAATAATTTGGTACTAAATAATAAAAAAATCAAATGCATTAGATTTTAATTACCTAATGTTAGAAGTAGCGTATGTGACATCATATTGAATGGAGAAAAACTGGAATGTATTAATCAAACGTGTTTCCTAAGAATCACGCTAGACGAGAAATTACAATGGCGACCTCATATAACATCTCTTACGGGGCGGCTAAGCTCGGCTGCTTACACTGTTAGAAAGATAAGACAGTTAACAGATGTAGAAACCGCGCGTTTGGTCTATTTTAGCTACTTCAACAGTATTATGTTATATGCCATTTTACTGTGAGGTCGGGGTGCTGACATTGAATCCATCTTTATTTTACAAAAGAGAGCTGTCAGAGCCATTTATGATCTACATCGTCGCGAATCTCTCAGGGAACTATTTCGAAAGATTAATAATAAGACGGTATCTTGCCAATTCATTTATGAAAATATTATGTACTCGTATGTAAGAAAAAATCTACATAGTTTTAATAAAATAAGTGATAGACATTATTAGTATTACTAGGAATAATAATAAAATATATCAACCATTTTTCAGATTATCTAAAGTATATACATCTTTTATGGGGTACTGTGTTAAATGTTACAACAAAATACCTGATGATATGTATAATAATATTACAATTATGTATTATATATGAAAGAAAATTTTAAACTCATATTACAAGTACACTTTGTAAACAAGCATATTACAAATTAGAGGATTATGTTCAAGATAAGAATGCTTTTAATATAAATATTCTGGAAAATAATTCAAATAGCAGCAGAATATTAAGCCTTTTTAAATTGTTCAATTTGTCTAATGTTTTTACAGAACCAACTAGAGTAACTCCAACTTCTGCTAGTTGTATCGATAATGTCATGATAATGTCATGTTGTGTTGATAATGAGAAGACATGACAAGACCGCAAATAATTTACGATGGCTTGTTCTATGTTGTTCTATGTTATGGGGTTTGGTTTCCGCACTTAGTCCTTCAGTGGACCATTGTGCGTGGGCCATAGCGGCCGTTGGTGGTTATTCCAACCAGCCCACCTCCCTCCAGAAGTTAATTAAATCTCCTGGTCTGTTCAGAACATCTTATAGCCATCGTAAATTATTTGCCGTCTGATCATAGTGGACAAACGATAACTTTTAAGTTTAAAACACTTAAGCAAAAAGTGCAAATACAATTTAGACCAATTACAACTGGCAAATTAAATAGATTCAATAGTACCCTAAATAATAAGTTAAATGCTCTGGGCCATAATATCAACGATGCAAATAAATTGTATGAGGGTTTCTTTTCATTAGTGCACACAGAATTCAAAAAAATATTTGCCCTAATTTTATTTTTAGTGACTGGGCAACTAGAGATATTAGGATAAGTAGGGAAAGACTGATCGAGATGTATGGTCTTAAGCCTTACATTAACACTGAGACTTTCAACAAGTATGTTGCTACATATTCCATTTTTTTTTAATACCTGCAAGATAGCTAAAGCTCTGCATATTAGCAACAAGATCAAAATTTCAGCAGAAAATAAAATAAAAACAGTTTGGAAAGTTATAAATAATGAAACTAATAGGAAAAAAATACGAAACACTGAGTTCACATTGGAGACTTCACGTGGTGTCATAAACTCTAACTTAGAAGTAGCTCAAGAATTTGTAAGTTTCTTTACTAATATACCATATAAAACGACGGAAGCTTTAAATTCCTCACCCGATGTCTCAATAGATTTATTAAAAGCAAATGTTCCAGGCTGCCCGGTTGAAATTCAACCAACAAAATATGTAATAACTGTCCTAAAGCACCCCTTCACTTGGTGCGTTAACGTTACTTTCGTAGTACACATAGTTTCCGTATGAGGGCGTGAGTGCATTGAAGTTTTGGCGCGAATCACGGCAACGCTGGGAGCAACATCGTGTTATTGGTCAGTTGTGCGCGGTCCTCCCGAAATTGCAAAGTGTGTCTTGGAGCTACACTGTTACTATGGTAATTGTGACATAATATTTTTTTGATTCTGGAGCAATAGCGAACTAAGATATGACTTAATACAGTTATTATTTTTTATTAGTGCCACAACATCACTTCTGAGGGGGTTGGAAGGTTTAAAATAATCGTATACTATCTTTTTTACAATATTGAGTGGTCATTATTAATTCAAAAGTAAGTTAAAAGTTGACGTTGTAGTAAAAGCTATTCATCTTGTCTAAATCATGAAATATAATTATTTTTGAAGTGTCAAAGTTTTAGATGCTTCTCCTGAAAAATTGCATTTTTGCATAAGTGACAGTCTCGCACCGGGGCCGCGGGGGTGCGCTATGATAGTTATAAAAGCTTTTCGGCAAATTAAAATCAAATTGACCGAAGATCTATGGGGATTATCTATCAAAGTTTGTACATCCATAATCGAGACTATAGCACCATACTTAGCTTTAATATTTAATTTGTGCGTGGAGCAAGGAGTCTTCCCGGATTTAATGAAATACAGTAAGGTTGTATCCCTTTTTAAATCTGGGGACAGTAAAGACACCAACAATTATAGACCAGTATCCGTGCTGCCGGTATTCAGCAAGGTGTTCGAAAAGGTAATGCTCAATCAAATGCTTAATCATTTTAACACCAACCAAATTTTACACGATCAGCAATATGGGTTCACCAAAGGACGTTGTACGACTGACGCCGGTGTCACCTTATTAAAACACATATTTACAGCGTGGGAGGAGGCTCACGATGCCATAGGAATTTTTAGTGACCTCTCAAAAGCATTTGACTGCGTAAATCATGAAACCTTACTCTTGAAACTTGAGCATTACGGACTAGGTAAACTTGCGCTCAGTTCGGTAAAATCGTATTTAAATGATAGACAACAGCAGGTTCAAATGAATGGGGTCAATTCACTCGGTCTAAAAGTAAAAATGGGTGTTCCACAAGGCTCGATATTGGGTCCTTTCCTCTTTTTAGTATAAGTAAATGATCTACCCCATTTATTAAAAAACCAACCACGGTGTTATTTGCTGACAATACTTCTCTATTTTTTAAGATAAATAGACGTGCATCAAATCTTGACGACGTAAATAACGCCCTACTGCAGGTCCAAAATTGGTTCACTGCTAATAATTTAGTATTGAATGGGAATAAAACTAAATGCATTAGATTTGCTTTACCGAATGTTAAAAGTAGTGATTGTGATATTGTATTGAATAGGGAGAAATTAGAATTCGTCGATAAAACTGTTTTCTTGGGGATCATGCTCGACTCAAGGCTGCAATGGGATCCTCATTTAACATCTCTTGCAGGACGCCTAAGTTCAGCAGCATATGCTGTAAGAAAAATCCGTCAATTTACGGATGTAGGTACCGCGAGGCTAGTGTATTTCAGTTACTTTCATAGTATCATGTCTTACGGTATTTTACTATGGGGATGGGCTGCAGATATCGAGTCTATTATTATTCTGCAGAAAAGAGCCATCTCATCATTCTCTAAGGGAACTGTTTAAAGATATTAACATCATGACGGTACCTTGTCAATATGTCTATGAAAACATCATGTACGTTAGGAAAAATCTAAGTCTTTTCAACTAACTATTATATATATTATGTACAAGAATGTAAAGAAAAAAATAAGAAAATAAAATAAAGGGAAGAGCTCATTGGGCATCAAAAAATTCGTCCGCATCGCTGTCAGCGGGAAAAGTGCCCAAAAGGCTGGCAGCATTGCCACGTTGGATGGCAATGCTGATTGTTTGGCCTAAGAATTGGCCAGCCCTCTGGTCACGTGAAGAGTCGACCAACCGCTTAGCGATGTCCCGAAATATTCGAAACACTCGGACCCCACGGCCCTAGTGTTTCAACCCCAAACGGTTCAAAAATATAGCTACCAATAAGGTCGTTATATTTGCGCCGTTTGAGGTTTTCTGCACCTGCAGCAGCCGCCCCGGCACAGCCCGCCGTGCTAGGAAGATTGGATGACGCAAGGGTGTCGACACAGGTTGCATCCCACACCAAAGGCCTACCCAACTTCCAAGGCATAATGGTCATTCCGTCTGGGCTCTTCCCATCGTCGCGTGCCAAGCCATTGGGTTCTAAAACAGCTGGCACCCCGGCGGTGACAAGAGCCCGACGGATGATGTCATTAATGCTTGCGTGCCGTGCCAACCGACCAGCGCTCTTGCTGCAGGAAAGGCCATGGTGTGCGAGGCGGTCGACTGCTTCACCGCATTGACAGCGATGTGGAGCCCCGCAAGGAGCGCCCAGACGTCTTTTCAGTAAAAGAGGTGATAGACACAATTATAGGACTAGAAATAGGGACCAATTAATTCAACCGGGTTTCAGACTGGCTAAAGTAGACTCATCCTTCATGGGGTACTATTTGAAATGTTACAATAAAATACCTCCCCACATACTGGACCGTAAGGTCTGAAATAAAGTTTATTTTTTTATAAAATTATTTGCAAAAATAATTCATACTTTTTTTCATAAGAATCACCATTCCTAAGATACCGCCATTCTAAAAGTTGAAGGAGTTACATTCTACATGATAATATGCACAAAATTTAAAATTCTTTGGGGAATCCTATAATCACATTAGTGAACGTACAGACTAGTAATGCATTTTTATTTAAAATTTCTTTACCATGCCGATATCTCGAGATTTTGGCCTTGTAGAGAAAATCTAGTAGACAGGTACGTCATACAAATAATGTAGGTAGGTACGAGTACCTACCTATAACATCGTTATCGCCCATGGTGTTGCGGGCAAATCAGCCGATGAGCGGCGGCCTTGAAATAATTACCTACGGCCGCTCGGTTGATAAACCTTCCGTGTCCGTGCCTAACTGCCGCGCACTCGAGACTGTTGCGTACTACTGGTATACCTACTCTGAGATTTCGAAACGCATCGTTTCGCCCGTTTTCTATGAAGACATAATACTGTTACTTATTTAAAGGTACTGGGGGCCGATTCTACTAACAAAATTGTTCTGAAATAGTAATTGAACCTCAGCTTAATCAGGGCTTTAAAGCGTTTTCTTATTCTACTAATGAACAACGATCCCACTGCGGTAACGATGTAGTTGACGCCAACGAGCGACCGAAACGTTCTTAAAAGTCATTCTGCTAATCCAATCGAACATGAACGATACTTTAAGAAACTTTAACTCGTATTCTACTAATATTTTGACACACGCTTGAATCGAAACGGGACTGAACTTTCTCGGTTCATGTGTCGAAATTAGCGGTTCAACATAAGTTGGTACAAAGCTACTTTTTCCGGATTGATACGAGATTACTTTCGTTTATTCTCATGAAAATTATGGTATAAGCATATGAATCTGGTTGAATTTGCCCATATAGTTTTGAATGCATTCGTGAATAAGTTGTAAGTGATAAAACTTTCAATGTAGGTACTCGAAATCAGCTGTGATACTCGAAATCCTCCAAGTTAGAATAGCCAGGATTACCTACTGGTAAAGAACCTTGAAACTGTACTTGAGTTGAGTTGAACCCTCACTCACATTCTTGGGCTACGACCACGGCTGTTCCTATGGGAACAGCCGTGGTCGTAGCCCAAGAATATAAGGAATGGTCAGTAAACATTATAAAAGTTGTAAGTGTTGTTTTCATCTTAGTGTGACTTTTTTGTGAGCTACGTGTATCAACGTAAATATTTACTTTAATTTTTTGCTATCGTAGTCATACGTACGTACCTACGCACCGATTCGTTTGATGTTAGATACAACTAATATTATAGGAAAATCAATAAATACTTATAACATCACACACCATAGGTACTAACTGATCTTAAAATTATTCATCTTTGTTTCAATAACATGCAACAGCAACTAGCTGCATTTCCGTTGTTTGTCTATACTAATATTTTACAGAGGTAAAATATTTCGTTTTTTTTTGCATTGGATAGCCCAATTCTTAAGGAAGGTTATAGGTTCGCGGACGAAGTCGTGGGCAGAAGCTATTTTATAATACAATAAATCTGTCCGAGGACTCCGACATCAAAAAAAAATGGCGCCACTGCCACGGTAAACAACAGCTCCGTATAAAAAAAAACATAAAAATAGTAATTCTGTGTAAAAGTGGTGAAAGTTATGTGTAAAGAGTGCGTAAACGAACAAATATCACTATAAAACGTTAGCAACAATTTGTGAAAAGAACTTTGCAAAATAACATTCAGTAACAAATTAAAAATTTGTAAACAAACAAGTGTAAAGAGTTTATTGTCTAAAGACATTACTGGAAGCTCGAAGTAAGTCAAAAAACATAAAAACTTTACTTACATAAACCCAGGTGAACTACATTGTGATTTCAGATTAAAAACTAAAGTGTAAACAATTCGTGGAAACAATTTCAAAAATTCAAATGGCGCGCTTCATGACGCTTCTTTAACGTTCGTATTTCCTAGTATGTATACAGCTATTTCAAACAATTTCACTAAACACAATTAGCAAGTACGTTAACGCAGCCGCATTAGAGCGACTACGCTAAAGAACCCAAGTTCGATCCTCAGCGAAATCATTCTTTTTTTGAGTTTTTATATCTTTTTGTTTTACTGTACTACAAAAAAAAAAAAAAAAAATTGATAACGAAAATGTAACCATACGCAAAAAGAAATCAGTGTTACATGATTCGCTAAATGATTCATTCCAGTCAACACTGTCAGCTGACGACTACCTAACAAAGAGTCTACCAGATCTGTCAACTAGAAATGAGCCAACTGAAACATTACAGGATGAAATACAAGACCTTAAACGACAATTACAAGAAGCCCAGAACAAAATTGTCAATTTAATCATTGAAAATAGTGCATTGAAAACACAAACAATAGAACAGCGAAATACTATCTCACAACTGCAAATAACTTACGCAATATCTACATCTAAAAAAGCCAAGCAATCTTCACCAACACGAACATCAACGCCAACAATAGGAAAAGATGTACGTCCTATCAAAACCTTCCGAAGTGTAAATCCAGGATGAATCGAATGATAGTGCCGCTAAATTGGATTTCACGCGGGACGAACACCTAGATGGCGATAGTGTGAGGTGTAATAAAAAATCGATTTCCCAAAATAAGCCAATAGAGGGCAGTACACGACCTATTAGATCAGTCCAAAAACCAAAAATTCAAATATTAGGTGGAAAACAATGCACCGGCATCGCTTCAGCTCTCATAAATTCAAGAAACAAGACTAACTATCAAAAATACATAATTACATCAACGATAAAGCCTTACGCAACGACGGAGGAACTATTGTCAACAAACTATGAACTAAGTGACTGTAAAAACAACTTTTTAATTTTATGTTTCGGTGAAAACGACACCAACCCGAACAAAATAATAATAGAATTAGCGTCTATATTAAAATTTGTAAAAAAAACGAATGTAATCATTTTAAGTGTTTTGCATAACAGTCATTTAAATGAAATGTTGTTAAATAGCTTGTTAAAAAATATGTCACAAAACTTTGAAAATTGTACCTTTCTAGATATTGGCAGACATTATTTTAGTAAAAAACGTTATTTATTTGATACTTGCAAAAACATTAACTTCATAATAGACACAAACTACTACAGCCACACTTTTCTATCGTACAAAGTGTTCAGGCTTTACAAAAAGCCTTCAAAAAGTGGCAACATTTTAATATATTATTACAATGGCAACATCGCCATCAGTGTCAGAGTCACAGTGACGTTGTGACTTTTATATTTTATCTGTGGACTTTTTCCCGCCACTTGGCGCCAATATTCAAAAAGAAAAGCCTTGATGTAACATCCTCGTCGTAAAATAAATAATATTATACAATCAATTCACCTTTTTTGCACCATTATATCCCCAAAGATATAACATGGTGGCCCATGTGGGGAACTAAATCAAGAAATCCGCGACCACAAAGAAAAAATCTTCGTCGGAATTGCTACCTACCTACATACGAGGGAATCGACGCCGAAGCCCCCGAAGCCCGCCAAGTCGAGAATCGAGAGCGTCAACGCGTCGCCCCGAAGTTGAGTGCCTTTCCGTCATTTAAAACCCCTAAATACCTTTCCTAATACCAAAATATCCATATATAGCAACCATTTGTGTAAATAAGGTGATTACAAGAATTGTAAATCCGGTCTCAGCTCAACGTTTCAATAGTACTTGCCCCCAATTTACAAAATACGAGTATTAGTGTCTCGATATTTAGTAGTCTGCCGACTATTTCAGGTCATAATCGCCGTGCTCGCTTCTCTGCCAGATCGAGAGTGCATAACTGTCTGGCTGGCGCTCCACTGATCGTGCGCACCCGGCTTCCTAATCGGCAGGTGACACCGAGACGAGGAACGTGAGCCCATTCTTTTTATTGTCTTTGTGATAATTCCTCAACTTTCATAACAATCTTTATTCACAATGCCTGAAGCTAAGCAACGTTATAAAGAATTGTTAACAAAAAGAGCATCCGCTAAAGGGCAAATTACTAAGTTTAAAAACTATTTATGTAACATTTCTAAACAAGAGGAATTGAATAACATTCAATTGACCGAGTTAAATTTAAAGCTCGCAAAGTCTGTTAAAGTTGATGACTTGCAAAGTGAAATAGAGGTTCTGAGTTCTGACAACATTGATGCTGAAATTGATGAACGAGACAACATTGAGCAAGACATAGTAATTAACATAGCCACTGCTAAGAACTTATTAGACATGTTTTCTCAGAAAAATGCATGCGAACAGAAACATAGTTCTGATCACTATGCTTCATGTTGTCTGGAAGATCATAAGACTTTAGGATTAAAGCTCCCACAAATACAAATAGCTAAGTTTAATGGTGAATATTTCCGTTGGTTAGAGTTTAGAGATACCTTTGAAAGTTTAATACATAAAAATGACCGTATTTCTGAAATTAATAAGTTTTATTATTTAAATTCATACTTACAAGGTGATGCAGCCAGAATTGTTTCCAATCTAGAAGTTTCTGCTAAAAATTATACTGAGGCTTGGAAGCTGCTTTGTCAACGGTATGATAACAATAGAATATTAATTGATCATCATCTTGATTCATTACTGAATATAAAACAGCTTCCAGGTGAGTCAGAAGAAAAATCTTTAAGATATTTAGTTGATCATATTACTAAAAACTTACGTGCCTTGGTCAGCTTGGGACAACCAACGGATAATTGGGATATAATTATTATATTCATGTTGTCAGCTAAGTTCAATAGTCAAACCTTGTTGAAATGGGAGGAATATCGCAGTAGTTTAGGAAGTCAGCTACCAAATTTAGAGCAGTTTTTTAAATTTATTACGGATCGTGCTAGTGTACTTGAATCTGCAAATCGAAGTTCTAATAATTCTGGCAACATAGATTCAAAGAAGCCTACTCCTCCTCACCGTTTAACACCAAATAAACAAAGTCAAAGGAAGAGTCAGAATAACAATGTTAAATCTTTTGCAAGTACTAGTGATAATAATAAGAATAAAGGACTGAAGGGTTATTCATGTATTGTTTGCGACGAGCGTCATAGAATTTATGACTGTCCAACATTTAAGGCTAAGGGTATTGATGATAGAATGACGGATGTGACAAGGTATAAACTTTGCATTAACTGTTTGAGACAGGGTCACTCCGTTAAGGATTGTCGATTCAGGTCATGCCAAGAGTCTGGCTGCACTGAGAGGCATAATAGCTTGCTACACCGTCCGCCAACGTCGGCATGTCTCGCTTCGGTTGATGAGCCAGGTGAGATAGTAGCAAACTATTCTAATAAAAATACAAGTCAAATAATATTGTCAACAGCCATGGTAGAGGTATCGAATCCATTTGGCCAGCAAAAGGTCAAAGTTCGTGCACTATTGGACTGTGGCAGCCAATCATCTTTTATAACCGAATCCCTAAAGATCAGGTTATCATTAATGTCCCGTCCCATTGACACTCTAAAGGTCATTGGCATAGGAAACACATTAACAAATAATGTTATTGAAAGTTGTAATATTAAATTACAATCAATAAATAGTAAGTTTAACATAAGTTGTTCATGTCTTGTGTTGAAGGAATTGACAGGTAGACTGCCGAAGGTTCCCATCCATATTGGTTCTTTGAAGTTACCTGAAAATATTCAGCTGGCTGATCCCATGTTTCACAAACCAGCCGACATAGATGTCTTGATAGGTGCAGACTTATTCTGGGACATTCTAGGTACTGAACAATTTTCATTAGGTGTCAAAAATCCTAAGTTAATAAGTTCACAATTAGGTTGGATTGTATCTGGTCCCATAGAATCGGTGAAGCCGCATAAAAATGTTCACTGTAATCACAGTATAGTTTCCAAATGTGATAGTAGTGATGCTAGCATTGATAATATGCTAAGTAAATTTTGGGACTTGGAAGAAATTCCTGGAAAATTAATTACAAGTGAAAATGAAAATGAATGTGAAAAACACTTTCTCACTTACACAACTAGAACCAATACAGGTAGGTTTTGTGTAAAATTGCCACTAAAAGATACTGCTGATTGTTTAGGCGATACTTACAAGTTAGCTAAGCGACGCTTAATTAACATAGAAAAACGGTTAAAACGAAACGCTATGTTAAAATTAGAGTACACTAAGTTTATTAATGAGTATGCTGAGCTAGGACATTTATCTGTGTTAAATGATAAATTTAGAGATAGGATAGGTCCATGTTATTACTTGTGTCATCATCCGGTTCTTAAACAGGAAAGTGAATCTACCAAGCTTCGTGTAGTATTCGATGGTTCTGCTTCTTCCACTTCCGGTTGTTCTCTGAATGACATATTAATGGTAGGTCCCACCGTACAGGATACTCTTTTCTCTATTTTGATACGCTCTAGGCAATACAAGTATTTGCTTACTGGCGACATCGAAAAGATGTATCGCCAAGTCTTAGTACACGAAGATGATAGGTACTTGCAACTTATCTTGTGGAGAAAAGAGGAATCTGATCCTATTCAGACACTTAATCTCAATACTTTAACCTATGGAACAGCAAGTGCAAGTTACCTGAGTACGCGCTGTCTATGGCAGGTAGGGCAGGAACAGGATGATGAGCTCATAAAGTGCATCATCCAGAAAGACTTTTATGTTGATGATCTCATAACAGGTTCAAATGATTCACAGCAATTAATTTATATACATAAGGCTGTATCTGAAGCGTTAAGGGCAGGTTGTTTTAATTTAAGAAAATTTAAAACAAATCATTCTTCTATTTTTGACAATGTAGACATGAATGAACAAGATAGTTTAATTTTTAGTGAGTCGTCTAGTACGCTAGGGTTGGGCTGGACTCCATCTAGTGATACATTTCATTTTCCTATAAAGGGATTCTCACATGATAATAGTCTAACCATAACAAAACGATTTATTAAGTCAAACGCTTTCAAAATATTCGACCCATTGGGTATCTTAAGTCCAGTTGTAGTCATACCAAAGATAATGATACAAAGACTTTGGCAACATAAGTTAGACTGGGATCAGCCAGCCCCTCAGGAAATAAGGGATGATTGGACTAAGTTTTCTGAAAATATAAAGTATTTATTTAATTTACAAATACCTAGATTAGTTATAGGTGAATCGCCTCAATTTATTGAACTACATTCATTTAGCGATTCCTCAAATTACGCGTATGGTGCGTGTGTTTATATAAGAACGATTAGTCATAATGGGGACATCACGGTCTTCATGCTATGTGCCAAATCGAAGGTGGCTCCTTTGAAGCCTACTACCATTCCCCGCCTGGAACTCTGTGCAGCCTTGCTCGCCGCTAAACTGACCAATTCTGTAACAGACTCGCTCCGTTACAAGCCGGATAAGCTAGTGCACTGGTGTGACTCCACAGTAGTATTAGGTTGGATTCGTAGTGACGTCAGTAAATTAAAAGTATTTGTAGCTAATCGTATTAGTGAAATTAAAGAATTAACTTCTTATTCAGCGTGGCGATATGTTCCCACGGATTCTAACCCTGCTGACTTAATATCACGGGGAGTAGATGCTAAACGCTTAGTAGCAATGCCGCTGTGGTGGACTGGGCCTAGTTATTTATTAAAAAATGAGTTTGAATGGCCTATGTTAGGTATGAATGATTCCAAAGAGTTATCGGAATTAAAAGTACATTCGGCGATAATTAATCAACCTATCATTGTCTTTGATAAGTATTCATCTTTAACTAAATTGCAAAGATCGTTTGCTTATGTTCACAGATTCATATTTAATATTAAAAATAAAAATAATAAACGTGTAGGTATATTGTCAGTTAATGAACTGCGAGAGTCATTCCATTCTCTATGTGTTATCGCTCAGGATCAAGCGTTCCCTATGGAGTATGATATTCTAAAGAAAGGTAAATCTTTGAAGAGTAATTGTAAATTATTATCGTTGTCACCATTTTTAGACGAACAAAAACTAATTCGTGTCGGTGGACGAATTGATGCATCAGCACATTCATATTCAAAGAAACATCCAATTCTACTTCATGCTTCGCATAGGCTAACTAAATTATATTTTGAAAGGGAACACATAAACAATATGCATGCTGGTCCACAATTGTTGTTAGCGTCTGTTAGAGAAACAGTGTGGCCAATAAATGGTAGGCATCTTGCAAGACGTACAGTCAATAATTGCGTACGATGTAGGCGAATACGAGGTTTGACTCTGCAACCCAAGATGGGTAATTTACCATCTCAACGTATTACGCCTGACTATCCTTTTATATCCGTTGGTTTGGACTTTGCTGGTCCATTTTATATTGTAAATCGTAAAGGTCGTGGCAGTCGTGTAGTCAAATGTTATTTATGCCTTTTCGTCTGCTTGCGGTATAAGTGCATTCATCTCGAAGCAGTCAGTGACTTATCGAAAGATGCATTTATACTGACACTCAGGCGTTTCATCGCTCGTCGCGGCAAACCGACGGAAATATTTAGCGACAATGGAAGCAACTTTGTTGCCGCCGCTAAGGACATCGGATCCTTCCTAAAAGATAATCACGAGCCTTTGTCTGATTTTGCAAGTCAACAATCTATTAAATTCACGTTCATTCCGGCTTACACTCCTCATTTCGGTGGCATTTGGGAAGCCGGGGTTAAATCGGCAAAATATTTCTTAAGGCGTGTCATCGGTGACAGCCATTTAACTTTTGAAGAAATTTGTACATTATTTGCACAAGTGGAAACTATTCTCAATAGTCGTCCCTTATCCCCCCTTTCCTCCAGTCCTGACGACCTCCTTTCCCTTTCCCCTGGGTATTTCATCATTGGGAGGCCGTTGACCGCTCTGCCGACACCAGATCTGACAGACATCAAAGAAAGTCAGTTGCGGCGTTATGAACGTCTAGAAGCAATCCGAAGACAATTTTGGAAAAGGTGGCAGAAGGAATATCTGGCAGAGTTGCAACATCGAACCAAATGGCGAACGAATACTTCAAAACTGGTAGTTGGAGACATGGTGCTCTTAGCAGATGATGGTGCCCCCCCTCTGGCTTGGAAACTCGGCCGTGTTGTTCGCCTCATAACTGGACCTGATGGGATATCCCGAGTGGCCGACATTTTCACCAACAAAGGCTGCGTGCGACGCTCTCTAGTGCGGCTCTGCAAACTACCTACAGCAGAGGAACTTAATAGCTGTTGAAAGTGATCTTTCAACGCCCCGGAATATGTTCAGGCTTTACAAAAAGCCTTCAAAAAGTGGCAACATTTTAATATATTATTACAATGGCAACATCGCCATCAGTGTCAGAGTCACAGTGACGTTGTGACTTTTATATTTTATCTGTGGACTTTTTCCCGCCACTTGGCGCCAATATTCAAAAAGAAAAGCCTTGATGTAACATCCTCGTCGTAAAATAAATAATATTATACAATCAATTCACCTTTTTTGCACCATTATATCCCCAAAGATATAACACAAAGAGCCAATCGTTATTAACACCACCCCTAGCTCGTTCAAAGATCCTGTTGTATACACCGTTACCAACATGAACAAAGAACCAGTCGCTGTAAACACTGTCACTGACTGTAAAAATACAGGAACTGCTATTCCAATTAAAGGAACAATTCCGTATTATTTCCCTAAAATAATAAAAATAGATGCCCCCATTAAAAAGTTTTTTCGAGACCACGTCAACATTTAACACTACGCTATTTCACCAAAACATTGCAGGTTTTTTAAATAAACAAGAGCAATTAGAACTATGTCTAAATAAATTTCAAGAAAGCGGTACTTCAATGGATATCATTTGTCTTACTGAGACCTTTATCAAATCAGGCGACGAGCACAACATCTTTATAAAAGATTATAATGTAGCATGTAACTTTTCAAGAAAAAATGAAAAGCGCGGTGGGGTTTGCATACTAACTAAAAAATCTATAGATTATAAACAAATAAATATTTGCGAATGTATGTCAACTGAAAAACAATTCGAATGTTGTGGAATAGAAATACCTACCATGAAATGCATAATTGTATGTTTATATAGAATCCCAAACTCCAGTACAAAAACTTTCCTTAATAAACTAGAAATTCTACTACATAGATTAACTTCACACAGGAATAAAAAAATTATCATAGCGGGGGATATAAACATCGACACTTTTAAGTCAAGTACATCTTCAGAGGACTTAAAAAGCATCCTATCGAATAATAATTTACAAATACACATTAAAAATCCAACGCGTAAAGATTCATGCATCGATCATATATTTAGTAATATAAAATATGCAAAAGGTGAAGTTCATCCATTATTCCTTTCAGATCACAACACCAGCCAAACCCTATCTTTTTCGACAAACCAAGAACAAAGATTACCCTTCTGGTATGAAATGAAAAGGGACTTCAGCTTAGAAAATACCTTAAAGTTTAAAGATGTGTTATCTAAATTAACCTGGTCCGAAGTGCTAGAGCAAGAAAATTATAATAAAGCTTTTGATATATTTCACGAAACTTTACAATTATATTACAATCTTTGCTTCCCAATAAATAAAGTTAAAATACATTCCAATGTTAGCGCTCCCAAATGGATCACAAAAGGATTGAAAATATCAGCCTGTCACAAAAGAACAATAAGATACCGTTACTACAAAAACTCCACTGACGACAACAAAAAAGCCTACACAAAATATGATAAATTATTTAAAAAATGTATATCTAACTCTAAAAAACAAAACAATAATTCATATTTAAATAAAGCAAAAAGTAAATGTAAAGCCACATGGGATATCATAAAAAATAAAACAGATGATACAAAAACATTTGAAACAATAATGTCAATAGATTATAATAAAAAAAGCGTTGAATGCCCAATGAAAATTGCGACTGCCTTCAATGATTTCTTCATATCTATAACAAATAAGGAGAACAACTCTCGTCCAAATTACAAGTTAATAGATTCATCAAATTCGACTATTTATCTGAGACCCACCTCTTGTGAAGAAGTTTCAAGAACCATAAATTCACTTAATAACACACGAGCTGTTGGTTATGATTGCATCTCTACAGCCATACTAAAAAACTGCAATAAAGAATTGGCAGACATTTTAAGTCACCTTATAAATCTATCGTTTACGCAAGGAACCTTTCCAGAAAATTTAAAATCATCAATAGTAAAACCATTTCACAAAAAAAACTCCAAACTAGATATGAACAACTATAGGCCCATCACGTTAATCCCGATTTTATCCAAAATTTTTGAAAAAATAGTGCACTCTCGAATAATGAATTTCTTAAATAAATTTAATTTAATAGTTAATAACCAAAATGGTTTTCAAAAAGATAAATCTACAACACTTGCTGCATTCTCACTAATACAAAAAATAACAGAAAACATCGATAAACGTAATAGAGTTGCTGCCATTTTCTTTGACATGAGCAAAGCGTTCGATTTCGTAGATCATAAAATCTTACTCAATAAATGCGAGCTATATGGAATCCGAGGCAAAGCACTAGATTGGATTAAAAGCTACCTAAGCAACAGAAAACAATGTGTCGAAATAAACCAATTAAATGATCAACTTGTGTCTACTACATTCAGATCTACTTTTAAAACAAATAAGTTCGGTGTTCCCCAAGGAAGTGTGCTAGCCCCTCTTCTCTTCCTTATTTATATAAATGATATTCCTCAAGTAACATCACATCAGTGCATCCTATTTGCGGACGATATTTCTGTTATAATACCAGAAACCTCAGAAAGCAACTACGAACATTCATTAAACAACACTGTAGAATCAATAATGAACTGGTTAAAGGACAACAATCTAACAGCTAATATTTCTAAAACTAAAATTTTACAATTCTCTAATTATAACAGTTCTCAAATAAAACCCTTAGACTTATATTATAAAAACACAAAAATTGAAGAAGTACTTGATACAAAACTTTTAGGTATTATCTTAGATAGACATTGCAATTGGAAAGCACACACAACTCGCATATGCTCTAATCTAAACAAATTTGTCTTTGCTCTAAAAAAGCTTAAGAAGGTAGCAAGTCAAAAAACTGCTATGGCTGCGTATCATGGCTACGTCGGGTCAGTTCTTAGATACGGTCTTCTTTTATGGGGTAATTCTTCTCAGGCTAAAAATGTCTTTATCACACAAAAAAAATGTGTCAGAGCAATCTGTGGGGTTGGACCGTTTCAATCTTGTAGACCTTTGTTTAAGAAATTAGGATTACTAACTCTACCTAGTCTATATATATTAGAAGTAGGATTATTTGTTAAAAAGCACTCTGAGCGTTATACTAAAGCCATAGTAAATAAAAAAATCCTTTCAAGAGATCCAACCAGACTAGCTGTCACAAGATGTAGAAGCACACTAGTTCAGAACAATTGTTACAATATGTCTGTCAAAATCTATAACCAAATACCCAAACAGATCAGAGAGCTACCACTAAACTACTTTAAAAATAAACTTAAGAAATGGCTCTTTATCAATGCGTTCTATACAATAAGTGAGTTTTTAAATTATAAGCAAAGCTCGAAATATGATCTCACTAGTAATATAATTAAATAACGTAATTTTAAGGATTTTTTATTTTATTTTTATTTTTTACTTCATGATCTTAATAGTAACAATTGAAGTGTTTTTGTATATAATTTTATTATAAGGTATTTTTTGCATGCTGAAATAGTAAGTAAGCAAGATATGTGGAACTTCTTATATTTAAGTTAAGACCTATTATGTACCATATTTTATGCAAATGCAAAATAAAGAAATAAAGAAATTTAAAATCCGTTTCGATTTACGCGATTCGAACCGCCCCGACTGTTTTCTTTAATTTTAGAAACAAAATCTGCCAATTTATATTAATTAAAATGTATGGAAATAAAAATGTACTTTTCCTGTGGTAAATAGAACGGAAAATTTATAATGAGCTTATTATTCGTATAAACTTAATTTCTTATTTTACCATTTTTTTGTTATGGTATCTTTATAAACTTACTAATTGAACTGTAGGCAACACTCATTGATTACCATTCGTTCCCGTTGCGATTAGGTTACGTTTCGGTTTCAGTGTTTTTGTATAAATAGTAGAATAGGTTTAGGGGGGACAGACGATAGCTGAACGAAACCGAACCATTGATGAGACGGTAGAGAGCGTATAGTTTTGCAAATTAGTAGAATCGGCCCCCTGTGCTGGAGTTGTCACACTCACGTCGCGTAGGTATATATAAATTATTGGGATAGTTATTATTATTGTCTTTATTTATGCCTGTTTATGTTTATTTATTTCCTTTAGGTTTCAACTATCAACTTTATTAACCCTACGTCTTGCTTCGCCGAAGTCGGGTAAAAAACAAAGGCTACTTCTGTCTTATTTCAGTTTTTTTTTATACTAACCTACGCCGTCCCAACTCCTACTCCTTTTAATAAACTTTAAATATTGTTAATACTAAAAAAGAGTCAAGTGTTATGCAAAGTAGGTACCTATTAGTAAAAGACAAATATTCCGATAATTTATATCTACACGATGTTCGTAAAAAATAACGACTCAGATAAATAACGGCGTTATGAACTAATAAAAATAATAAACTAAGATTGAATACCCATTTATTTAGTTATTAGCTGCCCGCCCCGACTTCGCACGGGTAGGACTAAGTAGTATTATCTACGGCACACCTACCTACCTACCCTACCTACCTACTTACCTACCTACCCTACCTACCTACCCTACCTACCTACCCTACCTACCTACCTACCCTACCTACCTACCTACCCTACCTACCCACCCTACCTACCTACCCTACCTACCTACCCTACCTACCTACCTACCCTACCTACCTACCCTACCTACCTACCCTACCTACCTACCCTACCTACCTACCCTACCTACCTACCCTACCTACCTACCCTACCTACATACCCTACCTACCTACCCTACCTACCTACCCTACCTACCCTACCTACATACCCTACCTACCTACCCTACCTACCTACTCTACCTACCTACCTACCTACCCTACCTACCTACCCTACCTACCTACCTACCCTACCTACCTACCCTACCTACCTACCTACCCTACCTACCTACCCTACCTACCTACCTACCCTACCTACCTACCCTACCTACCTACCCTACCTACCTACCCTACCTACCTACCTACCTACCCTACCTACCTACCCTACCTACCTACCCTACCTACCTACCCTACCTACCTACCCTACCTACCTACCCTACCTACCTACCCTACCTACCTACCCTACCTACCTACCCTACCTACCTACCCTACCTACCTACCCTACCTACCTACCTACCCTACCTACCCTACCTACCTACCCTACCTACCTACCCTACCTACCTACCCTACCTACCTACCTACCTACCCTACCTACCTACCCTACCTACCTACCCTACCTACCTACCTACCCTACCTACCTACCCTACCTACCTACCTACCCTACCTACCTACCCTACCTACCTACCCTACCTACCTACCCTACCTACCTACCCTACCTACCTACCCTACCTACCTACCCTACCTACCTACCCTACCTACCTACCTACCCACCTACCCTACCTACCTACCCTACCTACCTACCCTACCTACCTACCTACCCTACCTACCTACCCTACCTACCTACCCTACCTACCTACCCTACCTACCTACCCTACCTACCTACCCTACCTACCTACCCTACCTACCTACCCTACCTACCTACCCTACCTACCTACCCTACCTACCTACCTACCCTATCTATCTACCCTCTACCTACCTACCCTACCTACCTACCCTACCTACCTACCCTATCTACCTACCTTACCTACCTACCCTACCTACCTACCTTCAATTTTTACAAACAATTTTTAAATCGTTTAATGGGTAGGTTTTTCGTAGATAGGGTAGGTAGGTAGAGTACGAAACCTACCCATTAAACGATTTAAAAATTGTATTAAAACCAAACTTTGTAAAAAAGGGTACTATAAAATTTCTGATTATTTGGAAGATAAAAAAGCTTGGGATTGAGCTGTTCGCTCTGCTAAACCTTATGATAAAACCATAAAACTTGACATTAGAATTATTTAGTAAAATCATCAAAATATACCAGTTTTATTTAAACATTCATATTATTGAATATTACATTCAAAATGACATGATTACTTTGTAAAGTAAGTATTATATTTTTTAATTACCTATTGTGAATGTGAGGACTATGTGGATATATTAATTTTTAATGATTTTTTTTTTTGTTTTCTCTACTCAGTTTTTTTATTTCCTTTCTCAGATAGTTTTAATAATGGTCTGACGGTTTGAGTAGTTTATGCGGCCTACCCAAATGTCCTTTCTTTGGTATGTTCGTCGAGTTGAGCTCCTTATGTTCTGAGTTGAGCTCCACGATTACTGACAAATGCTTGCACTGACTGGACAGGTCCACTCAAATCTGTGTGGTTCTTTTCTCAAAAGACCATTTCAGACACTAATCTACACGGTCCTCATATGGCTTGACCAAGATTATGTCTGGACTTTAAAAGAGACTGTGACCTCTGAGTTTGTTTCGGCCTTTCTTCTCAGAGTAGTCGGATAGGAAACGCCGAACTCATCTAGCAAATTTTAATAATATTTTTTTTAATATGACGTGTAAAAGTGATTCCTATATCCTATTTACAGAATAATTAATTTCATTTCATTTCACTAATACAACGAAGTTCCCGTAGAAACCAATTTGAGTGCTAAACAATAACAAAAAATAAACAGTGCTCTCAAGAACTTTACTAACGTAGTACGTCGTAACGTAGTACCGCCCGCGCGCCCATGGCTCTGAGCGAAAACGGTGAATTGTGCAATGGCACTAAAGTGGCCCTGAAAATTTCGAGTTGTCAGCGCACTCTGTTTTTATTTTTTGAAATTTTTTGAACGGAGCTTCAGTTTTCGTTCTTGTACTGACAGAAAGCCACATAAATTCCTGACATTTTCGTTAGATGGCGTTACGTTGTTAGAAGCATAATAAATATTGTAGCGGTGGGTGAAATCACTTGTTTATCTGTGCCGTGAGTGAACCAGTGGTCTCGAACCTACCGATTTTTCGGTATTTCTACAGATATGGGCTCTGTCCTACCGAAATACCGAATTGCAACGATTTTTCCCCGATTTCAGAGAATACATGTAATAATCCCGATTTTTCTACCGATTTTACACTTCTACGTTGGCAATCTTTTTCATTTATGTTTTACGTTACAAACAGCCTATTGAGGGATTCCTCAATAGAAAGTAAGTACCTAGTTAGTTCCATATTTTTTGAGGAATACCCTTGAGTCCTCTGAAATCTTATGAATCTTGTGAAAACAAAACAGCGAAATAGGCTGTCTACTGAGTCAATCACTGTTCTATTACATGCAAAACGACTCTTTAATGACGCTAATTGTTATGACTTGGAAATTAATTCAAAGATGACCGCGGCTATGGCCAAAGAGTATTGGTATGATCCTAAAGATCGAAAAAAATCATTATATTTAAGTGTGTTTGGTTTGATGTAAATTAGACTCTTAATAAATTTTTTGATAAATAAACGAATTTGATTGAACATTGTTTTTTTTTTTTGTCATATACCGATTTTGGGTACTAATGTACCGAATTTTGTGGGCAGCTCTACCGATTTCGCACTCTGACATTCGAGACCACTGCCGTGAACAGCAGCGTTGCCGTTAGCGTACATTTTACACATTTGACGTACCTTTTAGGCCTCCCATGTGTAATGGGGTCTAGTTTACGTACCTTTTCAACTTAACATTCGAAATCATGTGTAAAATCGTGGTTTAAAGACCATTTTATGTACCTTTTTTGAAACCGCCGCCAAAACGAGATAACGAGATAGCATCTTCGGTCCTAAGTAGCGGTGGCCTGTGAAGTCACAGACCTACGTAATGTAGGAATAGGAAATAGCTTTGTCTCGCTTCCGCCGAGAGTGTACGCAATGAACATTGTAGGTATCGTGTATCCGACGGGCCCGAGCGGCGCGCTCACCAAGTCAAGACAGACACAGAACACTACTCTACTCACAGGGCGCGCTTGTTTGTGGGCACGCCACAATTGTGGCGATAAGTCCCCTCTTTGAGGAGTGGCTAGAGAGGTGCCACGGCGTCCTCACCTTCCGCCTGACGCAGGTCTTCACCGGACATGGCTGTTTCGGGAGGTTCCTGTTCTGTATAAGGCGGGAGGAAACGCCCGGGTGTCACCACTGTGTGAATCGCCCGGAGGACACGGTGGAGGTCTGCCCTGCTTGGGCGGAGCACCACCGTGTCCTCACGGAGGCGATCGGCGGTGGCGATCTCTCGCGTCCGGCCCTGGTTCAGGCCATGGTCCGGAGCGAGAGTGCATGGGAGGCCGTTGTTAAGTCAATGAAATACGTGGGTCAACGACAGACTGATATATTTGCATAAGTAAACTAACTACCCACCATCATACGTCCCCTCTCGCTGTGTAATCGCGAGCAATTACCGCATCCCCTACACAGAATTCCCTGTTAGCCCCCGAAGCGCGGGCGACCTGTCGCTCTTGCTTCGCGCGTACCGCTGCGGCTACGTCCGGCCGTAGCGCATCAAGTCGGCTGCGCAAACGTCGCCCCTGGAGCGCCGCAGCTGGTGAGACCCCTGTCGTTGCGTGTTCACAATTACGGTACTGGAAAAGAAATCTGCTTAGAGCGACGTTTACGTCCTCGCCTTCGTATATCGCTCTCTTCATGGCTTTTTTTACGGTTTTAACTGCGTTCTCCGCCGCGCCATTCCCCTGGGGTCTATACGGTGCCGAAGTTGTATGTTTGATACAATTGTTTTCACAATAAACCTTGAACTCTTGAGAAGAGAACGGCGGACCGTTGTCAGTCACAAGCTGCGATGGTAAACCGAAACGTGCAAATGTACCTCTAAAGACTTTAATAGTTGAAGCCGCGTTTGTGCCGCGCATCGGAAGGGCCTCTATCCATTTGGAATGCGCGTCTACTACGATAAGATATCGCACGCCGCCGCAGTCTGCGAAGTCCGCGTGTACGCGTTGCCACGGGTGCAGCGGGAACTCCCAGGGATGCAGCTGCTCCCGCGGCGGCGCGTCCTGCACGGTGCGGCACGCAGCGCACGACCTACACACTTCTTCAATGTCTTGATCTAAACTCGCCCAGTAAATGTAGCTCCGCGACAACGTTTTCATTTTGTTCATACCTAGATGGCCTTCATGAACTTCGTTTAATATTTTCTTTTGCAGAACGTGAGGGACCACTATCCTATATTTATAAATCACACATCCTTGATCAACTAGAAAATCATTTTTTCTAGCAAAAAATGGTTTTTCCGCGTCGCAGCTCGGGATTGTCGGCCAACCGAATAGTACATAGCCCTTAATTTTACATAATACCGGATCACGCTCTGTTTCTTTTGCTATCTTTAAAACAAATAGGCAGCGACTCCTCAATAAGATTTAAATAATCTACCGTCTCAACGAAGCGACCCTCCCGAGGTAACGGTAATCGCGACAAGGCATCGGCCGGACCGTTGTCCACCGATCGCACAAATTCTATGTCGAAATCATATGCAGCCAGGCGTGCCGCCCATCTTTGTAGACGACTGGCAGCCGTCTGTGGGATTCCCCCCTTGGCCCCAAAAATATGAGTCAGGGGCTGGTGGTCAGTGCGTAGCGTAAAACGCTTTCCGAACAAATATTGGTGATGTTTCGTGACACCAAACAGAATAGCTAGCGCCTCTTTATCGAGCTGGCTGTAGTTGCACTCGGGCGCACTAAGTGTGCGTGACACGCAGCTGACGGGCCGCTCGCTGCCGTCCGTGTACCGGTGCGCCAGGACGGCGCCCAGTCCGTACGCACTGCTGTCCACCGACAACACTAGGTCACGCCCCTCCTCGTAGTGTGCTAATACGCGTTCGCTCAGGAGAGATCGCTTTGCCTGTACGAAAGCTTTCTCACACTTGGAGTCCCATTCCCAGCCGCTATCTTTTTTTAGCAAATTGTGTAATGGTTGTAATAAGGCGCTCAAACTAGGAATAAATCGCCCGTAGTAATTTACCATCCCTAAAAAACTTTTCAGTTGTGATACGTTCTCTGGTCTAGGCGCGCTGGAAATGGCCTCCAGTTTCTCTGTATCTGGTCGCAAACCTTCCTTATTAATAATAAAACCTAAATACTTCACACTTTCTTGTAAAAATCTACATTTACTTAATTTAACAGTAAGTCCCGCGTTACGTAACCTTTCTAGTACTGCTCTCAGATTCTGCATGTGATCAAGCGTGTTGGACCCCGTTACACAAATATCGTCTAAAAATACTACACACCCTGGCACCCCGCGCAGCGTCTCCTCCATAATTTTTTGAAACTTTTCCGGTATAACAGATAGCCCGTAGGGCGTACGTCTATACACAAAAGTACCCATATGCGTAGTTATAGCCGTGTACGGTTGTGAGTCGTCCGACAACAGACACTGTTCATAAGCATGCTTCAAATCAATTTTTGTGAATTTATCTCCCCCACTAAGATTTGCAAACAATTCTTCGATACGTGGCAACGGATAATAATCTCTTTTTAACTTTGGATTGATAGTTATCTTATAATCCCCGCAAATGCGTATGTCTCCGTTTTGTTTTACCACAGGTACTATTGGGGTTCCGTAGTCTGAGTAGTCAACGCGGTAGATGGAGCCGTCCGCTTCGAGACGCTCCAGCTCCCGCTCGACACGTGCGCGCAGTGCCAGTGGCATGGGTCTCGCTCGCACGTAAACTGGTTCCTTATCGGACAGCTGTAGTCGTATGGGCTGTTTGCATGTGCCTAACTTATTACTAAATACTTCTGGGAATTCCTTACATAATTTGTTTACAAATTCGTCATCTATAATTTCATTGAGGTTTATTTGCGTTATCTTTAAAGCTCGCATCCACTCTCGTCCTAACAAAGGCCGCGCCCCGCCCTTAATAATGTATAATCGTAATGATTTAGCTTTAAATTCGCCCAGACAAACGTCTACCTCAATGTAACCCAGTGATTCAATTGTTGAACCCGAGTAACAACGTAAAACTAAGTTATTTGGTTCTATATTTTTATGTGAAAACATACGTTGGTACATAACCTCACTTATTGCTGATATTCGACTACCTGTGTCCACTTCACATTCCATATTAATGCTATCAACGGTCAGTTTAATAAAATATGGTTTGTTACCTCGAGTTGCCACATTTAAGTTGAACATACCATCCTCTGATTCGTCACTCACATAATTATGCCGACCGCCACTACCGCGCACTTGTTTGCACATCACTTTTAGGTGCCCTTTTTGACCGCACTCATCACATCTGTAATTTTTAAACCGACACCTCTCGGCCGGATGCGCCTTGCCGCAGCGCCATCCAGCAGGCCCGTGCCCGCCTGTCCGCCGGGTCCGTGTGCGCGCCGCCTGCGCCTGCCGCGCCTGGTGCTGCCGCCGCTCCGTCACCTGCGCCGCCGCCGCCGAGCGCCCGTTGCGGCCCGCGCGGGCGCGTTCGTCCGTCGCGCGCATAATGCAGGCCTTCGCCCGCCTCGCCGCCTGCCGGCTTTGCTGAGTCCGCCGCCGCCGTCGTCGTGGAGCCGCTCACCTCGGCATGCTTCTCCGCTGCCTCTAGAGCCAGCGCTAGCTCCACTGCTTCTTTGTATTGTACTTTCTTTTCCGCGAATATTCTCGATCGCATGACGTCACTCCAGTCACGTCAGCCCTGACACAAACTGATCGCGCAAATTTTCTTCAAGCGTCGAACATGACTTGCACTTTCCAAAACTGCACGTAGACGCCAGGTGCTTCAATGCCTGCAGGTATTCCGTAAGGGACTCGCCCTCACGCTGTCGGCGCAACATGAACACGTGGCGCTCGGCGATCTCCGATCGTTGCGGTTCAAGGTGTTCCGTCACCAATTTCACTAGTTCGTCATATGTTTTATTTTCTGGAAAACTAGGTGAACACAGATCGCACATAAGCGCATACGTTTCTTCCCCCACGACCGTTATTAACATAGGCACTTTCAATTCATCGTCGATTTCGTTAAGCTGTACGTACTGATTTACTCGACGAATATACGCTGGCCACTGTTTCGAGGTTAAATTAAATGGTTCAATTTTACCGATAGGCATCTTGACACACGCGAATTCCCGGAAATTAAAAAGAAATTACACAAATCCCGTTCTCGTCGCCAATGTTAAGTCAATGAAATACGTGGGTCAACGACAGACTGATATATTTGCATAAGTAAACTAACTACCCACCATCATACAATTATGAGTACCGACCGATGTTACAGCCGTCACTTCCTTCTGCGAAGCAGTAATGCTCGCGAAGGAGGAGGCGGAGCGCGCGAGGGAGAGGCAAGATTTGCGCCCTCGCGCCCCTAGTCGCCGCTGGAGACGCCCCGGACGTCGGGAGTTGCGAGCCGACTTCCGGCCACCGTAGGCGCGGGCTTGCGGACGGTGAGCAATGGGCAGCTCGCCGCCCGATAAGGACCAGGCCCGGGTCGACGGCGCGTTGTGTTCCACGCGCGCCTCAAAGGGATGTCAGCACCAACTGACGGGGTCCGTACGGACCAACGCCTGCTGGGCTTGCAGGTTTGTCCGAAAGGGATATCGCGGCCCCGGCACACAGGCAACGGAAGGAACACGGGTGGGTATTAGTCAGTAAAAGTCTGACACGCCCTCTCGCTCTGCCCAGAGCGGGAGAAGTCATTTGATGATTTCCCATCCTCAAAGAAAGAAAAAAAAAAGGTCGCGCTTGTTTGCAAAGCGGATAAGTTTAGATAGGTACATTTGTTTTGTATTTTTTGCGGTTTCTCCATAATATTAACCACGAGAAACAATCCCTATCATAAAAATGCGGGCAATTTTTTTTTTTTTTTTTAATTGAACTTCTGCTGGCGAGCAGGCAGTCTCTCCCTGTCTCACATTTATTCCGAGAGAGCGAGAGAAGCAGTAGTCAATGATTTTAGTAAAAGCATTGCTTATGTACCTTTTTAACCCAAAATTTACCTTTTCTGCGCTGGATATGTACCTTTTGGGAACTCAGTTGCGGCAACACTGGTGAACAGTGCGTGCTGCGTGCTGTGTTGTGTTAGCGGACGTTTTGATAAAATACTTGGTACGTAAGTTTGTTATTTGTTTTATACGTAAGATTATATACCATTTTGTTCGTGATTTTACGGTCTTTCGAATGATATATGTTAATTCCGAGTCATAAATTGGATGAATTTTTTTAATGTTTTTTTGCCGTCGTAATTTTTTTTAAACATAATTAAAACGTGAAAAAAACTAATATATTGCTAGTTTGTACTTAATTTCTTGTGATTTAACCGTATAGCATGTTTATTTACGAACAATTTGGTACCAATATTATATAATTTAGTTAAGATTTCGAAGTAGGGAAAGTATTAAAAAAAGTAAAAGTATTAAAATTTGATTATTTTATTTGACTGTAAGTCAATTTATTTTAATTTTGTTTTCATTTATTGTTGACATAATCTACTTTTTAAAATGTTTTTATTTTATGAGTTGTATTGCAATTTGTGGTGATGTAAATTATTTTAGCATAATAATATGCACTATTATATAGAATCAAGTTTTTTTAACTGAACAGACAGCTGTGCTGCTGGGGAGTTTGTTGCGCCACTTCTTCTTCCCAGCTTATGCACTAGGAAGTGGTGAAGGGTGGGCGTTTTTGGGGGACTGTCTTATGTAATTTTGACGTTCGAAAAGTGCTGATTTCTCAGCCTAGTTTGAATAAATGACTTTTTGAATTTGAATTTTGAATAAGTATACGCCATAGCCATGATTTTACGACGCGGACGGAGATAAAGCGTACCATGCGCGGAAAACATTGTCAATGTAAATGTAATTATTTTAATTGTAATGATTTATTTTGCTCACTGATTTACATTCGGCACAATAAATGTACATTTTAAAGATTTTACTATGACAGTATATCTTTCTTGTTTTGTTTTCTAGACTCGTGCAAGTGTGCAAGTTAGACACAGTTTTTGTAGGCAAATTTACGTCAAAACTGAAGGTAACGACCCGATTCGGGTGTCTGACACAGACACCCAAATCGGGTCGTTACACAGAATATAATAATATAATATATGGTACATAATGGTACACCATAAGTATTTCTAACGTAAACATTGAAAGAAAAAAAATAATTTTAAAAAACCGTGTATGGCTGGCTTTATACTGTGAGCGCAATGGCGTGCACGATTGTTAGTTCGCGACATGATATAATTATTTGTATTTCAAAACTTTGTAGGAACAATGGTAAATATTATGATGTCATTTGATGCAAACTGAATTGGGCTAAATATTAGGTTAAAAAAAAGATAGGGTTATTGCTTTAGATTTTGAAATAATACGAGTTTTGTTTTTTGTTGGCGTAGGTATTTAAAAAAAAAAATATTTAAAGTAACAAAACAAGCTGTGTAGTGTATCCTGGTCTGTCCACTTCACGAAACAGTCATTAGTATACAATCACTTCATAGAAACTTTTTGTTTACAAGATTTGTTTATGTTACTCGACACCATAGAAATATAAATAACAGGAGAAGTGGTATGGGGGCGTGTCTGTGTCCGCGCGTCTTGATCACAATGCTCATGCCTCAGGCAAATGGCCGTCTCCGCTAACTATTGCGCTTTCGAGCGCGATCGTGATAACATTTAAGAATACCGTGTTGTTCAGTGGTTTCTTGTAAAAATCGAAGCTAAACTATAAACTTTATAAATCGTAGAACCACTTTTCATAAATCAGCACAAGTATTTTGCTATATTTGTGTTGAAAATCATGAAAAACAACAAATCGTAAAATATTTCTTGCCTTTACTACGTTATTTTTGTTTTCATATATCACAGCGACTGTACTTTTATTGTAGTAATTACATTGCTTCTTTACCACTACCAAAGTATGTCGCTAAGTAACTGGACAAGCAATGTAAAAATTACAAAACGATATTTGCTTTAAGCGGTTGCATCGTTAGTACGGCCGCAGCGGCCTGCGACGGATTAGTGATGTGGTTGTGCAGATCCACTAACGTAGGCTATCGACAATAATGTCGATTGTCGTATGAATTTATATTACTATTAAAGTTTATTCTTCAATTTGTCAACAGTTATAGCCTGATTGGAAGACCGATGTGAAATCTTGTTTTATACTCATTTAGATTTTCTCATAATGTTGTTATTTTTTTGGTTTACTTAATATTTCTTTTTTTTTACTTACTTATTGTTTATTTATATCATCTTATTATATGTATATAGTTTTTTATTTATAATTTTTTCAGCAACTTCCATAATTTTTAATACAAATATAAATGGGAGAATCGATAAGTTTCCGATTTAGTCAATCACTAGCGTATATGTAAAATAAATGGCTTTTGCACAGCACAACGATAGCGAACGATGTTTTCGTGTGGGTGAGTTGTACGGTGCATGGTAAATGCACGCTGTGTTTGATGGAATAAGGTTTATAATTGATTATGTAGTACGTTCTGATTTGTAAATTGCAAGTGTGAGCGGGGCCTCGTATTTATTGGGTTTACTGATCGCATGTGTGATCGCAGGCTAGAGAGTAGGGATAGATAGAAGACATTGGGTTTCGATACATTTTCAACTACCGGGCATATCTCCTTCTTTCTTATATCTATGCTCGACACCCTGCCGCGCTATAAAAAAATAGTTCAAGGACGAACGACTACCCACGTCGCGAAACGAGGGACGCCTCGGCGGATTCCAGCGTTAGAAAACAGTAAACTAAGTAAAAAAATTAGTTTTGTTAAGTGCAATAAACTTGAATCTACATTCAAAAACGATACGAAAAAATATTCAAAAAGTGAACTTTGAACTTTGTGCGACTACTAGCGCCACTCACACTTGTGACGAGCGGACGAACTACGTAGTTACTACTAGCGCCATTACTAACTCTAGTGGAGAGTAGAGAAAACGGCTTTTGCATGACAACTAGCGCCAATATTGTCTCTATTGAAGAGTAGTAGAAGCAGTAGTGTAGCCACATAAAATATTTATTTACTATTTGGTAGAAATAAAAAAATCACGGGACAAGAAAATAAATAATTTGCCTAGTTACTTATCAATATGAATTTCACAATGGAAGAAGAAAATGTAACAATTCGTCGACAGAAAACTGCTGCAAATAACTCACTGTAAGCGGGCACGCCCTTTATGCCTGGAGGCTTTTATTAAGATATTAAGTTCTGTTTACGTTTTGTTTTTTATTTCTGCCTGAGTATAGTTCTCGATGATTTTGTTTGGTATATTGGCGTGTGCTAGCTTATATATGGCTAATAATTTAAATTATGTTTTGGGTTCCTTTAATGTAAATTATTTTGAATACTATTATATAGAATCTTTTTTTTTGTTCTTCTAACTGAACAGACAGCTGTGCAGCTGGGGAGTTTGTTGCGCCACTTCTTCTTCCCAGCTAACGCACTAGGAAGTGGTGAAGGGTGGGCGTTTTGGGGGACTGTCTTATGTAATTTTGACGTTCGAAAAGTGCTGATTCTCAGCCTAGTTTGAATAAATGACTTTTGATTGATTTTTTGATTTCACTAGATATTTCTTTCGAGTCAACCAATTCTGAAATGATTAGAAGATAATTATAGTTTACCGGACTTGTCAACTGCTTATGACAGTGACATAGAAGATTTAAAAGGAAAAATAATCCAGCTTAAAAGCGAGTTGAACAGTGCAAACAAGGAAATACAAAACCTTAACACAGAGAACATGACGCTAAAAATTGCTTTGAATAAAGAAAGGAACAAATCTAAAATCTTACGAGAAATATGCATTATTTAGTTCTTAGTAGTCCCGAGTTCTAATTTAACTTTGTTTCTGAATGACCTTTGTATTTGTGAATATTAGCATTGTTTAAAATAATTAACTGATAAGCATTTTAGCATTATTTATAAGTTTTATTGAATTAACTAAGTAATAAGATTTTGTATTGGAATACGCGATATATCCGCTGACTGAAAAAAAGGGCACAGACACAACAATGGCGCGTGTTGAACCTCTGTAACAGGGAGTGATATGAAGATTCGAATAACGATATTGCGACGCACGCTATTTCGAAAAAAATTAAGAGTGGTACGCCAGTTCGAAAATACATTAAGTCGAAAACCGCTATATCGAATGACGTTGTCGCGAACACGCTGAACATATTATTTTGATATAAAAGAGCGTGTCTAAGGAGTTTCTTGCGCCCGTTCTTCTCCTTCAGTACCTACTTTGTTTTGGAATGGGCGACTAGATTCACCAACTAACTTAAACTAAATGACTCTACTAACTTAAATTAAGTGACAAAGTGATAACTCAAAAGTGTAAACGTTATTATTGGAATAAATGCTTTGAGTTAAGAATTGTGTGTGATTGAAAACCAACTACCTATATCTACCATCAACGAAGAATTACACCGGAGACTAGTCAGACACGGCACAGAGTAGATACCCCGTCGTGTCATATATACTCGTATATGCTTTATATATGTATATAACACACAGTAAACGGCTCATATTGGCGAAGTTTTTGTGGCTGTTAAATTAAGACTGGGAACTTTGATTGCTGCTTTTATGCCTTAAATATTGGCATAGGTAGAATTATTATATCACCCATGAGGAAGCTGTAGTTACGCACAAAAATATGGAAAATACTGAACTGCGTTCAATTATAACCTTTTGCTGAAGTCTTTGCACCTCGTTGCGTACGTCTCTGCGCAGCTCGGCGAGTGCGGCGTCGTGCGAGGCGTGCGCCGCCTGCGCCACGTGTGCCGCGTGCGACGCGTGAGACGCGTGCAGCGCGTGCGCCGACACGCTCGGCCGTCGCTCGTCCAGCTCCTCCTCGATGGTGTCCTGCCGCGCGCTTGCGCTGCCGACGCTCATTGCGCTCGCCGAGCGGCCCTTCGCGAACGTGGCCTGCCGAGTGATAATCAATTCTATAATCAACCGAGTGGCTCAACTGCACTTGGGACACGTGGCACGTTCCGCCGTTCACCTTGAGCGTGAGCGCTGTCGCCGTAGATGCGACGGTCAAGGCCGGCGCCGGCGCGGGCTCAGCGGAGGCCACGGTCGCCAGGGGTCGGTCGCGTGCGCTCAGGCTGCGCGTGAAGGCGCCGCGCGCAGGCTCGGATGCGCTTGCATCGAGCGAGCCCGTGGCCAGCAGGCGGCCCCACTTGCCGCGCGCGGCAGTGGGCGCGGCCGGCGCGGGTGCGGGAGCGGGTTCGCCGCGCTCGGGGTCGGGCGGTGCGGCTGATGCGGGCGCAGGCGCGGTGCGGGCGGGCGCGGGCACGGGCGCGGCGGCCACGCTCCGCTCACGGCGGAAGCGCGAGAAGATCTTGCGCACGAGGTGGTCCTGCGCCTGCTCGAGCTGCGGCTCGCGCTTGCGACGCTCCATGAGCTCGCGCTCGCGCCGCACGTCCGCCACCTTGCGGAAGATGAGCCGGTGGCGCAGGTTGTAGGTGAGCGTGAGGTTGCGCGCGAAGCTGTTAGCGAAGGCCTGGTAGAAGTCTAGCACCTCGAGCAGGCGGTCGCGCTTGATAGTGTGCAGGTCGCAGTACGTGAGCGCGCGCACGTTGGCCGCCGACTGCCCCACGGCGCTGTCCTTCCAGAACGAGTCACCGAACACGTCGCCTTTGCCTGCAACCGAGCGCCGGAGCCGTGCGTCAGTAGGTACGCTGATTCTTCCCTCCCAAAGCACGAGTAGGTACCTACAGGTACGTACAGTATGTAAAATAACAGAGGGCGTTCCCTTAAGCTCGTAAATCTATATCTACAGAGTGTCCAGTAAATAGCACGACATACTGCAGGGGGTGATAGCTAGGGTCACTACCTATCAATACAACACAATATATGTTCAGCAAAATCTTACGGATTTACAGTTTTACAATTTTCCGAAATACCGAAAAATCTCTACCTTGAAACAAATTTTTAAGCATCTCGTAATGAAAAAATCCTTTTCTAGTACTTTTTTTTACATCAAATTATTCGTGAATAGTTACTTTACTCATTACTCAAAAAAGTTCTAGAAAAAGATTTTTTACTGGACACCCTGTATACTACCTATATTACCTAATAGAATTATTCATTAATAATATCCTTAGGGCGAGGACAGAGATTATATAACGGCTTTAGAGAACAAGTCGAAGATATGCAGATGTCAAATCGGAAAACAAATTTTCAGTTAAAAAACGTACCGAAGACGAGTGGTGAAACGAAAGAAGACCTGATTGGGATGGTACTCTGTCTGTCTAAAACTGTTGACTGCAAAATTGAGAAAGGTGACATCAAAGACGTGTACAGGGTGAGTAGCAGAAAGGAAGAACAAACACCCCCATCATGGTCTCTTTTTTTTTTGTCTGTTTTTATTAGCTGTAAGTCCTCCATGTATTAAATAAATTAATAAATCATTGTAGAAACCTCCTCAACACTTTTGAAGACTGAACTGCTCAAGATGTGTAAGTCTTTTAATACTAGATACCAAAGCAAGCTTGCCGCCAAACATCTTGGATGCCGGTAATATACGGATTCTCCCATCTTTGTATCGGAGCAGCTTACTGCGAAAGGCTCTCGACTGCACTTTCTTGCGCGTGATCTAGTCAAGGCTAAGAAATTTAAATTTTGTTGGACAGCTTACGGCAAAGTATATCTAAAAAAAAACTTTTTTACAAAAAAAAAAAAAAATAACCGACTTCAACGAAAAAAGTTTTTATTTTTTGCTTTTTAGTGGGTCAGTTTGTAATTTATCTAAGTTACAATAGCCAAATGTTGACTACTCATCACCTTCTACAAAATATTGCTTTTCCCGAAGCAGGGACGTTAATCGTTGAGGAATTCCCCTGGTACTTCACCATCAGCTCCACTTGTGCATATACATTGTGACGAGCATAAATTGTTAAGCGAATTTGTATTGTTTTGTATTTGTTAAGCGAATTTGTATTGTTTTGTATTGTTAAGAGCATTAATTGTAATTAATATAATTGAATCGCAACCCGTGAAATACTTATTATTGAGTAGTTCTGGTGGCCATCTGTGGTCTTCATCATCAGTTCCACTTCACCAAATGGTGCTCTCCAAGAGCAACTGCACGTGTTATTATAAAAACTACCCAAATCGCTATAGGTGTGCCTATAATATTTGAAGAGTGTAATTTGTTTACTTTTCAGCAAAATATTATATTAAAACAATATCCTCTCTCAATATCCAATTAACAATTTCTAATTGGAACTATGACTAGTTCCAATTAGAAATTGTTTTTTCCTAACCAACTCAAGAACGAGGTGTTGAAAAATGTCATGATGATATCAATGCTGGTCATTTAGGGATTCGCAAAACATATTATAGAATCAAAAAGGACTTCTTTTGGTTTAACATGCTAAGGGATGTAAAGCATCATGTTAACAATTGTGAGACTTGTGCAAAATATAAGGTATCCCAGCAACATCCTTTTGGATTAATTGGTCCACATAGAGATGTATCTCAGCCGTGGCAGTGTGTGGCGTAATTTCTTTGGACTTAACTGAGTATCACGTACCGAGAATGGCGACGACCTCGTCGTCCTGGATGACCTCAAGGCTGCCGGTGACGATGAAGCACAGCGAGTCTATAGACTCGCCCGTATGGTACAGCAGGTCGCCGGGCGCCGAGTGCGACATCTGGAAGTGCATCGCCAGCGCGCGCAGGCAGCCGTCAGACGCGAGCCGAAAGGCGGGGTGCTCGTTGAACACCTTGCGGTTCAGGTGCACGCAGATATCCGCCTTCATGTCCTTGGGGCAGTAGTTCAGCACCTGCGGGCACGTGAAGGTGAGAGCCTGCGACGGCGGGGCGGGAGAGAGGGTGGCGTGACATACCTTGTCGGTGTCCAGTCCCTTGGTCATAGCCCACGTGGACACAACGTAGTCCATGACGCGCTCGCTCAGCGCCTTGGGCACCTCGTGCAGCTTCATGAACTCACGCACGTTGTTTAGCATGTCGTGATACTTGGCCGTGGCCGACGTCATTTGCTGGATAATGGTGGTCACGTGGCCGAATATGGTGGCGTACAGCAGGGCTGTCAACATTAGAACGCTTCGCGGTGAGCGGGAGAAAGCGCCCCGCTCCTCGCTCAACGTGCGACAACGATTACTTCACAAACAAATTTGGTAAATACTTATAAATACTTTTATAGCAACTAACTTTTCTCAAATGTATGACACACGGAATTTTTCTGAATATAAACTACGAGTATTTGTCGTATAGTAATCGTGATAAAAATAGAGCGTATAACATACCAAATCGTAAGAAATTAATTATCAATAATATAGTTCGTACGTTTATAAGATTACGGGTGATCCAACCAAACGATGACGAGCGTTATGTACGACGCGAAGCTTCGCATCTCTAGGGCCCTAACTCACAGGACACCAGTGGCGGCGCAACCGTGATCGCATTGCCGTGAATGTATGGTTGGTTGCGCAACCGATTGAACACCTGGTGGGACGCCCACCATAAAGCTGTGTATATTTTGCTGGCAGCGCGACCATGGTTGCGCCACCATGGTGTCCTAGTGAGATATAACATTCATTCATACTGCAGATTCCGAAGAAGAGACCAAGCCAAAAGGAGGGTTATGATTTTAGCAGCCTATTTCGGTATACATATATTTACAGAGATAGTTTTTGGCAGTTGGTATGCCAAGTTTATCAGAAAAAAAGTTTATTGTGAGAAAAATACCATACGACGAAAGAGTGGTCATTGGCAGACACGCAGCACTTGTTGCGTGTCGTTATGTGTACCGTGAGGTCCAAGGTCGGTGTCGGTGGGCGCAAGTGACAGCTGTTCTGCGCAAATGAATACGGACGATACGCAGAAAGTGCTATCGTGACCTCATCGACTGATCTTTCTTCGCACAATCATATTATTAATATTTGACACCAATACGGTACAATACCTACAGTAATTCAATGTTTATAAGTGTGATCCGGGTTCTTGCCGTACATGACGCTCATGACCACGTATGTGACGCGCTCTGACACTTCGTGGGCCTGCACGGGGATTTGGGGTGGGGGCGGACAACACAACTAAATACCAACAAAATATATACTGGTCTGTGGACGGAGTACAGGACTGGGCTGGAGTGGAGGGTGCAGCGTTGGTGCGCGAGGACAACACACACCGTGCGCACGCGACAGTGAGGACACAGGAGTGCGGAAGGCGCGGCCCCCGCCGCAGTAAGGCCCTGCGCGGGGGTCGCGCCTTGCTCCGGCTAATAACAGAAGAATTCCGGCACCTGCCACGATCATCATGCAGATGGTGAAGATCTTCTCGTTATCGGTCTCGGCGGCGACGTTGCCGAAGCCCACGGAGGTCATGCAGGTCATGGTGAAGTAGAGCGCGGTGACGTACATGGTCTTGCGCGACGGGCCGTTGACGAGCTCGGGCCCGTCCGACTCGTTGGACCACACGTACGAGTACGGGCTCTGCGTGACGTTGGCGAGCTTCCACAGCCACGAGTACTGCAAGCCCGAGTCGGCGTCCGAGCGGCCGATGGAGTACCAAACGCACGCCAGCCAGTGCGCCACCAGCATGTAGAAGCATAGCAGCAGGATGAGCATGGCGGCGCCGTACTCCAGGTAGCGGTCCAGCTTGCGCACCACGCGGCCCAGGCGCAGCAATCGCACCACCTTCAGCGCGCTGAACAGGCTGCCGATGCCCTGCCGAGCAAGAGACAGGCGATGTACCGCGACAGGTAACGAGAAAGAGGTACAAGCTAAGTAGTGTAATTCTTAAGGTGGTCTTTATATATATGAAGTGGCGATCTTTGTCAAAGCGAATCTACAGCTTTATACACATCCAAGAAGCACACGACACAAAAATAAAATATGCGTAATACGTCATAAAAAAAAGGAGGAAACTAAACTAACTTCACTTGTATTTAATAAAAACATTTTGGGCATGGCACCCAAAATATACAATAAGTTGCCAAAAAGTATCATAGACCTACCCAAAATGGACCAATTCAAATTAGATTTGCGCAAATTCCTAGTTGCAAAATGTTACTATTCAATTAATGATTATTTAAATGAAAGATGACTGATTTTATCTGTAATGGCATCACAAGCATAATGATTATTGAAATTTTGATTTGACTTTTTATTTTGACATTTCTATATTTAATGTATTTAATTTAAAATTTATTCTGTTTAATTAATGTTGCGATTAGTACCTAAGATATAAATTTGCACACCTCATTAGGTTATATTACAATGTACATTTTATACCTGTAACACCTTTTTAACATGTAATATGCAAATAAATTATTTGATTTGATTTGAATGGCGAGTGTGTTGTTAGGGTAATGCGGGACACCGGGTGGCCGAGCAGTACTCACGTCCTCGTCGTGGTCGAAGGCGTTGAAGACGTCGTAGGGCAGGCACGAAAGCAGGTCGATGAGGAACCACGACTTGAAGTAGTTCTTGCGGATGACCTTGGGGTCGCTCACGACCTCGCCGCCCGGGCCTACGAACGTGGTGTGGAAGTTCAGCACAATGTCGATGAAGAACACCACATCCACGATGGAGTCGATGACCAGCAATGACACGTCCTCGCTCGTCTTGTTCTTGAAAGCCACGTTGTACGGCACCATGATGGCCGTGTAGAACGTGAGGCACAGGATGATCCAGTCCCAGATGGCCTTGAAGGCGCAGTAGTGCAGCAGGATATGCGGCGGCGTCTTGGGCGCCTCCTGCCGGTACTGCGGGAGCACGTCGCCTGACAGCGACATAACCTGCGACACACGCACGTCACACACACATGCACGCCACACGCGCAGCTAAGCATCCCAGCATAGGTAAAGCGATTCTCAAAAATGTTATATCATTATTTTATAGTCAAGCAGAAACCACACTGCAAAAAAAAATCGCGTGTTTTGCGATCGATTAGGTAAGTGCTCCAGTGAATGAACATTTAAGCGATCATCGAACTTCAAAAAATAATTACAGTATGAGTATCTAAGGGATACGGTGCAAAGCTATATTTTGGTAATAAGATTATATTCAAAAATATTTTTTAAGTTGGGTTTACGACATAACCTGTATAATTTCTTAGATATTTAGCAATAAATTGAAAAATACCCTAAAACCCCAGTGAATGAACGAAATTTTCCAGTAAATGAACTAAATAAAACCAGTAAATGAACACAATTTTTGTTTATTTAATAATACAGGAAAATCCATAATATTATAAAAAATACAGTCTAACAATCAACTAATTATACAAACATAAGCCCTCTGTCTTTTTTTTTTTTTAAATAACTTCTCACCGTGTCAGACTGTTGCTGACTAAAACCCACCCATGTTCCTTCCGTTGCATGTGTCGCCGGGGCCGCCATATCCCTTTCGGACAAACTCGCAACCCTGGCAGGCATTGGCCCTTACGGACCCCGTCAGTTGGTGCTGACATCTCTTTGAGGCGCGCGTGGAACACAACGCGCTGTCGACCCGGGCCTGGCCCTTATCGGACGGCGAGCTACCCATTGCTCACCGTCCGCAAGCCCGCGTCTACGGTGGCCGGAAGTCGGCTCGCGACTCCCTCCGCCTCCTCCTTTGCGAGCATTACTGCTTCGCAGAAGGAAGTGACGGCCTCCCATGCACTCTCTCTCCGAACCATGGCCTGAACCAGGGCCGGACACGAGAGATCGCCGCCGCCTATCGCCTCCGTGAGGACACGGTGGTGCTCCGCCCAAGCCGGGCAGACCTCCACCATGTCCTCCGGGCGATCCACACAGTGGTGACACCCGGGCGTTTCCTCCCGCCTTATGCGGAACAGGAACCTCCCGAAACAACCGTGTCCGGTGAGACCTGCGTTAGACGGAAGGTGTGGACGCCGTGGCGCCTCTCAAGCCACTCCTCAAAGAGGGAACTTATCGCCGCAATTGTGGCGTGCCCAGCAAGGGGTGGCTACAATCGCACTCTCCATGACGCCATGAGATCCCGCCGGAGCTCTGTCCGCTGTGCCGTGATTTCTTACGCCCCAGCGTTTCGCCTCCTCGCGGCACTCCCAAATGTGTGCGAGGACTTTCGCCTCCAGATCCCATGGCGGCAATCCGGCAAGGAGGCTCGCCGTCTCACCAGTGACCGTGCGGTATCCCCGGACCATCCGGATGGCCATGACCCTTTGGGACGCGTTCAACCAGCGGGCTGGCCGTAGCCTCAAAGAACGCGCCGACACCGGTGCCCCGTAAAGGGCCATGGACCGCACGACCCCCGTGTAGAGCCTCCGGTAGGAGGCGTTTGGACCCCCTAGATTGGGCAGGAGCCGCTTCAAGGCAGCCCTGGCCCGCTCCAGTCTGGGAGCCAAACGTCGGAAATGTTCCACGAAGTTCCAGCAGCTGTCGAGGACGAGTTCCAGATACTTCATCGTCGACTCGACGCCGATGTGAACCCCTCCTACCGTTATTTGGGAACCCGACGGTGGCGCGTTCCGAGGACCATGAAAACAAATGGCCTCGGACTTGTGCAGGGCCACCTCGAGTCCCAATTGCCGGATCCTGTTCGTTAACAGGATCCGGCAATTGGGACTCGAGCTGGCGAAAATCGTTATTTTCACTTCCCCTGCGCCATGACCAACGTGTCGTCAGCGTAGCAGGTCACGCTGACGCCGCTAGGGAGGTCGGCGCGCAGCACCTAGTCGTATCCGATGTCCCACAGATGTGGCCCAAGGACCGATCCCTGTTGGACACCGCACGACATCTCTCGCCGGTTCCATTCTCCCTGGTGACCGGGGAAGATGACGGTTCTGTCCGACAAATAGGCCTCGACCACACGACAGAAGTAGGTCGGCATCCGGTGATACCGGATTGCCCCCCTGATGCAACTCCAGGGCAGGGTATTGAAGGCATTGGCGATGTCTAGAGACACCGCCAAGACGACCCCACCCCGGGCCACAGCATCCCCCGTCGTGAGGGCACGCGCATGATGGCGTCCACCGTAGAGCGCTCTCTGCTGAAACCAAACTGGCTCTCCGCCAAATCCGGCCTCACACGCACCAGCCGCCCGACAAGGCGGTCTGCAATGACTCTTTCGAAGAGCTTGCCCACCTCGCCGAGCAGCACGATGGGCCGATAAGAGGACGGAGAGTCCGCAGGGCGCCCCGGCTTCTTAATGAGGACCAGTTTCTCCGTCTTCCAACGAAGTGGGAACTGGCCCATCTCCATAACACACGCAGCCTAGCACACATTTATTGTCAAAAGATTACTTTCACTTTTAATATGTTTGTATTTTGTGTTTCACGAACTGTGTCCAAATAAAAGTTTTCTTTCTTTTTCTTTTCTTTTGCTCGTGCTCTCTGACATTGTGCCAGCTAATGGAGAGTCGTTACTTGCTTTATTAATAGTTAGATCTCCGTTAGCAATGGACCTAAGAAATCTTTCCAACGTTTCTTGGGTATATCGAAACCTTTCATATTTATTTTTATTGGAATCCATGGTAATTTAAAGGGACAGTATAATAAAAAATAATCTAATAATAAAATCTAGGTCTTAAAAGGATGAAATCTAGCTCAAAATTTTGTGTTCATTTATTGGTCCCATCATCATGACGAAAGCTAATATTTGAACATGATGAAAAATTTTAGATCATTCACTAGATTTTATGAACCAATAAATGAACATACCTGTCCCAATACTGGCCTAAAGATCAGAAATCTATTTTTAAAACTACTCCCAAAACATGAATCATATGTAATTTATTATTATGCTATATTTATTTGAATAAAAATATGAAATTGACGTTCGTCCAGTGAATGAACGGTCTTTCATTCACCGGATTTCAAACGATTTTAAGTTCCATTGCTGGGACACCTAATAATTTACTTAAAACAGACTAAAATGGCAATGAAATCGATTTGAGACATAAAGTATACCTATCCTTTATCTTAATGAATAAATAACATACAGAATATACTTCAATTACGGCTACAATGTGATATCAAAAATGTTGCGTCTTACCTGAGTCCCAAATTCTTGCCCGAACAAATACATAGTTACACCAACACTACCAACTTTAAACGCTCGCCATTATAAAATGTATAGTGACATAAGAAATTAATTTTGCCACTTTAATAGAAAAAAGAGTTACAATTACGAAAAAAAATACTGAGTTGGGTAAATATATATTTATTTCTTATTTTTTGGAAAAAACCCAGTTTTGTTCATTCACTGGGGTGTGTTCATTCACTGGAGCACCTACCCTATATCGTCAAAGTACTCGTATTACTGACGCGATGTTGTAACGCAGTGTGTTGTGACGCAGCGCTTCGTTAGCTCGTCGCCAGAAGCACGCACACGTACGCGTGGCGTGCTCAGGGCTCAGTGTAGGTGTGCGTGCGTTCCGTGCAGGGGAGTTCTTCCATTGAGATGAATCAGTATGGACCAATCTACGAGTATAACTATAGAGGTAGGAATTTATTGTTCTTAGGAACACACGTCATTTATTTCAGAGTTAAGAAAACCTACATACTAAGATTAATAAAAAAACGGACAAATGAGTGAACTCCGGTTCCGCAATTTTAGGGTTCCATAGTCCTAAAATTGCGGAACTGTTACTAAAATATATTTATTTTTTATTTTTTAAGTATATTAAGATTGTTAGGAAAAGGAGGAGGCTGTGGACGACTGATTCTTACAACTTGGTAACACTAATTACCGCAATAATGTGAGAAAGATAGAGGGATGTGTGGTGCTATGGATTGAATAAGAAATGAGTACCTGCAAGTACATAAGAGGAAGTCTGACAGTGGCACCGGTGAGTGAAAAGTTGTGCGGAAATCGGTTGTATGGGCATTGAGCATGGAAATGGGCATTGTAATGCGGAGGAATGAGGAAAATGTGAGGAAAGTTTTGAGTATGAATGTCGATAGCAGAGTAAAGGAAGACCAAAGAAACGACGGATGAACTGTGGGAAAGATGATATGGCTAGATAGGACCGACTACCGAGATGATGAATAATAGAGAAGTATGGAAGATAATTTATACATGTTGCGCCGGCCCCAAATAAACTAGGATAAGGGCAGGAGAATGACGATGTTGATGATGAATAAAGTAAAGTAGACTCAACCTTCATGGGGTACTGTTTAAAATGTTACAATAAAATACCTCCCCACATACTCCAATTGAATGAAACGAATTTTAAATCTTGTATAAAACGCACACTATACTGCCAAGCATATTATAAGTTGGGGGATTACATCGTTGACAAAAATGCTTGGCTCAACGCTGGTCCAGCTCCACAAGGCGCATAAACTAATTGATTGGCATTCGAAAATATTGTTGGAGCTACTGAAGATTGTAGGACTATCTTTAGATTGTATAAATTCAATTTCATAGTATTATGTATATAATTGCATAGCACATGTGTGAGCACTATGTACTTTAAAGCTACCATTTACTGGGTACGTCTTTCATTGACTTGAATGTGCCCTTGCGGCTGAGAGTATGTCATGCTCACTCAAATGTCTCGCTGGTGGTGGCGTGTGTGTTGGATCATTAAGTTCCCTTCAAAATGGTTGAGCTAAATGGTGCTGATCCATGCGTCATGTTCGTGAACGGGCGCCGTCAGTGGGGACTGGTCATCTCTTAGCTGCCAAGGCTTATTTTGAAATTATTTTAATTTTTGAATTGTTTTTGCTTTATTACGGACGCTTTTAACGTGCACGTCTCTCTACATTGTTCTCACATGTATAATTACAACATGAATGATGTAACCAATATTTTGTAACAATATTCTGATTTAAAAGAGTGTCCGTGGAGTTTCTTGCCCGTTCTTCTCCATAGGAACCTACTACGCGTTGGAATGGGCAACTAGCTTCATATTTCTGACTGACCGACCCCTTGACAATTCAAAAGTGCCTGTAATTGGTTTATTTGAAATAAATGCTTTGAGTTTGAGTTTGAGTTTGAATGTGATGTGATGCTAATTATGCTAAGTAACCTTTTTTTTTTTGTTCTTTTTTGGAAAACATGTTGTATTTTGTTTTTGATATACATACTCGTATACTGGCCACCACGTCACGACGTCTGTCGCGCTGACGTTTGGTGACGTCTCATCTTTCATTAATTTGAAATAAAGATTATTGTTTTACAAAATGTGTATTTAATAAATTGGCGATGAGGATGTCGACTAATGATATAAAAAAACTGAAGAAAACCCGCGCCTCATTGCGTGGTATAATCACAAAACTAGAAAACTTCGTGAACGGCCAAGAAACGCTACCATTTCAAGAAACAGAGTCAAGACTTCAATAACTTCAAGAAACTTTACAGAAATTACAAGAGATACAGCATAACATAGAATTAGAAACTCCAGACGAACAACTTAATCTGTAGCATCTAAATACAAACCTCGTAATGTGGTGGACACACGAATTTTTTTACACCCCACTGACTCACATGAAATAAGCACTATAATTACTCAGCTCAAAGATGACAGTGCACCAGGCCCGGACTTAACTACTGTCCCACTGATTAAGAAAACTCTTAATTCCATAGCTGTACCGCTTACGTACATTTTCAACCTGAGCTTAGAGACAGGGTCATTCCCTGAATGCTGGAAAGTAGCGGCCGTTACCCCACTTTACAAAACCGGCACCAAAAAATATCCAGAAAACTATAGGCCGATTGCTCTGCTTAACACCTTGTCAAAAGTACTGGAAAAAGTTGTTAATACTCGACTGGTCAACTTTCTAGAAAAACATTGCTTGGTCTCAGACAGACAGTTTGGGTTTCGCAGGGGTATGTCCACCGAGGACGCCGTGACACTTCTGGTAAATGGTATAACATCTCACACAGATAACAGAGATAAGTGCATCGCGGTCTTTCTTGACCTTGCAAAGGCGTTCGACGCGGTGTCGGTGAATTTACTTCTGAGAAAATTAGGGACGTTTGGAATTCGAGGAGTGACTTACGACTGGTTCAAAAGTTAACTCTCTAATCGCGTGCAATTTACAAAAATAGATAATCACTGTAGCCAACAACTTCCTATAAGCTATGGAGTCCCTCAGGGCAGCATATTGGCCCCTAAGCTTTTTACGCTATACATAAACGACATCTCTAACCTAGAATTAAATAACGCCGAAATAATAACCTACGCGGATGATACAGTGATTCTACTTCATGACAAGTCGTGGGACCTTGTGTACAGTCGGACAGAGGAGGGTATGACTTCTGTTACCGAGGCACTCGATAACAACTTACTGTCACTTAACACTGAAAAAACGAAATACATCGCCTTCTCGAAAACCTCAACCTCTAGTCCTCCAAAAGACCTACAATTGACAATACACTCCTGCCCCCTCCTTCGTCAGGTCCACTACCTGCAATATGCACATGCCACCCGATTGAACGCACCTCGTCAGTCAGATATCTGGGCATCACTATAGACTCGAGACTTACTTTCTGGCCACATATCTCTGCTATAGCTGGCTGAACCAGGAAACTCATTTTTATAATGAAGAATCTTCGTGACCACCTGTCTCCAGATCTCATAAGAAAGGTCTACCTTGCTATCTGTCAGCCCATAATTCAGTACTGCATCTCTGTCTGGGGAAGTGCCGGAAAAAGCCACATGATTTACGTTGAGAGAGCTCAGAGGGCTGAAGGTCACGTTTAGGAAACCATTCCGATTCTCAACTGACAAGCTTTACAGAGAAATCCAAGTCCTCCGCGTGGGGCAACTTTTCATTTTATCTGCAATCGTCCGCACTCACAAGACCCTCCCCATAAGAGCTGACTATAGTGAACTCTTGTCTAAGCGGGTGTTCAGAATTCCAACTCCGCCTGCGAAGTCCCTTTTGGCCAGACGCAGTCCAGCTTACTCTCACCTACATACATTTAACAAGGTTTGCAAATCACTGGACATCAAAGACTTAACGGCTCAAAGGCTAACCGCTCGCCTTAAAAGTGTACTAAAGAAATGGCTTCTGGATCTTACATACACCGAAACAGAATCATTTCTCTAATATTTATTGACAAGCCAAAGTGGCAGAAAACAAAACAACATCCCTCTCTCACACATTCACCCCCACAGACACACACACACTCACACAAACAAAAACTCATACAACATAATACCCGCTTTACTAGACTAGCCCTGTAATCTGACATATTTATTTTTGCTCAATCGCACTCCGACTCCCAAGATACGAGTACAAGCCGTGCTTAGTTTGGGGGTCATATTTTCAAACCAAAACATTGTGATGTACCTATAAACATAATTGTATCTATGTAAGATCACTATCAACTTTTCATTTGCTAATAAAACTTTTTGTATTTTTTTGTATTTTTGTATTTGTAACTAGACCAAGAGCTAGAACTTAGGTACGATTTCGAAGAGAAATGTAAAGACAAAACTTCTAATATATCAAAATAGAGAAAATCGACGCGTTTTACCGCTACATACGTCAACATCACAGTTAAGTACAAATACGCAACCATTGAGTTAAATGTATTACGTAGTACATTTAACAATGAACGCAACAAGAAAAAGAGACTTTTGCAAACTTTACTAAAAGACTAATTGTATTTTTCTTACTTAACAAGATCGAAGACGCTAAAATGAAAGTTTACACCTTACTTGCTGCCCTATCACCAGAATTACATGAAAAATTACGCGATTTGTGGTCCCCGGATGATCCAATTGACATGAGTTTTGAGGAGCTCACACAGATATTAGATGAATACGTTGACCCGTTACGTTTTTTTTTTGGGTGGGAAATCATCAAATGTCTCCTCCCGCTCTGGGCGGAGCGTGAGGGAGTGTCAGACTTTTACTGACTAAAACCCAACCGTGTTCCTTCCGTTGCCTGTGTGCCGGGGCCGCGATATCCCTTTCAGACAAACCCGCAACCCCAGCAGGCATTGGTCCTTCCGGACCCCGTCAGTTGATGCTGACATCCCTTTGAGGCGCGCGTGGAACACAACGCGCCGTCGACCCAGGTCTGGTCGTTATCGGACGGCGAGCTACCCATTGCTCACCGTCCGCAAGCCCGCGCCTACGGTGGACGGAAGTCAGCTCGTGACTCCCGACGCCCGGGGCGTCTCCTGCGGTGACTAGGGGCGCGAGGGCGTGCAGCTTGAATCTCCCTCGCGCGCTCCGCCTCCTCCTTCGCGAGCATAACTGCTTCGCAGAAGGAGGTGACGGCCTCCCATGGACTCTCGCTCCGGACCATGGTCTAAACCAGGGCCGGAGAGAATACCCAACTATGAAGCTTAAGGAAAATACACGACCGATTTTTATAAAACCGCGACGAATACCGTACGCGTTAAAGGAAAAAAGAAGGGGTGATCACCTAAGTAGACCATTCGGATTGTGGAATCAAATGGGAGCATTCGACTATGTGCAGACTACAAGGTCAACCTTAACAAAGTCATCAGGAACGAACATTACCCAATTTCTATAATAGAGGATATATTTACAGAAATGAACGGAGGCAATTAATACTCCTGCACCTAATACGTAAGGAATTCTCCCTGGACCAAATGCGATTATTGTGTCGGTTGTACATACCATTATTGCTGAAGTTTGTCTCGTCTGACCAGATAATATTATTTAGAAAATACTGATCCTCTAGGATGAGCCTCTCGATTTCATGGCAGAAAATAAGTCATCTTTCAGCATCACCGGGCAGTAATTTTTGTACTAATCGCCCTTCAATGTAACTTTTGAATTTGTATTTTTTTAGTACAAGTTGTATTTTGCTTTTCGAAATTCCGATTACTTCTTCACCTTCCCTCACTGAACTTTTAGGATTTGCCTCAAACTACCTATATCAAAATGTCGAGTTCATCGTCAGTGTTTATCATGGTGCCGCGGTTGTGGTAAGCGATGATCGAAACGTCCCTAATTTTGCAGATTATCCACCAACCGTTTCATAATAAATCGAGATAGTGTATTTCTATCAGGATATCTTTCGCGGTGCCATTGTAAAGTAAAAATCGTTTATTTCAACCTCTAAATTGTAAGGTTAATGTTATGTTTTTAATTGTGGTTCAAAAAGTATGTTTCCATTAAATAAAAATTATTCTGATACGCCATGGTTATGTTAAAAATTCACAAAACAATGCAAAAATCCTACAATGAAAATCACATAAACAAAAGAATAAAAGTTTGAAAATGGAACCCATTTTTGAATTATTTCTATAGAATCAGCCAGCCGCATTGCGATGGACAAAATAATTTACGTCTTTCGGCTCAGGATACGGCTCGATTTGTTGCATACAACCAGGTACCTACTAATTACGTATCTCTTTATCATTTTATCATGCACTTATGTAAATTATAATAGGGAAATGATGCGTACTTCTCAAGTGGGTACATTTATTAGTAATAGGTACTTATGCTAATGTCAGTTGTACATTATGTCCTTACGGCAATGTCAGCTTTTCATTTTTCTGAACAAATGTAAAAATTCATTGTCTTCCTTTTATTTGTGACACTATGTTATAGCAAAAAATAATCCTTATGATGAAGCCTTTCGATCGGTATGATAATGCTACAGGGTGATTATTTTTCTCATGTAACGGGTTCGATTCCCGGTTTAACCATGTAATTATATAAAAATATCTATGAATGCAGTTTAAATTGCTTTTTAAATTCAAATAATGTCTTATTTCAGTTAAATGTTCCATCTACAATATTCAAGGTACTTTCCCTCCATGTGGCATATCCGTGGGACGCCCTTTATAGAATAATAACAACTAAGTCAACTTAATAAGAAGTAAGCCAAAATAAAAAGCCCTCTTCCTCTGTCCTAGTTTGCTGTGCCCGGCGGGGGCGGCAGGTTCCACAATGATCATATTTTTGTAAAACCTACCACCTATTTTCATATAGTAAAGTAAATGCTATACCTACTGCTAATGCTAGCTAAAATAAAGCTATTCGATTTTTTATGGTTAATTACCGGAGTTGACTCCCATGTTCTGTTGGTTTTCTAGGGTTCCGTACCCGAAGGGTGCCAAACGGAACCCTATTACTAAGCCTCCGCTGTCCGCCCGTCCGTCCGTCTGTCTGCCTGCCAGCGGTGTGTATCTTATGAACCGTAATAGGTAGACAGTTGAAATTTCACAGACTGTGCAGGTATTCCTATTGCCGATATAACAAAAAAAAACTATTGCCATACAAGAAACGTGGTTTTTCGGGGTTTTTTGCTCGATCTTATTACGGTACGAAACCCTTCGTGTGCGAGTCCGACTCGCACTTGGCTGGTTTTTTTTATCTAAAAAAAAAACAACCGACTTCCAAAAAATCAACACAAAGTGAAAAATAACTTAAATTTCGGAAGTCGGTGTCTGGTTTTGTATTTTCGTTATTTGCCACCGACTTCCGTTTAATCCGTGGCCCGACTGTCAAGCCGACTGTCATGTTTTTTTTTTCTCCGTCATATATATTTTAAGTATTTTTACCGATTTCTTTGATTTTTACACATTAAATATGACACAATGTTGTGCTACGTGTTCCTACCATCTTATTTCTGAAGAAACCAAAATTGGCAGCAAAACAGAATCACTTATCAGGATGTAAGAATAAAAACTATAGACGGAGAACAGTGCAATGCTGACGCGAAGTCGGGCACGACGGCTGCTACAAGACTCACACCCAACATCTTCGGTTTCGTCGCTCAGCTCCACCTCGCAGTTGCCGGATCCTTCTCCAGACGAGAGTCCGGCCGCTGCAGTTGCGTCGAGCTCGAGCGACGAATACTTCTGGCCGCCGACGACACCACCACCAGCACGTCGCGGAAGAGGCCGACCACCGGCCAGTTTAGGACTCCGAGGCCCACCGGCTTCTGATAAGGTCCCCGCTCCCGGTGGAAGTGTGCGGCGCATGAGATGAACACAAACTGTCAATGAAAATGTCATGCGCGCATACTTTGGGGCTACAGAGGGAGGAAGTAACTTGACTGCGTACCGTGGTCGGATGCTCTCTTTGTTTCAGGTGCTTGAGTCAGCTGTCAACGTGTCGGCCCAACGACTGTCGGATCAGGTGCGGGTCATCCAGCGTAACCATATGCTGGACGACGCCGTACTTGATCGACTACGCCTCGAATCACGGAATAACCGTATAACGCCTGCCTCGCCACTGGTCGCGATGCAACTACAAAATTTACCCAGTGCTACACCACGATGTCCCCTGATGTGATGTGATGATTCCTGATGTCATGTATGGGGCAATAGAGGACGGTTCTTCGCTATCCAGGATGTCGACATATCCAGAGGAACAGCGAGCCGATACGGATCGAGTGAGGTATATTTCAGGGCGACAGTTTTAGTCCACTTTGGTTCTGCCTAGCCTTGAATCCTCTAAGCACACTGCTGGAGGACTCAGGACTAGGCTATCGATTAAGGAGAGGTGGTCAGGTTATATCTCACCTCCTTTACATGGATGACTTGAAACTCTTTGCCCCCAACAATTTGCAACTGGTGGAGCTACTGAAGGTAACCGAAACTTTCAGTAGCGCTATCAGGATGGAATTTGGTGTGGACAAATGTGCGGTCATGCATGTAAAGCGAGGGGGGATTATGGAATCCGGGGGAACCCAACTCTCGGACTCCATACACCTAAGATCGCTCTCCTCAATCGAAACCTACAAGTATTTGGGTATGTCGGAAGCGTTAGGTATCAACGCTGCTGACATGACGCAATTGCTGAAGGAGCGCTTCTTTAGCCGCCTGAATAAAGTATTAAATAGTCTTTTATCAGGCGGAAACAAGGTGCGCGCCTTCAACGGTTGGGTCATGCTGGTTTTGATGTACTCTTTCAGCATACTCAAATGGACCCAGATGGAACTTGACGCCCTGGATAGGAGGGTCCACACACTGCTGACCATAAATCGGATGCATCACCCACGTTTATCGGTGATGAGACTGTATATCCCGCGGAAGTGTGGAGGTCGAGGCTTCTTAAATGCTAAGACCCTGCACAACCGTGAAGTATGCAGTCTCAGGGAATACGTCCTAGAAGCCGACGTGGGGATGCACCGAGATGTGGTCTCAGTGCTCAGTGGACAATGGCCTTACCCCGCTATCCTTGGCTAACGAGAACTGGCGCAAACCTATAGTATTAGATACTAATGACCGCAGGGAGGTATGGCAGAGCAAAGAGCTTCACGGGTGCTTTTACCGGGCCTTACATGGGCCCGATGTAGACCTACTAGCGTCCGTATCCTGGCTGCGATTTGGTGATCTCTTTGGGGAAACCGAAGGTTTTGTCTTTGCGATTATGGATGAAGTTATGATGACGAACAACTACCGGAAATATATTGTGAAGGACGGCACGGTTTACATCTGTCGGGCAGCGGCGTGCCATGGTGTCAAAATTAGGGCAAGCCTCAGAGGGGCAAGCCAACAGAATTTTACGATTTAAAAAAAACAGTGTGCGATTGACTGATTTTCGTATGTTGTTCATGGTACAACATTATTATAATGTTGGTTAGAAAACCTTTATAAAAAGCGAAGAGTTCTAAATAAGTATTATCAAGCATTAGTATGTAATTTTCATAAGCGCCATCTATATTAATGAATGCGCATAAACACACCAGTTAGCCGAATCTTTTCACCTTATTTCATTTTCACTTGTCACAGGCAAAAATGTTCAATCAAAAGCCACTAGATGGCTCCCAACAAATGATCAATTTGTTGTTCTATTGCCGTACGCATAATTTTATGAGTTTAAAATAAGTCGATTGAAAATGTTAACATGAGATAATACCAAAATAACATTTTATAATATATCATAATGACAATAGCCAACTCTTATCTTTATTTCAAAACACCTATGAAGAATCTCTTCGATACAAAAATTATTGTGTTTTGTGATCTCAATGAGAACTTATTGTTATTATAATAATAGGACTTATGGTTTGTTTTTCAGTGGTTTACCAAAACTACAAATGCCATACAAACAACACTCATTATGTGTTTTCATGGCACCAGCTACCTACCTAAAGTGCTTTAGTTATTACTCTGAGACCTAAAAAGTTGTCTAATAAACAATCGAATGCCTATTTCAATCTATTCTTCGACTGACAAAAATACTTGTTTTTAATTCCTAGAAATAGGTACAGTAATTTGAGGTTGGTTACGGTAAAATAAAGAGTTACTTATTGTCGAAAAACTCAAGTTACATACCTTTTCGAACACGGTTTCCGAATTCCCATTTTGATGATAAAAATAACACTATACTTAATCACTAACAAAAGCGCGGAATGAAATCGCCACAATAACTATCGAGATTATATTTGTCTGTAAAACTCAAAGTATTTACCCGGCGGCGGCGCGCGTAATTTTAAACGCATGTTTATGTTATGTCTTTTACATATGAATAAATAAATGCACTTCATAATTGTATTCATTGTTCTTAATATACCTAACTGTAAAGCTCAATCCACACACAAGGCGGGTGCGTATCGGGCGCGGGTCGGTACGGTATGGTGAGACGCCATGCCACCGTACCGAACCGAACGGGCGTTCAAACTACCGTTCTTGGATCGCGACGCTGCACGCTTTTACGAAACAGAGGTACGGTTAGGGTTACCGTCTGACAGGCATTTGTCGCCTTTGACAGGCATTTTACGGGTAAGACAGGCGTGCGGCCGGCGCTAAGCTGAGACAGGCACTTTTGAATTTCCCTAATAAATGTACCTACAGTTGATTAAAGAAAGGAATAGAGCCTGACAATAGAGTCGGTAAAAGCGTTATTAGTAACCAAAAAAAACTGGAAAAACGTTTCGTGTGAAGATTTTATTTTAGAAAAAAAAAAGATCTTTTGAAAAAAATTCAATGTCTTCAGAAAAATATCACCCAGTTTAGTAATTTCATTTTTTCTTTTGTTGTGATCGTAATGTCAGTTTAAAAAAAAGTTTAAACTATTTGCGTATTATTTATTTTAGGACTTATAGTTAATTTTTACAATAGACAAGCATTTTTCTGAAAAATCTGGCATTTTGTACATCCTAGACACGCATCCTCCCTTACATAGATGGTAACCATATGTACGGTAGACAAAAAAACTAATTTGTTATAATTATAGTATGTCTAAAATTTTATGAAGTAAATCCATTTCTATTAATATATAACTGACCCCCATCAGCATTTACTCAAATGAGTTCATTCTATTGGTCCAATTACTGTATGAAAATTAGCAATACTGGGGAACTTCCTAATGCTTTCCTCCTGTTAATTTAGAGTAATAGGCATTTTTATAAATATCAGGATATCTGCTACCTTTTTACATGTTTTGCTGACAACTGGTTGAGACACACCATGTAAATCAGCTGTATCGTCTTGAATCTACGAATAAAACAATAATATTAGTATATTATTTGGATTTTATTTATTTATTTATTTATTTATATATACTTTATTGTACACCAGATTATACATTACATAAAAAAAAAGTAATACAATACAAAATATACAATGGGCGGCCTTATCGCTTACTGCGATCTCTTCCAGGCAACCTTGGAATGGACAGTGATTTATTTATTGGATTTTGTCTATTGTTAGGTTAGCATTGACCAAGGCTAGGTACTTACATACTTAATGGCGAGCCTGGTTGCGTAATGCGCAAACCACTTGCACTTCAGGATTCAATGGGCATCCTCGAGGGTCGTGGGATAAATCCTCACGTAAAACATCCACAATTTTTTCTCCAAAACGTTTTGTGAACCTATAGTTATTCTCAAATCTTCGTCACTCAATTCAAAAGGATTTACACGATGTCGATGTCTGTAAGATCTCCGAGACGTTTCCAGCGTATCCAAATCTTCCAAATCCATCAAGTCAATCATAATAAAATGTGTTAACAATTTTTTCAACACACTTGCTCGTAAATTAGCTCTTATTGAATCGCTTTTAGGTTCTTAATTCAGGGTATTAAACACGCGTGCTTTTTACTTTATATTACTAGTGCGGTAATATGCGCCACAGAAACTATGATAAATTAACATCATATTACTTCAAATTATATCTTTTTAACTACATATTAACTTTAATTTGCGTATTCAAAACATTATATTGTACCTATTTTTTATATAGGCTGTTTTGCGGTTTTGCGCATGTCTATATTTACACCTGCGCGCGCATAGCTAGCGCGTCGCGCGGAAAAAACAAAACCAGCGTGCTATTTTCCATAAATATTTGTTAACGTTTTCGTTATGTGGTTAATTATTATTATCAAAAATTCGAAATCTACAGTATAGCCACCAACCGATAATGAAAAGTTTTTAAAAGAAGCTGCGGATAGTCCTGGCAACAAAGATTAGTCGAACTTTATAAATCTTAATGTATCATCGGTGGAACATAGCATTGAACTGTCCTGTGTTGAGCTAAATAACCATTGTATAGTGTGCGTTTACAGACCTCCAAATTATCAAAACTACTCTATATTTGAGTCAGTAATGGAAGATGGGGCTACTCAGTTGAAGTTTTACGAGTAATGGCATTTCGGGTACAAAAAAGTGTGTTAGGGCAATATCTGGCGTCTGATTTTTGGACAGCTGTAAACCGTTATTTAAAAGACTTCACATATTACCTTTACCCTGCATGTACATCAAAGCACTATGTATGCTAGTAAAACAATATCCGCACTATTTTCGCATGCAATCAGAAGTCAGTCACAAGAAGGCTGCTGCTAGAAATAGGTATAAACACGAACTAAATGTACCTCAATGTAGATTACAAATTTTTAGGAGGAATGTGTATGTAAATGCCATTCAGGTGTATAACAAGTTACCTAATTCACTTAAGGAATTTCCTATCCCCATGTTCAAGAAAAAGCTGACCAGCTGGCTATTGGATAATTGATTTTATGACATTGACGAATATATGGAATATTGTAAAAATCCAAGATGACATGGACTTCATTTTGACATTTTATTGTAACGATTACCTAATTATAAAAATACTAATTCATTGGACTTATTGTAAATCACATATCTTAAAATTAATATTGTACTTAGTTAAGAACGACAACTGAATATTTGTACACCATATACTTTGTGGTAGAATGTATAGAACTAACAAAAATACTAACACCATACTATGTAAAACTACATTCTCACAAATAAATAACATTCTAATTCTAATTCTGATGTTTTAGCTAAACTTGCAACTGGTAATAAGTCAGTAATTATTTGTGGTGATTTCCGCAAAGTCACGCCTGAATCAATTAACTATCGTGACTTTAATATTAATATTTTAGAAAATAATTCAAATAGCAGTAGATTATTAAGCCTCTTCAAATCATTAAATCTGTCAAATGTATTCTTAGAAGCAACGTGAGTAACTTCGACTACTGCTACATGTATTGATAATGTTTTTTGTTGCTGCGACTATTTAGATAAAGCCATTGTAAATTATCACCCTTCTGATCACAGCGGTCAAACTGTTATTTTTGAGTCTAGAACACCAATACAAAAAGTGCAGATTCAAATTAGACCAATAACATCGGGTAATTTAAATAAGTTTAACAACACTTTAATAAGCAAGTTAATGCTCAGGGCCTAAATTTGTCCAATGGAAAAATTTTGTATGGCTAATTATTTTCATTAGTTCAAACAGAGTTCAATAATTATTTTAAGAAAAAAACTAAAACTATTTGCCCTAAGTTTTGCAACTAAAGGGATCAGAAAAAGTAGGGAAAGATTATTTGAACTGTATGGCCTTAAGCCTTATATTAACACGGAAACTTTAATAAGAATGTTGCTACTTGGGTACTTCTACGATTTCGTGCAAATTTGTTATTTGTAGCCATAAAAAAAATAAAAATCACTTCGAGTGTGTGCTTTCTATCAGAACGAAATATAATAGTATTAAACTATAGCCATACGGTAACGTGAATTGCTATTTCCAATGGGTTTAATAAATATTTGAAGCGTGTATTGATTTAACATCAGATCTAACGAGCTGTGCTTCTTTTGTTTTTTGATTGTACTATTCAATCTCAACTAATTGCTCTCTACCCTTAAATATGATACGTCGATACGAACCATTCATGGGCTTTCCCGCGTACTCCTATTCGGTATAGCTTATCCAATAATATTTTAAATTGTACTTTGTCGTAGGCCTTGGTCATGTCGAGTAATATCCCTATTGCATATTGTTTATTATTTATAATATTTAATGCTTCTTGGATATATTTATAAACAAATCCATTTTGGCAGTCATCGAAAATAGTATATTTTTCACAAAAGGAATATACGCGATCACACATTGCTCTTTCGAAGACTTTGGATGCTGTAGGAAGAAGGAAAATTGGCCTATAGTTACTTGGGTCTGTTTTTGCATTCTTTTTATGGATATGTTTTATTTTTAGTTGATTGGGGAAAGTGCCCTCTTCGAAAGATTGGTTTATTAATTTATAGAACGGTAAGGTAAGTTCATCAGCGCACTGTCTGAACAGAGTCGGTGGGAGTTCGTCTATGCCGTGACTATTTTTATTTTTAAGGTTTTTTAAGATCTGGTTTACTTCGTATCCGTCGACTGGGGTAAGAAACATGGTATTTTCAGTAGGGTTAATCACTGATGTTTCTCTCTGTGGACTGCCGGATGTGTGGGTGATATTTTCCCCAATGGACGCGAAAAAGTTATTGAAAACGTTAGCTACTTATTTAGGTTCACTTACTAGGTTTATTGTTTGTAGTGTTATATTTTGTTTTTCTTTTTTGGTTTTTTTGTTTGTTCGTTCCTTTACAATATTCCACATGGTTTTAATTTTATTCGATGATTTATTCATTTTACTTTCGTAATTTAATTTTTTTGCCACTGTTACAGATCTTTTTAAGTTTTTTTCATATTTTTTATAGTATTTTGTAAATATTGGATTATTAATTTTAGACGAAAAAACTTTTAGTAGTCTTTTATTTTTACAAGATTGTTTAATACCAACAGATAACCAGAAATTATTAAGTTTTGTTTTTAGTTTAAGTCTACGTTTAGGGATACATGCATCTAAGATATCTATCAGTTTTATGGAACAACTGATAGTTCTCATCGACATTTTTATTCGGCTGTATAATATCGTTCCAGTTTAGTGTCTTTAGTTTGGATTTGAATTTTTGAATGTTACTACTATGAAATAGTCTTTTATTAGCAAACCAAACGGATTCTTTACTTTGTTGTTCAAGTATCATATGTATTATTGTTCCGCAGTGGTCGGAAAAACCCAATTCTTCTATCGTCGTGTATGTACATTTTATTATCAGTAAAGTTTGTAAAAATCAAATCTAAGCATGTTGACGTGGTTTGTGCGATACGCGTAGGTTCTTTTATATGTTGTACAAATTTAAACTCTAACATGAGATCGATTAATTGGTTTGTTTTTACGCTATTTTCTAAGGTATTTATGTTAAGATCTCCTCCTATTATGACGTTAAGTTTTTGGTATTTATTGTTTATATATTGCAATATTTGTTTTAGCTGACTAATAAAGATTCCTTCCTCTCTTCTATTCCAGTACATGGTGACTATTAGCAGATTTTGCTTTGGTAGCTTACATGCACATACTTCTATACAATATTCAATAGTCATATCTCTAATATCCCAACACTCTATACATTCTACACTATCCTCTAAAATAATACAGACTCCGCCACCACTTCGAGAGCGGCGACAATACGATGCTGCAGTTTTATATCCACTAAATTGCACAGTTTCTAGTTTATCTTTGGTGAGCCAGGTCTCGCACATGCATATTGCTTTATGGGTGGGTTGATCGTTAATGAAAGCCTCTAGAAGGTGTTGCTTGTTATGAATGCTTTGAATGGTTGGCGGCGCATCGTAAATAAATACGTCTCTCTGCATAAATTGGGGGAGGCGGAGGTAGCGTTTCAAAGGCCTACAGGCCCGGAAAACCTTAAGTACCTAAAAGATTATTGCGCTTTATTTTTTTTTCTTTAATTATTACACTTTACGTGCAGGGGAGGAAAATATTTTTAAGTACCTACCACTTTGTCGGCGTGATTAATATGTATACCCATGCCAAACTACAGCTTTCTATTAATAAGAGTGTCTAAGCTTAGCCGCGGACAGACAAACGGACTTAGCGAAACTATAAGGGTTCCTTATTGACTACGGAACCCTAAAAAGTTAAAAATACTCGCACTTATCAGTTGATTTTGCTGTTGTTTTCTATGAACCACATTCCTTTTTGTCTTTATGTCTGTTTTTCATAACTTTAAAATCGATGACGTGGTTCCTTAGAACACTATAGTTAGAGTAGGTACTGCTGAGCCACCTCAAAGGCTCTGTATAGTCTGCATAGAGGCTTGCAGGAGTGCGTATAGTGTGAAAGGTGCGTGTTTACATGGTGTGCGGGAGTACTGACATGCGCCAAGTGGCTCGCGCGCTGCGGTTCCTTCAGCGCCGGCAGCGCCGACACCAACACCGAGCGCGAGCGCGTCACCGAGCGCGCCAGCTTCGCGAACTTCGACAGCCCTGCGAACAGGTATCAATAGCATCACACACTGAGAATTTCGCATATTTTCGAAATTTATTAGTTGGGTTTATGGTAAGAGATGCTCACTCTCCCAACACTGCCAAGGCAAGGATTAAGCAAATCATTTTTACTGGCACGGATCATCAGCGCAGGTGAAAGGCAGCGCTCAAACTAAACATGACTAAATATTATTTATGTGCTCAAGATCCGAGTCGATTACTGTATTGTTGAGAGTGTATTGTCCTCTGTGAGTGTAGTGCGTCGTGTGGTGTACTGGCCTCCTTTGGGGTCGTCGGCGTCGATCGGCTGCTTGAGCGCGGTGATGTCGCGAAACGTGAGCAGGAACAGGACCACCAGCTCGCGCTCGTTGCGGATGGGCGCCACGTGCACCAGCAGCCACAGCGGCGTGCCTGCACACAGGGAGACACGCCTCAGTACTGGCCACTCGCCACTGCGACATTACGCGCGGGTACGTACGGTTCTTTTTGTAGAGTAGGATCTCGAACTGGTCGGCGAGGTGGTGGTCGAGCGCGCGGTCCACGCGCTCCACCGCCTCCTTCTCCGTCAGCTCGCCATACATCCACGTACACCTACAACACGAACACGTCACCGCCACGCCACCGCCACCAAACACATGCACACACACTAAACTGTTACTTCCCATAATAATAAACAAGCACATCGAAGGGCGACACAACATCACTGCATCATAATCACAATCAAATGCTAACCAGGTGCTGGGCAGTTGCAGCGTTGACAATTCGGTAAACCCACCAAGTGATGTGGTTTAGGCCTTAAACAGGTCAGGTTGTCTGGGAAAACGCAATCCCACATCGGTGAAACTGGCATGTTAAGGCTCACTAGACTATAATAATAATACAATCTTTACGTTGACGTCGTGGTGGGGCTTGCGCGTTCCAAAATCTAGGTCTGTGCCGGTAGAGTTTACTTTGCCAGAGCGGGTCTATTATGAGGAGCCAGACCAAGAGAGATACTAAAACCCGCAGAGCAGCACGTGGCGAGCTCTTGGGCAGTAGCGACCCCACGGACCCTATCTCCCGGGAGAAGTCCTGTTCTTCATCTCTGGCTTGCCTTTATTGACTGGCTAGAGTGAACACTGACGAGGAACAGAACTCTCCGAATATTGGCCGGTTTGAGTGGAGATCCGCGAAAGCAAACGTGCTCGGAGGAAGGAAGTGTTCCAATAAGTGCTGGTAGGGATCTTGACCATTTTCCGGGCTCTGGGATTGTTCTGATAGCCGTGGCACCTCCACTCCGCAAGCACCTCACTTTTGAAAAATGCCTAAGGCAAATTGACAATTCGTTCAATTGGTATAATTTCGACATTGAGGGTAACCCTACTTACAATAACAATCAATGTAAAACTCATTAAACACAGGTTGGACAAATCACACTTTATTCCAGCAATCTGGTACCTCTACTATGTTACGATAAATTGTGAGAACCGTTAGGTTATACGAGTAGTTTATCGGTATTATTTTTAGTATTACTAGTATTTAGTAGTACACTAATACTTATGGATGTTATGTTTATGTTTTAGTAGTACACTAATACTTATGGATGTTATGTTTATGTTTTAGTAGTACACTAATACTTATGGATGTTATGTTTATGTTTTAGTAGTACACTAATACTTATGGATGTTATGTTTATGTTTTTTTTTATTATTTTTTATTATTTTACTTATCATAAGTACAGTCATATTTTCAACAGAATGTATTTTGTTATGAAAAAAATGACGTATGACTTATTCCCGTTAGATTATAAGCAATCGAAAAAATTGTGAACTGGATGAAATAGGTTAGAACTGGGACCAATCACGCGCAAGCCGAGCCAGCAAAGCGAGCGGTGCCGCGGCAACGACACCTCAACAAGTCAATCGTCACCTTGAGGATGCCTCGTTGAGAGGTGAAACATGTGTTGATTTCTTACAAGGTTCTTTATGACTCTTAAAGAACAGTTATGCTGATTAGGTTACTAAATATACGTCATCTAATGTATTTTATAAATTGATTGTTGCAGTTCAACATTTTCAACAATTTGATTATGTACCAATAATATTCCGCAGGAGTCCTCCGAGCACCAGATTCCGCGGACACCTTACGTTTTTGCGCCGGATAACTAAAATCTTCAATTTTGCCACGGCATTTTGTAAACGACGTTTGATTTGTCCATCCAATGTTGTGGCATATTGACTGAGACAAAGTGACTAGGGAATTTACATTTTGCCTTAAGCATTTTGCAAAACCGCCATTGATTGTAAACGGACGGCGCCATTTGTAAAATTACGAAACATACAATCTGCCTGCGACATATCTACTTTTTTATCGTTTAGGTACCTACATCTAAAACAACTTGTGAACACTGGTTTTATTCTAAACTTGTATAAAACTGACAGAAATGAGAGCAAAATACTTTTAGTAAAACATGTCTGAAACAATGTCAATAGTACCTGTACGAGTGCCATACATGTTAATATGTTATACGAAGAAGGCATGGGCTGTGAACATTGAAGCTCATGTTTGCAGAACTTAGTCAACACTGAGCTACATTATACATCAATATACTCATACCTTCTGCCCAGGGGGGTAAGAAGAACCCACAGAACGCCACCCACTAGGATCCTTGCATACTCCTTTTTGCTTGGTGTGTATTTGAAGAAGATACGTTGTGTAGTGATTGAGACATTTTCGGTTACGACCGCAAAATATCTTTGTTATTCAGTTTCTTTGAGGAATACTAGGCAATACAAAATTATTTTGAGTGTCGATAAAATCAATACCTAATTCTGCATGCGTAAATATTCATCCTGACTACCCCTGGAACCCTTTTGTGTGGTCGGGGCCGGTATTTTTATTTTAGTATTTAGGAACCACATTTTAATAATTGGGTCTAGGTACCTACCTATCGGGGTATTTAGCGGTTTAAAACTGGGGGAGAAAAAGAATAAATATAGAATTTTGCCAACAATTTTAACTAATAACTCTAAGAGAACTTGTTGATTTTCAACATTTTTGTTTTTGACGACAGATTTAGATGACGATTTATTTTTTATTTGTTAAGTATAGACCTTATCGGGTTAGGAAATAGGGTACTTTTTATCCCGGAAGTAAGTTCCTGTGGGATAATTTCCGATCTCAATGCGGGCGAAGCCGCGGGTAAAAGCTAGCGAACAATATAGTTACTCATAAGATAACCTACTTAGCTGATCGGATACTCATAGAAGTGCTGCATACCTGCACGACTTCTGCATGACCTCGGCGCGGTTGTAGCCGCTCATCTTGCAGAAGGTCTCGTTGCAGTACACGATGGGGTAGTCCACGATCTGCGCGTTCGCCAGCAGGAAGCTGCTGTCTGCTGCAGGGAAGCGTCACACGTTACAGAACGTCCAGCAACTGTTACCACCGTGACGGTAGGAAGTGCACTCGGGACTCACGCTGCGAGGAGGAGCGGCGGATGATGTTCTCGAGGAAGGTGTTTTGCGGGGCAACGAGCCCCCGGCGGCCGCCCGGCATGCCGCCGCGCGCCGCGCGCCGCTAGCGCCGCCCAGCCGGCCGTCACATGCCGCGCCTGTCACACAACCACCCATATAGTTCATGTTATTTAATTACAACTTCGTTGCTGGGTATTCACCTATCCACCGTTTGTGCACCTGTGCAACTGTGCTCCGTGCATCTGCAACTGCTCCAATAGTGGCTACGCACCGGTGCATGCTCCGTGGCGAGCGCTTAACGCGAATGGCGGTCTTGTCTTTGGAAAAAAGGCATCTCCATAGATAATTAGATAGGTACCTAGGTACTATTGATAATTTGATAGTAATAATCGCAGATGCTCGGAGCAATGTTGGTGCGCGATTATAATATAAGAACCCAGCTTGAAAGTCCATGTTTCTGGCGATGCCTCACTTGCGCCGGATTCTGCCGAAGCTTTAGGGCTCAATTTAAATTACATTGCAACGACATGGAATGGAAGCGAGTTTTTGTAACTACACCAGCGTCTAAAAATGTATAGCTAGCTATCACTATCCATATTTTTTTTGATAAATAGCGAATTCTGTTACGCATAATTATTTAATATTATGCCCCGTTGCGCAGGTGTTGACTGCAAAAATACGGGGACCCACATGTATTTGCCCAAGATGTTAAAAGACGAAAGATGTGGAGAAAACTCTCCGAAAAAAATTGGGAACCCGATATTTCGTTGAGATCCTTTTTAAACCTGAAGACTTTTATTTAATAGGTACTTCAAGCACAAATGTACAGAGGCAGACTTAATACCATAGGCATTTTCTACCAGTCAACTTTTGGGTGATGCAGAGACAAACAGTGGTAGGTGCAATAGCGATAATTGAGGAATAAATATTTATTTAAATATACATATAACTATTAAAACTCTAAATATAATATACACCTAATACAAATATAAGTAAAAATAAATACACATAAATATACTAAGACAATCAATGGGAAAAACATTACAGTTGTGATGATACTGCCAGCTTATAAATAGCTTAAAAAAAGCGTTCCAGTAACCATCTGGCTTACCCTAGCGACTTGAGTACGCCAGTTTAGTGTACTATCAATGTACAAGCCTTTTTTTTGTTTTTTTTTTGTTGGGAAATCATCAAATGACTCCAGCCTCCCGTGTTCCTTCCGTTGCCTGTGTGCCGGGGCCGCGATATCCCTTTCGGACAAACCCGCAACCCCAGCAGGCATTGGTCCTTACGGACCCCGTCAGTTGGTGCTGACATCTCTTTGAGGCGCGCGTGGAACACAACGCGCCGTCGACCCGGGCCTGGTCCCTATCGGATGGCGAGCTGCCCATCGCTCACCGTCCGCAGGCCCGCGCCTACGGTGGCCGGAAGTCGGCTCGTGACTCCCGACGCCCGGGGCGTCTCTTGCGGCGACTAGGGGCGCGAGGGCGTGCAGCTTGCATCTCCCTCGCGCGCCGCAAATGTGGCGTGCCCAGCGCTGGGTTGCGACAATTGCACTCTCCATGCCGCCATGAGATCCCGCCGGAGCTCTGTCCGCTGTTCCGTGATTTCCCGCGGCAGCGGAGTTGCACCGCGGCGTTTCGCCTCCTCGCGCAACTCCCACATGATTGTGCGCGAGGACTTTTGCCTCCAGATCCCATGGCGGTAGTCCGGCAAGGAGGCTCGCCGCCTCACGGGAGACCGTGCGGTATTCTCTGACCAGTCTAATGGCCATGGCCCTTTGCGACGCGTTCAATCGCTGGGCTGGTCGCAGCCTTAATGAACGCGCCCACACCGGTGCCCCGTAAAGGGCCATGGACCGCACGATCCCCGCGGAGAGCCTCCGGCATCAATGTACAAGCCTAAGGTCCGTATTACAGAACGTTCCTCAAGTCCAGTTTGATCTTCAATCAGTTGATCACTGTTTAAGTATAGAATCAGTACTTGAGCATTGTTCCTGACGTCACATCGGACCACACACCACAACGTGATCGCGAGTTTCGCCCACCTTGGCACTCGCTCGCCGACACCTTGAGCGTGCGCACACATATCGGTCGGATAAAAAGCATAGATTTTAAAGCAGACAACTATGGTACAGCTTGGCAGTTATTATCCGAAAGGTACGACAATGAAAGACTACTTGTTAATAATCATGTGCAGGCCTTATTTAATCTTGAACAAATTCAATATGAATCTTGTAAATCGTTACGGAATATGATTGACGTCACTAATAAAAATCTTCGTGCCTTGTCAACTTTAGGGCAGCCTTCTGAGCAAGGGGGTTTAGGGGAAACCCTTATTATATACATGATGTCAGAAAAACTTGACAAGGTCACACGAAGGGAGTGGGAAGAATATAAAAATAATTTAAATGCCTTTCCAAATTTAAGAGATTATATTAATTTTTTAACAAACAGAGCAGATTTACTTGAATCCTTAAATTATAATAAAAACACAACAACAACAAAAAATACTAACGAAAACAACAGAACTAAAAACTTCCTTACAACAACTAAAACTAAAAATAATAACAATACAGACAATGTTAAATGTCCCATGTGTTCTCAGAATCACTTTTTATTTAGTTGTCAGCCTTTCAGAAATCTTGACATAGAAGCACGCATTAAAAAAGCTTCAGAAAGCAATGTTTGTATGAACTGCCTTCGACCTGGTCATACCGAAAAACGTTGCGGTCTCTCCCATTGCAAATATTGCAAGATCAGACACAATACCCTCTTACATAGGGAATCAACAGAAAAACAGACAGGGGAAAACATTGTTTTGTCAACAAACGTCGTATTACCCTGTTCTGAAACTAATCAGGGTCACATTTTGCTATCCACAGCCTTGGCAAAGGTGACAGACGTCAATGGAGAGCTTCATTCTGCCAGACTACTGTTGGACAACGGCAGCACCTCCAACTTCATCACCCAAGAACTCTGTGGAAAGCTCGGCCTGGTAAAACGCAGCACTAGCTCCACCGTCTCAGGTATAAACGGTCAAGTTTCCAGTACCTCAGATAGCTGCAGTCTTCATTTGCGGTCTTGTTATGGTGGCTATCAGGCGAAAGTAAGCTGTTTTGTTTTACCAAAGATCACACAATCGCTGCCTGGCTCTTATGTAGACAAAAGGTACATTACTATCCCGCCAGGTATTCAATTAGCGGATCCTTCGTTCAATGTACCTACCGCTATTGATATTTTAGTAGGTGCTGAGGTATTCTGGGACGTCTTAGGTTCCGATACCATTAATTTAGGCAATAATCAGCCTAGATTACAGTCATCCAAACTAGGTTGGCTTATTTCGGGCCGCGTCAGTCGGTCTCGTCTTCTTACACAACCTTCTGTTTGTCACTTTCTTTCACATGAGGAGTCAGATCAGCTGACTCGCTTCTGGGAACTTGATACGGTGTTGTCTGCAAACTGTTTCTCTTCAGAAGAACAGGCTTGTGAAAAACTCTTTCAAGAGACCACACGTCGGGATACGCATGGTCAATTCGTTGTCACCATACCATTGAAGGACTCGCTCGAGTGCTTAGGTGACTCTTACGCGATGGCAAAGCGTCGTTTCCTCTCCCTAGAGCGTAGATTTGAGCGGGACTCCACATTTAAACACAGATATTTGCAATTCATGCAAGAATATATTAACCTTCATCACATGACAGAACATTCAAAAACAAATCATTCAGAAATTACTTATTTTATGCCTCATCATGGTGTTGTGCGCGAGTCAAGTTCTACCACAAAACTCTGCGTAGTTTACGATGCTTCGGCCTCCAGCACCTCGGGCAAGTCCTTCAATGACATTCAGATGGTAGGTCCAACCGTACAGGAGGATCTGCTATCCATACTCTTGAGATACAGGCAACACAAGTTTGTTGTAACAGGTGACATTGAAAAAATGTATAGAGCTATTCTAGTTGAGCCATCTCAGCGCCCGTTACAACAAATTGTTTTCAGATTCAATTCCTCAGACCCTTTAAAGACCTATGCACTGAATACAGTGACATACGGTACAGCATCAGCCCCGTATTTGGCCACAAAATGCCTAGTTTCACTAGCAGATCAATGTTCAGACCCAGAGGTTAGTCAGTCCATCAGACGTGATTTTTATGTAGACGACTATTTGAGTGGCGACGATTCGATTGAGTCAGTCATAAATTTATGTCAAGGGGTAGTGAATACTCTCGAGTCCGCCAAGTTTCATCTTAGAAAGTGGCATTCAAATAGTCCGAAGATATTAGAATCAGTCACTAATCTAAAACCAGAAAATCAAGATAAAAAATTAAACCTCAATGACACTCCTAGCAAAACACTTGGGTTATACTGGGACTGTAAAACAGATAAATTATTATTTTCTATAGATTTAAAACATACTACAAAAATTACAAAGCGTAACATTTTATCTTTAATAAGTCAGGTGTTTGATCCTATTGGCCTCGTTGGGCCATGCATAGTTCAGGCTAAACTTATGTTACAGCAGCTGTGGATACTTAAATGTAACTGGGATGATGAAGTACCAACAGAAATAAAATCTCAATTCCTTGAGTTCGTACAGTCACTTCCAGCTCTTAACTCTGTTCACATTCCTCGTTGGGTATCTTGTAGCAACGCTTTTTTAGTAGAGCTACACACTTTCACAGACGCTTCTGAACGCGCCTATGGTGCGTGTATTTACGTGAGAACGGTTGCAGTCGATGGAACAGTTTGCGTTCGCCTTTTAGCTTCCAAAAACAAGGTCGCCCCTATAAAGCCCACAACCATACCAAGGCTGGAGTTGTGTGGTGCTTTACTGGGCACAAGACTTTTTCTGAAGGTACGTAAATCACTCACTCTAGAGTTTAATCACTGTTTCTTTTGGTGTGACTCAATGATCGTGCTTGGATGGTTGTCTACATTGCCAAGTCGGCTTGATCAATTCGTCCGCAATAGAGTGAGTGAAATACAAGAAGCTACGACTGGACAGACGTGGAGCTATGTGCCTTCAAAGAGCAACCCCGCTGATCTCACATCTCGGGGGGTGAATGCTGATTGCATCAGCTCGTCCTCTTTGGTGGTCGGGTCCTGATTTTCTTAATCATAGAGAAATCAAATTTCCTACATCACCTAATACACAAATTCAATCTTTACCAGAAATATCTTTACATACAACTGCTGAGATACATAACCAAAATAATAACGATATATTTTCAAATTTAATTCATAAAAAATCATCATTTACATCACTGATAAGAATCATAGCCTATATACAAAGATTTATCCATAATTGTCTAAAACAGAATAATAAAATATCATCTTACTTATCAGTTTCAGAATTACGATCATCTCAGAATCTTATTTTACAGATTTCTCAACAGGAAATGTTTCCTGAGGAATATTCATGTCTTAAAACTAATCAGACCTTACACAAAAAGAACCGCTTAATAAGTCTTTCTCCTTTCATTGATTCAGACAACTTAATACGCGTAGGTGGACGTCTTAACAACTCCAACTATAGTTACAATGTTAAGCATCCTATCCTTTTATGTAGCAAACATCACTTGACGAAAATTGTCTTCGAAAGAGAGCACAAAACACTCTTTCACGCCGGGCCACAATTACTTTTAGCACACATTAGACTCACCTACTGGCCTTTAGCAGGCAGAAACCTAGCTAAGCATGTAGTGCGTAACTGCGTTCGCTGCACTCGCTTCAAAGCTCAGCCTATTCAGGTCATCATGGGCAACCTACCAAGCGATAGGACTCATCTAGAGTACCCTTTTTTGAATACAGGGCTTGATTATGCCGGGCCAGTGCTGATAGCCGACCGTAAGGGTAGAGGATGTAAGCTACTTAAGTCATACATTTGTGTTTTTGTGTGCTTTGCAGTCAGAGCCGTTCATCTGGAGCTGGTTTCCGACCTCACCAAGGAGGCTTTTCTTGCGGCCTTCAGCCGATTTATTAGTCGTCGGGGCAAGCCTCAACGCGTGTACTCCGACAACGGCACTACATTTGTGGGAGCTTTCAATGAGCTTTCACGCTTCTTAAAGGTTTCATCTAGCAATATAGAGTCAGATCTTGCAACCAAAGACATTGAATTTAAATTTATACCTGCCTACAGCCCACATTTCGGTGGAATTTGGGAAAGTGCAGTAAAGTCCACCAAACATTTATTGCGTAGAGTTATGAGCCTCACTCATTTAACATATGAAGAGCTCTCAACTTGTCTTATTCAGATAGAGGCTATTTTAAATTCCAGACCTTTAACACCTCTATCCACTGATCCATCAGATCTTTCTTATCTTTCTCCTTCACACTTCCTCATCGGACGATCACTCACGTCAGTCCCTCGTCCTCAGATCACCGATGTCAATATCCAGCGGCTACAGCGTTTCGATCGCATCGAAAAACTACGACAACATTTTTGGCAGCGCTTCTCTAATGAGTATGTGTCTCTCCTGCAGCAGAAAACCAAATGGCAGACAGCTGGTCAAGAGCTGAAATTAGGCACCATGGTCTTAGTGAGAAACACTAATCTACCTCCTCTTCTGTGGTTGCTGGGCAGAGTAGTTGCAGTGAAGACTGGCTCTGACGGACATTGTCGAGTCGCCGACATCCTGACGAAGAAGGGCATCATAACACGTGCATACAACAACATATGCCCTCTTCCGGTCTCTTCAACATCATTTTGAAGACTTCTCTTCAACGCGGGGAATATGTTCCTGACGTCACATCGGACCACACACCACAACGTGATCGCGAGCTTCCCCCACCTTGGCACTCGCTCGCCGACACCTTGAGCGTGTGCACACATATCGGTCGTCTCATCTAATTGTACTCAGCAAAACGAAATACAGTACTTGTCTTAAACGGAATCAAGTAGTTTTATTCAAGACCACCAGCAGCACACCTGGAGCTTGATACTCAACAAGCATTGATCTTATTCCAGAACGGTAATCAATCTATACTCAGCTGAATCGAGACTCAAATCGAGCCTCAAGCAGAGATGTGCATCAGCCTGTTTTCGTTTACGATTTATTTTATTTACCAACTTGGTTCTGATTAAAGTATACCATATAAGCCCAATTATTTAAGGAAATCAGAGTTATTATTTTCGGTCCCGAATAGTACAATCCCCCATTTATTGAAGTAAAGCTCTTAAGTAATTTTGTAAGCAAAATTGTCAAACTAAAAAGACTTGTATGACTTGTTGACTTGTGTGTGTGACTTGTGTATGGCTATGAATAGGTATTTTATTTAAAATGTCAGTAAGTATGTCAATTAAGTGAAAACATCAGAGAGGCAATTCCCGTAATTTTTAAAAATTCTAATTTCATTCGCAATCTGTCAAAAATACAATAAATTTACCTCTGAGAAATTTACCAATATTTTTGACAAGTTTGACAGATTGCGACTTGAATGTGAACGTTTTGTATGTACGAGAATTGGCCTTCAGTTTGTTGAAGCCGTTGCCTAGAAACGAAAACACACAAAAATTTGCAATTCTGGGGCTATGAGATGCCCACGGTTGTGTGATTTCTTAAATCGTGGTATATCATAGGTAGAATTTAATATTACACCACATCTTGTGAACATCTATAAGTACCTCTTTTTAAAGTTTATAGGGGTCCTCTTAAAAATCTGAGAGAAACGAAAGTTCAGCCTTCTGTTTGAATGATCGTTGAATAAATTATTATAATGATCTACCTCTTTAACTATATCCATTTTGATAATAATAATTTAAAAAAAACAACAATAAAAAACTCGACAACGCATGAATAGAACAAAAATTGGCAATTTGTTATGAAAATCTATGCTCAAGCGAGGTGTCGACCACACTTGGGTGATTATTATAGATCAAATCTATTATTAGATCTAAAATAAAGCCAAACTCAGTTGAACTATCAATAATATCTGTAATACGGACCTAAGTCCTTCACGTCAGTACTAAAAGGAACGATCGTACAATTGAAGAGAACTGGTGGCAAGGTTGTACTATCCACTTTGCTAATACCGCGAGGACTGCCAATGATGATCGCCTGACACTTCGTAGGGTTTACGGCTACACCAAATCTATCAGCCCAGGTTTTTATGGCTATCAAGTCGACTTTTATGGGAGAAAGTCGCACACAATATCTACCTACAGGTGATGCTCCCAAGAGAACAGTCTGTTTCCATTACCTACATGCACTTAAATTATAGTAAAGGTGTGTGTGTTAACTTTATTATAAGTAGTTACCTAACAATGCTAGAATGAACATGTCTGAACTTTTCAGTCAGGAAGAGCATCCTCGAGTAATTGGTTTTGCAGCTCCGATCAGGTTATTCCTCTCGCACGCCTCTAGTCTTACAAAAAAAAACCGGCCAAGTGCGTGTCGGACCACGCACAATTAAGGGTTCCGTAGTTGGGATGAATAAAATTTATCCCAAGAACAAACTTAACATTGTAGTTGAAAAGGTTCTCTATTGTGTTCCCTAACTTTTTTATCCATAATCTAAAGTGCCATAATTTTTTTTGTCCGAATGATAACTTGCCCGAACTTAACGTCACTTAATATCACATGCCATAAAATTGAAATCCCTAAATGCCCTAAATAATATGCCCTAAATTTGTTTGTCATAAATATTACAATCAATAATATACAAAAGACATATTTAACGGTTTACAATACAAGTTTAAAGTTCTAAATTCAAATTATTAATGTTTATACACTTGAGAGCAATAAAATCGCACATCCCTTGTAATTTGGTTTAATACTGTTTTTTTTTCTGAAATCTAAAGATATTGAGTACAAATCATTAGGCAAAATTAAAGCATACAAGCTTAGCTTTACAAAAACACCAAATTAAAACCATTGACCTTCACGTAACTTACAAAAACCAACCGTACACCAAATTCCCCAAATTCACTCGTTTGCGTTGTCACTACTTGCACCCTTACCCACAGGTATAGAAAGGTCGGTTTTTTTGGATTTTTAATCAGTTGCATACCGAAGGTCAACGTGATAACATCTCTACTGGAAACATATGGATTTACTGGAAAAATATGGATACCACGCCCGCAGAAGTCGCTCAAGTTATTGCCTTGCTCGAAGCAGGCCATAATCAAAGTGAAGTTGCATGACAGTTAAATTTGAGCCGCTACTCTGTTCGTCGTGTATACCAGAGGTTCCCAGAGACCGGTGGCTACATTCGGCGACCAGGATCTGGCCGGCGACGCAGAACATCAGAGCATGATGACCGCTTTCTTGTGACAAAGTCAGTGACAAATCGGCAACCGAACGCAGTTCAACTGGGACAACAGCTTCGAGAAGTTCGCAATGTCAGTATAAGTCGGTGGACAGTTAGAAGAAGACTGGGTGAAGCAGGACTGACTTCACATCGCCCAGCAAATGGTCTCTTATTGACCACAGCTCACCGAAAAGCCCGGCTACAATTTGCCAGAGAACACTTAAATTGGCCGTATGCTGCCGTTGGCTGTTATGTTCTCCGATGAATGCAGAATGACTTTATATGGTCATGACGGATGCTCTAGGGTCTACAGAAGGTCATCAGAGCGATTTTCCCAATGCTGCATAAGCTAACGTGTGGTTTTTGGAGATGGATCGTTTATGTTTTGGGGTGACGTAATGTTGGACACTAAAACTGACATTGTATTCATCACTGGGGCGAATACCGACCCGAGATCGAGAGGGTTGACGGCTGCACGATACCTCGAAGAAGTGCTCGTAGAACATGTGAGGCCGCTTGCGTCGCTTATGGGAGATTTTCTCTTAAAGCACAACAACGCCAGACCGCATGTCGCTAGAACAGTTTGCGTGGAAGACGTTGGAATCACAGCGATGGTGTGGCCTGCTCGTAATCCCGATCTCAATCCGATTAAGCATGTCTGGGATGAGCTAAAAAGAAGAGTTCGAGCAAGAAGCCCTGCTCCTACGCGTCTCCAAGAGCTTCAACTTGCCATTGAAGAGGAGTGGAACACTATACCACAAGATTTCATGGTAAAGTTAATACGGTCCATGAAAAACCGATTAAGAGCTGTAATTAAGGCTAGGGGAGGGAATACACCTACCTAGGTGTATTCCCTCCCCTAGCCTTAATTTAGAGTTTGATTTTCATTCTTTCTTAAGCGAAATTGAGTAATTTTACCTGTATGTTGGGTTTTGTGCCCTAAACCCCCTTATGGGTATTTGTTTACACTGTATTTGATATCATTACAAAGGTACTGAAGTAAACCTTCAATTGGTGTAAAAAAAAAACAATATTTATTCACATTCATGAAAAAAAAATCCCTTAACAAAATAAGTCGAGGTGTGCGATTTTATTGCTCTCAAGTGTATATCCTAATAATATTTTTAAACAAATTTGTAGTTCATTAAACAATATTAACATTAGTATTTTTTATTTCCCTGTAAGCATGCACACATGCATACACCATGCATGCAGCAAGCATGCAGCATGCAACGGGCAAGCGAGCATGCAAGCAAGCGTGCAGCATGCAAGCGAGCATGCAAGCAAGCGTGCAGCATGCAAGCGAGCATGCAACATGCAGCAGGCATGGTTTTGTCACGGCTCCGGCGCTGCAGGGCTCCGGCGGGGTTCCCTATCCATTTGCATAAAATTTTTAGACATAATATAACATGGCATACTTTTGTTTATCCTAATTATATTTACGCATAACATTGTTTTCGCATAATAGCTTACGCATATTTTTTTTTAGCATACTATCTCTAATCATAATAATGTTTAAGCATAACATTCTAAAGCATAAAGTTTACGCATAATAATATTTAAACTTATTTTTTAAAGCATAAAAAATACGCATAATATTTAACTTCTAAAATGTAACCATACATGCAGCAAGCATGCAGCACGCAAACAAGCATACACCATGCATGGAGCAAGCATGCAGCATGCAAACATGTAAACAAGCATACACCATGCATGCAAGCAAGCATGCAGCATGCAACATGCAGCAAGCATGGTTTCTGTCACGGCTCCGGCGCTGCGGGGCTCCGGCGATCCCACGAGAGCTGCTAGTCGCAGATGTGTTTAACGCTCGCCGCCGTGGCTGAGGCTGGCCGGCAAAGCCGGCCAGCAAGCCAAAGCTGCGTTTAGAACTTTAAACTTTTATTGTAAACGGTTTTATGTCTTTTGTATATTATTGATTGTAATATTTATGACAAACAAATTTAGGGCATATTGTATTTAGGGATTTCAATTTTATGGCATGTGATATTATGTGACATTAAGTTCGGGCAAGTTATCATTCGGACAAATGATGAATAGGAGTAAAAAAAATATGGCACTTTAGATAATGGATAAAACAGTTAGGGAACACAATAGAGAACCAAAAAAAAACATATTGTAGGTATTAACTTTTGAGGTAGACGCTTCCCTTTTCCTTAGCTCGTCTTTTAATAGTGCTAAACTCCAAGTCGCATACATATTTATCTAGTTTTCGTTTAATGGGTGATCGACACAAAAGTACCTAAACATACAAAACAATGGTGACTTGTAGGCGGTGATTACAGTACAGACTGCCACCTAAGACGACTGACGAGCTTTCAGTTTTATCCCCATTGTGCAACGTAGGTGTAAACTAGATACGAACTTGTAACTGCGGAAATTACCGAGAATACGCAAGAAGTCTCCAGATGACGCGACCTGTTATTTGAAGCTTCGTGCTGACTAGCGCGACGCGACGATGTGACGCGACTAGAACAATACAATTTCAAAGAAAACTTCACGGTACCTATAACAATAACCGGTGTCGCGTCGCGCTAGTCTGCATGAAGCTTGATTCGGATTTAGTTTGTACGTTGCATTATTGATAAAGTTCATTAATGTTTGTACAAAACTAGCCTTAACCCGCGAAATAACGCGTACTTTTTTGGATTTTTAATTCATATTCTTTGTCTCTTTAGGTCCCCGGTGGCTCATGAGCTAACCGAATGTCAAAAAATATTTGACATTCGGTTATTCGCTGTTACAATGTATATAATGGGTCTCCCTTGTTTAATCGAAAATATATTGCCAAATTATCACTTCCCAAACAATTTTCCGCATAATTTTATTTGCCAAATTATTACTTAGCAAATAAGTAATCTCTTCCCAAATAATTGTAACGCAAACCTAATGTTTTGCAAGTGAACGTTTATACAATAACTTGTTTACCAACTACCATTTTACCATTTTTATTTAGTCAAATATTTCAGTTGGAATAACTTATTTTCCGCAAAACAAAGACGTTTTATTACAAGGGTGTTTTTTCCACTTGGGACAAATTCTAAACAGGTAATAATAATATTAATTTATTTTAAATTTAAATAATGAATCTCGTCAAACTAGTTCAGTTTCGGGTAGGTAGCCTGCTTTTTTTCCATATTTTTTTTCTATATAATATATAGTCGTTTCTGGCACTCGCCGGCCACTGCCGCGGCACCGCTCGCTTCGCTCGCTCGGCTCGTGAGTAGGAGGTCACAGTTTTCAGCTAACCTAACCTAACCTAACCATGTTTTTAAAATAATTAATCTACTCTAACTAGTTCCATAACTAACTGACCAAACGTTTATTGTCTAAAGATTGTTTGCTGTAATAAATCATTTGATTAAAGACCAAATGGCTAATTTACATTATCCTTGATAATATTCTGCCAAGTAAAAATTTGACCAAATGAAAATGTGCGTACTAAAATCATTCCAAACATTGCATTGGTATAAAAAAAGGTTGCTAAAATTTGTTTGGGTAGTGGAATTTGGGCAAAATCTTTTCGGTAAAACGGCAGGATCCCGTATACGAGTATAATACATAGATATTTGCTTCCATTCTGTTCCGCGGCAATGTAAATTGAGCCTTATTCATGAGCATGGATACGCGGCGAGGGCGCGAGCCAATCTAGCTGGCATCCCCGAAAATATAAACCTAAATAAAAACGTAAGTATTCCTACTGCATTCATGAATAATTCAGCACAGTTCTGTTGCTATCCAACTATGCAGAACAAGAATAATTAGTATTTATTAGTGATTAGGTATGTTAGTTATTTGCTTTATTTTTGTTGACTACTTTGGGGAATCGTTAGTGAACGTACAGACTAGTAATGCATTTTTTGGAAATTTCTTTACCATGCCGATATCTCGAGATTTAGGCCTTGTAGAGAAAATCTAGTAGATAGATACGTCATACAAATAAGGTAGGTAGGTACTCAAACTAAAACTCAAACTCAAAGCATTTATTTCAAATAAACCAATTACAGGCACTTTTGAATTGTCAAGGGGTCGGTCAGTCAGAAATATGAAGCTAGTTGCCCATTCCAACGCGTAGTAGGTTCCTATGGAGAAGAACGGGCAAGAAACTCCACGGACACTCTATTAAATCAGAATATTGTTACAAAAATATTAGTTACAGCATTCATGTTGTAATTATAAATGGTAGAACAATGTAGAGAGACGTGCACGTTAAAAGCGTCCGTAATAAAGCAAAAACAATTCAAAAATTAAAATAAATTCAAAATAAGCCTTGGCAGCTAAGAGATGACCAGTCCCCACTGACGGCGCCCGCTCACGAACATGACGCATGGATCAGCACCATTCAGCTCAACCATTTTGACGGGAACTTAATGATCCAACACACACGCCACCACCAGCGAGACATTTGAGTGAGCATGACGTACTCTCAGCCGCAAAGGCACATTCAAGTCAATGAAAGACGTACCCAGTAAATAGTAGCTTTAAAGTAGGTACATAGTGCTCACACATGTGCTATGCAATTATATAATACTATGAAATTGAATTTATACAATCTAAAGATAGTCCTACAATCTTCAGCAGCTCCAACAATATTTTCGAATGCCAATCAAGTAGTTTATGCGCCCTTGTGGAGCTGGACCAGCGTTGAGCCAAGCATTTTTGTCAACGATGTACCTAATCCCCCAACTTATAATATGCTTGGCAGCATAGTGTGCATTTTATACAAGATTTAAAATTCGTTTCATTAAATTGGAATATGTGGGGAGGTATTTTATTGTAACATTTTAAACAGTACCCCATGAAGGTTGAGTCTTCTTTAGCCAATCTGAAACCCGGTTGAACTAATTGGTCCCTATTTCTAGTGCTATAATTGTGTCTATCACCTCTTTTACTGAAAAGACTTAGATTTTTCCTAACGTACATGATGTTTTCATAGATATATTGACAAGGTATGTCATGATGTTAATATCTTTAAACAGTTCCCTTAGAGAATAGCGTCTGCGGAGACCATTTATTGCTCTGATGGCTCTTTTCTGCAGAATAAAAATAGACTCGATATCTGCAGCCCGTCCCCATAGCAGAATACCGTAAGACATGATACTATGAAAGTAACTGAAATAGACTAGCCTCGCGGTATCTACGTCAGTAAATTGACGGATTTTTCTCACAGCATATGCTGCTGAACTTAGGCGTCCTGCAAGAGATGTTAAATGAGGACCCCATTGCAGCCTTGAGTCGAGCGTAATCCCCAAGAAAACAGTTTTATCGACGAATTCTAATTTCTCCCCATTCAATACTATGTCACAATCACTACTTTTAACATTCGGTAAAGCAAATCTTATGCATTTAGTTTTTTTCCCATTTAATACTAAATTATTAGCAGTGAACCAATTTTGGACTTGTAGTAGGGCGTTATTTACGTCGTCAAGATTTGATGCAAGTCTATTTATCTTAAAAATTAGAGAGTCAGCAAATAACACCATTTGTGGTTGGTTTTTTAATAAATGGAGTAGATCATTAATATATACTAAAAAGAGGAAAGGACCCAATATCGAGCCTTATGGAACACCCATTTTTACTTTTAAACCGAGTGAATTGATTTTTTTTTAAGATAAGATAAGATAATCATTTATTTGCTCAAACATGAGTACAATACATACAACACAAATTGTCAGCATGCAAGAGATGTTAAAAGTAGAGATAAAAACAGATCATCACGTTTGCCGTAAACAATGGCATGCAAATATTAATAAAATAAAGTATGTCAAACTGAGTCAAATTATTTAAACATGTCATGATAAAATAGATCATTAAAATAATAAATTAGTAAAACATGATCAAAATCTCTCATCAAAAAACTCATCTAAATTATAATAAGCTCTATCTGCTAGAAAATTTATAACTTTTTTCTTGAAAGCTGCGTCACTTAACTGCTTCCAGCTTTTAGGTAGTTTATTATAGATTTTTGGAGCCATGCAAAAGACACTTTTCCGCATAAGTGCCGTTCTAAATTGTTGTTGGCAAATTTGGCTATTGTCACGTCTATTACGAGGAAATCGATCTGCCATGCGAGAAAAGAGATGAGGGTTCGAGCTTAAGAACGTTGTATTTTCTAATATATAAAGCGAAGGTAATGTCAAGATTTTATATTTTTGAAAATGAGGCTTGCAACTCTGAATGGTTTTAAGGTTGAACATCGACCTAATGCAACGCTTTTGAGTTTTGAATATGATTCCATATGAATCCATTTGTACTTGCTGTTGTCTGCCATTTAAATAAGATTTTATCAAACTAAGCGCCAGTTTACCTAGTCCGTAATGCTTAAGTTTCAAGAGTAAGGTTTCATGATTTACGCAGTCAAATGCTTCAGACAGATCACAAAAAATTCCTATGGCATTTTGGGCTTCCTCCCACGCTGTAAATATGTGTTTTAATAAGGTGACACCGGCGTCAGTCGTACAACGTCATTTGGTGAACCCATATTCCTACCTATAACATCGTTATCTCCCATGGTTTTGCGGGCAAATCGGCCGATCTCTAACAGTAGGTACTATGTCTCGGCAGTGACCTTGAAATAATTACCTACGGCCGCTCAGTTGATAAACCTTCCGTGTGCGCCCACTCCTAACTGCCACGCACTCGAGACTGTTGCGTACTACTGGTATACACTGAGATTTCGACGCGTCGTGTCGCCCGTTTTCTATGAAGACATAATACTGTTACTTATTTATACTGTGCTGGAGTGGTCACACTCACGTCGCGTAAATATAAAATTATTGGGATAGTTATTATTATTGTCTTTATTTATGGCTGTTTATGTTTATTTATTTCCTTTAGGTCTCAACTCTCAATTTTATTAACCCTACGTTTTGCTTCGCCGAAGTCGGGTAAAAAACAAAGGTTTCTTCTGTCTTATTTCAGTACTTATTCCTTTTAATAAACTTTAAATATTGTTATTACTAAAAAAGAGTCAATTGTTATGCAAAGTAGGAATTAGTAAAAGACAAACATTCCAATAATTTATATTTACACGATGTTCATAAAAAATAACGGCTCAGATAAATAACTGCCTTATGAGCTGATAAAAATAATAAACGAAGATTTTGAATACCCATTTATTTAGTTATTATCTGCCCGCCCCGGCTTCATCTACATACCTAACTACCTACCTACCTAGCTACTCTACCTATCTACCCTACCTACCTACCTACCTAACCTACCCTACCTACATACCTATATCTACCTACCTATCCTACCCACATACCTACTTACATACCTATCTAACCTACCTACCTATCCTACCTATCCTACCTACATACCTACCTACTTGCAACTAACCTAACCTAATTACCCTACCTCCACCTACCTATCGTAAAAAACCTTGTCCTGAGAATAACGAACACAACAAAAAAATAATTAGCCAATTTGGTGCAGCCGTTCTCAAGTTATGTTGTGACCACTCCCCCCCGACCCTTGCTCGACGATGCGCTAGCCCGCGTCGTTGCTGAGCCTGTAGCTTTAATAAAATAGGGATTCATTTGTATAAATATAGATGTTTTTACTTCAGAGGTACTCGTAACTGCCCCCCGACCCTTGCTCGACGATGCGCTATCCCGCGTCGTTGCTGAGCCTGTAGCTTTAATAAGCATATTTTTTGCATTATTGCAATTGGTTAAAATCAAATTAAGTATAGATTTCATACTCAGGTTATTGGAATTTTTTATCCGTTTTTGGTCTAGTTATTAATTATTACAAGTAAAGAAATTACTGATGACAATTATCATAACCAGGTATATTGAATCCTGCACACACATGATCTTCAATGGTGGTCTATAAACTTAGCCACATTTGGGAAATTCATTTAGAAATATTTTTTTCATGTTAGAGATATCTACAGATCCCCACACGGTGGGGAATATCATGTAGCTCTCAGACTGCATATCTGCAATGAATTAAGAATGAAGGTCAGCTCCACATTAATGAATTGCTTTCTTGTGATAAATATGTTCTGACAGATTTTTATGAGATTGTGAAATCTTATTAAAAAAAATCAATATCTATTACTGCAGTATCTACCATACAGAAAAAGTGTGAGTTATGATATTTGTTATATTCTGGTACCTACCCTTATATACCTACATAATATATATATACGACCTATAGAGAAGTATGGAAGAAACGGCTTGTAGCACCAACCCCAAATACATATTGGGATATGGACAAGATGATGATGATATAGGTATAAGTACCTAATAAGGTAAATTTATGGCTTTGTGAGTCTAAAAATGAGACTTAGCCATGCAGAATAAGAACTGAATGATACACATTATCAAAAAGATTTGATATTTCTTTAAAATTGGTGTAACTAAAATGTATTTATTTACTCACATCACAAACAATAGGTACATAGTGCCAATGTGGAACCCAGATCCAGGATCTATTCTGTGGCAGTGATTACTTTAAGTAAGTACATAATGTAGGTCTGAATAATATAGGTAAGCTATTTTATGGTTTTTTTCCCGTCTATTCTCTATGGTTCTCAAAACCAAGAAAACCCTATCAGCTATACACAACCAAAGCAACTTTAAAAGATAACAGGGCAACAGTACATTAAGTATACCTACCATTTTTCACCAGAAATTAAAATTGTTAGAAAGGAATCACTGATGTAGCATTAGAAATGATGATAAAGTCAGCATCTAAAAGTACCTACAATGAATCAGTACTCACCTGCATTTGTAGCATAGACTAAATACTGTAAGTTACAAAATATAATTAAGTATTACAAAACCTACCATTACCAAGATGAGACAATATTTTCACTCAGAGAATTCAAGAAGGAATTTCCTATAGAAGTTACATTCCATTAAATCAAATCAGGCTTTAATTATCCATTTAGGTACTCTACCTACAACAGCTGATGAAGTTAAAAACACAATTCAGAGGTTTTCTATAAATAAAGACCTTCAAAACCTATATAAATTATAATACATAGGATATAAATATCTTGTTTACATTATATGAACTGAAAATAACTATTTTCACCAAAATTATTTTTTAAATTGCCACCTGAAAACTGTGACTTTATAAATATTAGCCACAGGCGAAAAGGGAGCTAACAATCTCATAAATTTAATATTAAAAATACAGTGACCAAAGTACACTGCATTATGATTAAATCTGATAAGTTAAATGAGATTACTTATATCTTTCTATTGCCAGATAAATAACATCCACATAAAAGTTTCAATAAATTGGTTATGTACTAGAAAACTTTAGGGAAAAATAACAACCTTATTTATTTAATTATTTTTTTACAAATTACTTTACTAAAGGTAATATAATATGAGCACGCACGCAGTTACAGCAGGCTGTAGTTCTTGGGATTACTGAGCACCGATGTACCACAATTTCACAGTAATCCCGAGAGCGAGACACCAACGAGTATAATTGAATAGTCAAACGAACTTACCTGTAAGTGAAGTTCGACGGTAATTATACTCGTTGCTGTCTCGCTCGAAGATGATGAGTCCCACCTAGCGTTGCCGGATAGAAATATTCCGAAGTATTCCCGTCGTAATAATTGCGTAGCATTCGAAAGTATTGAGTAGTATTCGGAATTTTTCGCCAAGAGTTCAACTATTCACCGCTAGATGGCGACACAATTACCATTGCAAATTACAGTACCTAATAAATGTTGCGTGTTGGTGTATTCATATCCGAGAATCTTCCACCATTCTTAATTATCCTTATCAGTAAACCTTGATCACTGCAGCAGCAGAAAGCGTATGCAGGCGAGCACTAACGACGGAAGTTGTACAGTTACAGCTTTTACCTGCTAGATAGCACTAATACCAGTGACACGTTCATTCATAAAACTGAGAATAATATGATTTGAAAACTTCCGAATATTACTTTCATCTACTCAGATATGTACCTACTTACGTAATAAGTTTTTGTTTGCGGTTTAGGTGTGCAAGTGTAATTTTGCGAGAATACTACGTACATAGAGAGGTTAATACATAGGTAGGTAATAAAATTTATTTATTTTATTTATTTATCACAAACACAACTATCATTACAGGCAATAATCCTAATGCGGTAGCGTGGTCTTTAGTTACATTCTAAATTACAATTAAAGCTACTAGCTATATATTAGCATAACATAATACAAATAATGTTACCTTTGTGAATTCATTCAGAGAGCAATTAAATAAATCTATCCTATCAGCAGTGTCATTCGGTGTATGCAAGGCTCGCGTCAGGGGCGCTTTACTGAGCAGGTTGGTTCGCGCGCGTGGCACTGCTAACAACCGTGGCCGTCGGCGTCGCAATGCGTACTTATCAGGCACATTCACACATATCTCCTTCAAAACACCACCATTAAACACCTTACCGCGCAACAGCTTAAAAATATACGTGGTAAAAGCCAGGTCCCTTCTTGTCTCCAGTTTGTTGTACCCAACCATGCCAATTACGAACAAGGTTGGGTACATCAACGGATAGAAGGGGTAGACCCCGTAAAGTTTCATATACAAATACCTGATAAATTTGTTCTGTATGCGCTCCAACATAAGACTATATTTAATCTCATGTGGAGCCCATATGACAGCATTACACTCAAGTTGAGTTCTTATCAGAGCATTATACAATGCTGTAACCGCTGTAATGTTTGTAAAACCCGATGCCCTACGGAGTATGAAACCCAGGCTTCTATATGATTTTTTACAAACATTTATAATATGTTCACGAAATGTGAACTCGGTGTTCAGGCGCACCCCCAGATCGCGTACCTTTTCTACCCGCTCAATTGGCGTGTCATCTGACGCATACCCGTGATGATGTGGCACTCTCATTCTGCCAAAAGTTATAACCGAGCATTTTATTACATTAAATTGCAGCTTATTCTTCCTGCTCCACTCTGCCACACTATCTACAGGAAAAGTTTTTAACCAGTGCGCAAATTTTTTTTGGTGGTTCAAAATCAGTAATAGAACACATTCCCATTATTTATTCAATATTTTTTTTTTTTTTTCCTACTTTAAATCAGCAAAATATGGACACAATCTATTCGTAATAATATCAATGGGCGCGCGCGGCGCGGCGGCCGGCCCAAGCGGCGGTGTTGAACCTCCCCTCCCTCACCGGGCGGCAAGGCGACGCCCGCGCGCCGGGTGCTGTGACCGACAGTTCGCTTATCGCACGCGCTGTCGTGTGACATCGCGTCTAATCGCTTTCCCGCGCTGCACGTGTGTCGTACTTGTACAGACCTACCGGTCACGATGTCAGACTTCACTAACCGCGAGTTTTATGAGATGGTGCGAGTGTATGTACTGAGTGGTGAAAGGTTGCGAGCAGCTCACAGAGCATACCTCGAATGCGAGCCCATGGAATCCTTAACCCCGTGAAAGGAAAAGACCATTTTAGCGGCATAAGGTATTAAGTAATGTAAATTTAATTGATAATAATGCTTTATTTTCTGTATTTTGATGGTCCTAAGCCCATTAAAGTATGAAGGAAAAATTGGAATTACTCTTCTAATAACTTCAGGTCACGGCCTAAACATAAAAAAGTCTAGTTCGAATCTGATAAAATAAGCGATCAATACATTGTAAGTATTGTAACCCACGTAAATACCTACGCCGGCGAATCGAGCTATCACACAGCTGATAGGTAGGTACTTTCGCGCGTTCCGCTTCGCCGCTCGCCGCCGCACGGAGGGGTATTTGATCCAAAAAGCTGGCCAAAATTATTTAATGTGTTTGTGTATCTACAATTGCTCTCTAGTATACTGTTCTCGAGTGAAAATGACATGAAAAGTTTTTTTGACTTTTTTTCAGGACAATAAAATTAAAAATATTTCAAGTTCACCAATTTTTTTAATTACTAGTATAATACAGCTTATACAATAAATATTTACAATAATTAGTCACTATATTCGTGTTCCGAATCACTTTGTGGGTTTTCGTCATCATCATCATCATCAGTACTCTCGTTACTGGCGCTGGTCACAGATAGATTTGAGATTTCAGCAGGAAGTAACATTCCAACGGTTTCTTTTAAAAATGGTTTGGATTTTTTACTTGATATAGGTTTCACGCCTGTCAAAAATGGATCTGAGCGCAACAGTAACCTGTTAACAATGTCCCGGTTACAAGCTTCCCGGGAAAATTTTCATGAAAACCCAAGCCTGTACTGGCGAAAATGCTTGTTGCAGGCTTCCGCGGCTTCTTCGGACAGCTGTCCTATTGGCAAAATTGCCGAAGAAATAACAACAGCCCCATGAATGAGGACTTTGTGCACTGTTGGAGGCATGGGATACCAAGCATAAAGCTCAACATACAGTTTGGCGGTGTCGAAACAATATTTGCCAAATTTTTCTGTGTCAATCTTTAGACCACTGGATATTGTTTCCAAAATTACTTTGTGACGATATAAAAGGTCTTCATTGACGCCTGTAATTTCCGATGTTTTTTTTATGTCCATATAAAATCGCCTGGAAGAATTGCCGTCATTTGTATTGCCGAAGCCTTGTTTTGGGAAATCGACCAACAAACCAAGCTCCTCTTTAAATGCTTCCTGAATGACCTTCTTTCTCTCATCTATAATCTTCTGGTTTGGGCTATTTTTTCTCACTTGCCATTGTTTAATTGGTAATTTGTACGACAAGTGTAGCACACTTTCGAAGAATCGTATTCTGGCATGCAATATTGATAAGCCAAACGTCAAATTTTCAGAGTCTGAAGGCTCAAAGACGGACATATCACTCAGATCGTTAAAATTCTTTGAAGTCGCGCCACATATAAAGCATCTCTGTGTGTATTTTGTACCTGTCACGGCATTGCAGACTTTTCCATCCACCATTGTGAAAAGCAGGTTGTGTTCCACATTAACTGAGCCACAAATCAACTTTAATTCAGTTTTCTGGAGAGCATTAATCTTTCCTTTAATGTAATTAACCTCTTCATTGGTGATATCCGTTGTCTCGTGGACGAATCTTATACGGATTGGCCTGCAGTACCTGGGTGATGACGGAGTTGGGTTTTGCCATATTACTTTCTTTTCATCATTATTTGTCACAAGTTGCAGGTATACAAAAGAGCTTTGAAAGATATTTGCATCACTTTCGGCTTTACTCTCAAATTTCTGTTTATATTGATTTTGCTGGGAGCCGTCACATCCCCATTTTGAAATCAACTGAAGATTATTTCTCTCTCCTTCAGGTACTCTCTCCAAAACTTCAGACAAACTTAAACATAGTCGACTAGTGGTAAGGTCCAGTAACTGTTGCAACTCAAGTTCAGCACAAGTCGATGTTACTCTATACCATTCGTTTGGGGGGTAACATTCTGATTTCGCTCTCTGTAACACAGTATAGCATGGGTATTTGGTCTTGTCCACGTTTCTTATTATTTCATACTGCCTTCTCGTTAGTTCAGCTTCAACAAATACTGATAAAGCCTGTGTCGGTGAAAGCTGTTCTTTCGAGAATATCCTCCTTGTCATGGCAATTTTATATTTTTTTGACCGAGTAGGAGTTGTTTCAGTGACATCTTTTATGACATTAGCTGCATCCACTTGCCCAATATTTCTTAAATTCATATGAGTAGCGAAACTCAATACATCTGAGGATGTTGTAGCTCTTAGGTCCTCCGTTTTACGCCTCTTAGATCGTTCACTTGAGTCCGAAAAAGTTTTGCTTGGACGACCAACTTTGACAAATTGATGGGTTTGTATTTTGATCGTTCCTCTTAACCATTCATCATTTTTCTTAAGAAATTTTGCTTCTGTGTTTCTAGCTGCAGACCACCTTTGTTTAAATTGATGTTTAAAATGTGAAAGCTGGTGTTTCATGTCTTTGCGCTTATTTTCTGGATAATTAGTAATATGCATCAGTTTTGTTTCAAGGTATTCCATTTTTTCCTCGAACTTTGTTCGGCATGACTCTTTAATTATGTCATATAAAGCTTTCCTCGTCATAAGAATGAATTTTACTGGTGGAACTGTCAACAAAACATAAAAATAATCAATACTAGAATGACCTGGAAAGTTGCGAGCGCATGGATGCAGCCTTTAAAAAATTGTTAAAAATTTGAGTGGTCTCTTTGGGTAAGAAATTATTACTGATTATTAAAGCTAATAGATTGGGCTATAATATCTTATGTAATATCATTGCTGGGCAAAGCTTGGAAGTATAACTAAATAACTCATGTTTACAAAAAATCATCTATATAAATTCTATTTTGATTGGTTACTTCAAACACGGAAATATTTACAAGGATTTCATAATAAAATGTTTTATATAGTGCTAAACTATGTACATACCTTCATCATCAGGATCCATTTTTAAAAACTTCGTTATATTACACCAATTCACTTATATTTTAAGAATATTAGGTTTGTATTTTATAGCTTCGACAAAGTTAACGTATAGCGTGTGCGACAGTCGACTTGCGAATGAACAGGTTTCGATTCTATTGTTCCGTGAAACAAAACAAGTGCGCAGGTAGCTAGCCCGAACCCTTGGCTAGTTCGGGGAATTCTCTCATAGGGTAAATACGTGGTTTGAAAAAAAGACTTTTGGCCAACTTTTTGAGCCAAATACCCCTCCGTGCGCCGGGTAGCCATGCAACCACTTTTAAAGTAAACATCTTTCGTTAACGATAACTTTTTTTTTTTGTACTATGAAGTATCAAAATAAAAAAAATATGTTCAATAAAACTCGTTTAAGTTTCATTTGTCAAAATTTGCGCAGTGGATAAAAACTTTTCCTGTATATCACGCTGCAACCGTGCACAGTCACTCAAATCTTTAATTGCCATAAGCAACTTAAGATCATCAAAATGTATTTATATTACTTATATGTATTATTATGTACCGACGTACCTAATGAAACAGTAATTATTATAATTATGTACTTATTTCAATTGTTTTTATAAGTAGGTAGGTACTTTCTTGAACTATTGAATGCGGTTGAGGACTACCTACTTATTCTACAAAGAAGGAAACGATTTTTTTTTATGTTAATATGTTTCCATAACCTACCTACTTATCTAATTATTTACTTAAATTTTTTCCATTAAGTACTCGTACCTATGTACATCGTAAAGCAAAAACTTTTTTACAAAATAAACTAAGCTTGTAAGTACATAATCCGCACAAAATCGACATATTCTAAACTCAACAATATAAAAATAAGCATAAAAAAGCAGTCACAAGTAGATAACTACTTACGCGAAATACGAGTATTCTCGCAGAGTAGGCTACTAGGGAATAATACCTCCATTGTTGATTTTATGAATGCGCGAGGCGGGTGGCTCGCCACGTGCAACACAACGTGCAGGCATCGCGTCAACGAGCGAGTAACGAGGGAAGTTCACCATTTACAGTTCTGCTCGTGCCCGCTATATGGCGTTAATTCAAGTTATTAAGTTAATTATTACTGCGGTAGTATTCCTTCCAATCGAAGTTTACTTTTGAATATTTCCGAATTATTGCGAATACTACCGAAGTTTTGCAACGCTAGTCCCACCCAACCCAAACATTCCTTGCTATATACCTAGGTATAATGAGCATGGGCCCTGTGTTGTAAAACCAATAAATCGCTATGAACTTAATGAAGATAGCTTGCAGAAGTAGATAGATGGCAGCACGCGTTAGGAAAGGGCGCGTTCATTTTATTGTTATTTCTTCAAAATTATGTGACTAGAGACTCGACTAAACGCCTACTACCATTGTATTCTCTCATCATCTTCGAGCGAGACAGCAACGAGTATAATTACCGTCGAACTTCACTTACAGGTAAGTTCGTTTGACTATTCAATTATACTCGTTGCTGTCTCGCTCTCGATGATGAGAGAATACAATGGTAGACGTTCAAAGACTAGTTGTAAAAACAATAAATCTTAATAAAAGTAATAAATAACGAGGATTTCTTATTTTTAACACAGGTATTAGATTAGCATTCAAGGTATGTACATGTACCAGTAGTAATCCTGTAACATTAATAATTACATATGAACAAAAAATATATAGGTACTTATTTCAAGTTGCACTAAATCATTTTAATTTGCAAATTAATAATCTTCAGAAAAGTTTATACTTATTGTTGATTATGATCAACAACAATATGAACTTTATAATTTTATTAGACAACAATATTAGTTGATAATTTATCAATAATAAACCTATTAATGTCTTGTATCAAATCAAACTAAAGTTGAGTAGAGTTTGTACGAGAATGTACTAATGTCAATTATATATTCGTCGCTTCATTCTTCAGATATAATATGTTTACTAAGTAGTCCCTTTATCCTACAGGCAACATCGCACGATTTCAGAGAATTTTTTTTTTTTTTTTTCTACCTACATTACGGTTCTTACGTCTTGTCTGTTTTACATTGTTCATTCCTTTTTCGTGCGAGGCAACGAGCGCACACGCTTAACAAAAATGCCGAAACGTAGTGCACAGGAGAAATTGGAGAGATACAAGCACAAGATTAAAAAATTAAAAGAAAAGGACAAGGAGAAATATCGGCGTCGAATACAACGACCATTCGATTCATCTGAGGATGAAAACATTGCAGGTTAGTTGAACATTATTAGGTACTAGGTGTCATAAGTGTTTACATCAATTTAACTCAAGTGTAAATCGGGATTGACTGCGAGTCAATTGCGATAACATGCTCGTAATTAGCTGCGAGCTAATTATGAGTCATGTTCTCATGACTCATAATTAGAAAATCTTAAATAGATATTTTTTATTTTATTTTATTGGGACAAAAAACAATTACACGTTACAATTTTAGTAGCTATCAAGCTAGGGTAGTAGAGGTAAACATGTAACCCACACCAATGTCCGCGGAATAAACTATTATGGAGAAATTAAACAAAACAAAAGACGCATCTACTGGAGGGGAAATAGGTTAGGAAGAATTCATAAATGATTGTGCAAGCAATTGAACAGCCATTCTTTTAAATTTTGTTTGGGATAGTGAAAATATATCAAGATCGAAAAAGTGTGTGTTATATATTTCTAAGAGACGACGGAGGGGCGCCCTTGCGCCAGCATTGGTTCTGCACTGTACAGTGTGGAACAGCCGGGGCAAGCGCGCCTCTCGCCGTAATACAGTTCTGGGTACAATATAACAAAGCTTATTGGTGATATCAGAGCAGTCAAAGTTGTTATTACATATGCCATGCAGCATCACAGCCATAAGTAGGGTTCGCCTGGACTCCAAGCCCAGGAGTTTATATGCTTTTAGTAGTTGTGCGTACGATAGTTTAGAACGGTGGCATTTATAGTGAATGGAGCGTAAAAAATTTTTTTGGACCCTTTCAGTCCTTTGCTTATATTTATCATATAAAGGACACCATATTGGGGCTGCGTATTCCAATTGGGAGCGTATTAAGGTTGTGTACAAGATTATAAATACTATAGGCTTTGTTAATAATGTTGTCAATGTGAAGGTTGAAATGCACATTAACTACGAATTATTATCCGCTAAACAATACTAACGCAAAACGCGTTAAGTACATACCTACCTCCTTATTCGCTCGCTATATTATCGTAATGTTTTATAGATACGAACAACGTCGAGCCCTGTGAACCACAAGATGGTCCACCAACCCTTTCATGTGAAGAAGGCCAACCGGTGGAAACTCCTGCCTTGCATACCAGACCTCGTGGAGGATGTGGCTGCTCAGCCAGTTGAGACAACCCCAGAAGTAAATTTGGATCCGGAGCTATTGTCTGCGTTGAGGTCTTCTACATCTTGTACGCCTGACTTCGGGGAAGATGTCCATGAGAGCTTAGCCAGTCTATGGACTCCCCTATTGAAGAAAGGATTATGCAAAGAGGATAAAGATAAGCTCATGAAAGAGCATCTTATACCCGCAAATTTCAAATTATTGCAAGCTCCGAAGTTGAACGCGGAGATTTCAGCCGCTGTATCAGACATAGTCAGAGGACGAGACAAGAAATTGATCGGTTTTCAACAACAGTTAGGAAACGGTACCGCAGCAATAAACAAAGCAATGGATTTGTTGCTTAAAACGAATAATAAAGTTCTGGCCTTAAAACATTTAAGCGATGGTTGTCGGTTGTTATCTGATTTGCACCATTATTTGACTAAAGACAGAATAAAATTAATTACCCCGAGTCTGGAACAGAACTTTATTCACGTCATTCAAGACTCAGAACGTGACGATACCCTGTATGGTCACTCGTTGTCCGAAAAAATAAAAGCCAGTATGGCCATTGAACAGCAAGGAACTCAGATAAGAAAAACAATGGCAAATCAGAAAAATATTATTCCTCAACAGTCGGTCACTCATCCGAACCCGTTCCGAATCCGATCCGTTACCCGTCGATTTTCGATCCACCGTGCGCGCCCCCCCTGGGGGGCGCGCACGGTGGATCGAAAATCGGCTGTAGAAGACATAGGATCTCCATGTCTTAAATGTTATTTTTTTTGCTGGAAATGACTTCTGCCGATCATTACTGTTCTATAAAATGTCATAAGAAGTAATTGTGTGCACAAATGGAAGAGTTATAATTTTTATAAGAAAAAAATGTATGGAGCTGACATGAAAAATGAGGATATCTCTGGAATCCATTATATCGCCATTATATCCTTGCACACTGTTATAGTACTATTTATTTGTGAATTTTTGACATACTTAATATCGCGATATCACTTGTGATTTTTTTTTTTTTAATCTTCAAAATTAAAAAAAAAAAAAAAGTATATGATACAGTTTAATGCTTAAATATGGCTATACCACGTGTAATTTACAATATTTTTTATGCTTAGACCAAAACATTCTAAGAAATCACAAAGTCGTATTACCTACTTTGTGATTTTCATTTGAAATGACATGGTAATTATGAATTACGTAATACGTAATCTTGTCTAATGCCTCAAGTCCACATTAGCTAATGATTAATAAAACTTAATACCTATATACCTGTTAAAAGGATACGTACCATAATGAGGGTAATTAGATAAACGTGATCATTAGTCAATAACAATAAATGGTAAACTATTGTATGATTAAAAATAAAAGAAAATTATAAAAAAAAAATATTAACTTAACCTAACCTAAGCCTAACATAAACAATAAAAGTTAACTTATTTTATACTTCGTCACCATCAGAATTCACTTCAGAATCAGGCTCTACAATAGATATAACTTCTAAGAACTCTGTTGGAGGTGTCTTCCTGATCCTGAAGTTTCAGTAGTTCTACTGTTTCCTTAAAGTATGTCTGCCTCTTGTGGGCATTTAATTTTGGTCTTGTGGAAGAAATTAGAGGATCAGAAGAGACGATAAGCATATTGAGGATATCCTCGTTTTATGCTTGTCTACTCTTTTTCCTCGAATGGTGTTCTCTGAACCTCCTAAAGTCTTTGTTTCGGGCCTCTGAAGCTTCTTCCGAAAGACTTCCAATTGGTACAATAGCATTTTCTGCAATTATGTCCCCTCCGTGAATCAACAATTTGTGGACGGTTGATGACATGTAGTACCAATCGTACAGTTCCACGTATTTTTCAGCGGTTGTTCTAGCGTATTCTTTAAATTTCGGCACGTCTACAATCTCTCCAGATGTGATAGCTTGCAGAATCACAGCAAATCTGCGTATTAGGTCTTCATCTAATCCAGTGATCGCTGCAGTTTTATCAGGAAATTCAAAAAAACCGCCTTGCTGTGTTCCCGTCATTAGTTGTGCCTGATCCTTGCTTAACGATGTCAATCAAAAGGTTGAGATCATCTTTGAATCGATCTTGAATGAGTTTTTTTCGTGAATGCAATAACTCTTGATGACCTTCTCCTCTTGCAGACCACTTTTTGAAGTCGAGACGATACGCTATGTGTAGAAGACATTCCATCACATTAATGCGGGCATGAAGTGATGATAATCCGAACTCATACACACCAGAAGCAATGGTTTTTGACGCAATGACATCTAACTTATTCATTTCTGTAGGCTTAGCCAAACACAGGTAGCAGGCCGCATTTGACTTAGATTCAGACAGATATGTACAAATTTTGCCGTCAATCATCGTCATCATTAATTTGTGACTAATTTCATGTCCTTGACATTTTGAGGGAACGAGAGCTTCAATTTCGTTATCCATTGCAGTTTTTTCATTTATGACAACGTCTTTGGTTTCTTTCACAAAACTAAACTGGACTGGACGGCAATACCTAGGTGAGCAGGGTTTTGGATTCACCCATACGGTATCACCGTCAGCTGTCAACTTTAATGGAACCAAAGAGGTCATAAATATGCTGGAATCATCTTGACCACTCTCTATGTTTTGCTTATATCTACTTTGGTTAGATGCACGTCAAATCCCCACTTTGATATTAATATCAATTGTTTATCTTGTATCGCATCAGGACTACGAATAGTTTCAAAAATTCTGTTCACTGTTAAATCTAGTAACGCTTGTAGTGCAATCTTAGCAGATGAATCCGTTACAGTCACAAATGTCTTCGGAGGGTAGCACTGTAGCTTAGCTTTTTGCACTTAATAGTAAGACGGATATATCTCCTTTGAACCTTCTCGAATAGTCATTTCCCTTAATGTGATATATTGCCATTTCGATAGTTTTAATGAAAGTAGCAAACCCAGTGCTTTTTCTGGTGAAAATATTGTTTTTTTTTTTTTAATCCTTTATTAAAAAGAACTAGGTTCTTAATAATTAATTACAATCTAGCCTGTAAGACTAATAAGCAATTTTAATCTAACCTAATTTTTTACTTGATAATTATTTTAAAACTTAGAATAGTGCTGATTGTACTTTACACAAGTTCGTTCCACTTTCTTAGAGTCTGATAAAATATTTAAAAACACTTTGTTCATGTGTTATATGTGTGTCATTGTCACTATTATTTCTACACTTTTACACTACACTAACTCAAAAGGTTTTGTTCGTTTTAGTCTTCGCACTATATTTGTTTGGTCTAACAGCTGAAATGCCTCGATGTTCACATGTCGGTGGAGTCGGTGTTCATGAGCCTCAGCAAATTTTTGGATTATGTTGGTGACTGGTTCCATTTTTAGGTCACGATGGAGGTCGTCATTTCTTATATACCAGGGCGCATTAACAATACTCCTGAGTACCTTATTCTGGAATGTTTGTATAATTTTGATGTTGGTTGGTTTGGTACAGCCCCACAGTTGGATGCCATACGTCCATATTGGCATAAGAATATGCTTATATAACAAAATTTTGTTATGTATCGATAGGCAGGAACCCCGTCCAATCAACCAATACATGTTTTTAAAACGTATATCTAGCTCCTGCCTTTTCTTTTTAACGTGCGCTTTCCAGTGCAGTTTCGCGTCAAGCGTTATGCCAAGGTATTTGGCTGTATTGGCGTATGGCACTTGTTGGCCATTTATGAAGATTGGGTGGTAATCATAATTCTTGTTGGTGAAATCAATGTGAAGTGACTTCGATTCATTCAATTTGATTCTCCATTTTTGTGCCCAGTCATGAACTTCATTTACAGCGATTTGTACTTTTTCGATTGCTTCCGTATGGCATGACCCTGTAGCCATAATGGCAGTATCGTCCGCAAAGGTTGCAATAGTATTATTTTCCAGCTCTGGTATATCATACGTGTACAACAGGTAGAGGACTGGACCCAGCACACTACCTTGAGGCACGCCAGCTTTAATCATTTTTAACTTTGAAAAGGCATCCTCGTGCCTTACTCGAAACATTCTATCTGTAATGTATGATAGCAAGATATCGGCAAAATCATTTGGTAGCAACAATCTTAGCTTGTATATCAAACCCTTATGCCAAACTCTATCAAAAGCTTGTGCCACTGAAAATATTGTTGAAGGAGCTGGTTTGTTCAACATTTCCTTGATTTTTGCTGCTGCTTCTGGATTTTGGAGCATATGTTCAATAACAGATGCAATATCCTCACGACCATCTCCTTTCAAAAGTGCTGCAGCTGAATAAGCTACTTCATTAGGGTCATCGCCTATATGTTCATCAGATCGTCTCTTCTTCTGCTTGTTACTTAGATCTTCAAACGGCTTTCGAGATCTTTTTGTCATCGTTGAAGTTGATTTCATTGTTGAAGTTGATGGTACAGGTTCAGGTACAGGTTCAGTAGAAATATTTTCACTTGTTGATTCTTGAATGAGTAAATTGGTTTGCACGCAGTTTGGCCAGTCAATATTTGCCTCAAGCCAATTACTGTAATCACGTCTAAAAACTTCACTTTTCCTGTGGGATCGTAACCATCTCTTTTGAACCGCCCGTGTAAATCTTCGACAAAATTCTTTCGCGGTAACACTGTCTTCATCTGAAAGGCTAGAGCCCAGTCGAATAACAAGTGTGTTGAACAATATTTCATGATCGAAAGACGAAGCATCCTGATTGCTCAGAATAACAAACAAATTCAAATTTGTAATAATGCTTTCCATTATTCACGATCACTGAGTAAAAAGACACGGTAGGATAGATGTTAGTATTAGAAATGCTCTAAATGAACTGAAGTTTTGAATCCAATGTTTGACTATTTATTGTTATTGACTAATGATCACGTTTATCTAATTACCCTCATTATGGTACGTATCCTTTTAACAGGTATATAGGTATTAAGTTTTATTAATCATTAGCTAATGTGGACTTGAGGCATTAGACAAGATTACGTATTACGTAATTCATAATTACCATGTCATTTCAAATGAAAATCACAAAGTAGGTAATACGACTTTGTGATTTCTTAGAATGTTTTGGTCTAAGCATAAAAAATATTGTAAATTACACTTGGTATAGCCATATTTAAGCATTAAAATGTATCATATACTTTTTTTGTTTTTTTTAAATTTGACGATTAAAAAAAAAAATCACAAGTGATATCGCGATATTAAGTATGTCAAAAATTCACAAATAAATAGTACTATAACAGTGTGCAAGGATATAATGGCGATATAATGGATTCCAGAGATATCCTCATTTTTCATGTCAGCTCCATACATTTTTTTCTTATCAAAATTATAACTCTTCCATTTGTGCACACAATTAGTTCATATGACATTTTATAGAACAGTAATGATCGGCAGAAGTCATTTCCAGCAAACAAAATAACATTTAAGACATCGAGATCCTATGTCTTCTACAGCCGATTTTCGATCCACCGTGGGGCGGGGAGGTCAGAGGAGACCACCAGTGGCGCCACGTCGGCCATATCCATCGCAGTCTCAAGCGCAAGCGAAGTGCTCCTACGCATCGAAGAACCGTGCGTCACAACAGAAATAACCAAGGTACACGCAGGTAGACTACGATTCTTCCTCAGTTGTTGGTCTCACATAACTAAGTTGCGCAGTTGCATACGCAGTTGTGTTATCATGGATAGAACATGGGTTTACAATTCCCTTTTGTACTCCAATGACTCAGCCTATCGTACCAGTTTGTAGCTTTACTTCCGATGAGGCTCGAGCATAGAAATATAAATAACAGAGAAATATAAATAATATTTTTTTTTTTGTTTACTTAATATATTTTTTTTTACTTACTTATTGTTTATTTATATCATCTTATTATATGTATATCGTTTTTTGTTTATAATTTTTTCAGCAACTTCCAAAAATTTTAATACAATAATAAATGGGAGAATCGATAAGTTTCCGATTTAGTCAATCACTAGCGTATATGTAAAATAAATGGCTTTTGCACAGCATAATGATAGCGAACGATGTTTTCGTGTGGGTGAGTTGTACGGTGCATGGTAAATGCACGCTGTGTTTGATGGAATAAGGTTTATAATTGATTGTGTAGTACGTTCTGATTTGTAAATTGCAAGTGTGAGCGGGACCTCGTATTTATTGGGTTTACTGATCGCATGTGTAGTTGTAGGCTAGAGAGTGGGGATAAATCGAAGACATTGGGTTTCGATACATTTTCAACTACCGGGCATATCTCCTTCTTTCTTATATCTATGGGCTCGAGATATGAATGTAGCAATTAATAAATTATTAGAACTCAGGGCTATATCAAGTTGTATTCCAACTCATGACCAGTACATATTAAAAATATTCTTGGCACCTAAAGCTAATGGAGGAAAGCGGTTTACTTAAGAAAACAGTATTATGTATAGGTAATAATTACGAGGAATGTGTTATTAATGTACGCGAAACCCTAAAACTTCTAGAATGTTTGGGTTTCATAGCTAATTATGATAAAAATTCATTAAAACCTTCTAAAATATGTAAATTTCTAGGATTCGTATATAATACACATAATATGCCTTTATCGTTACCTACTGATAAGCGTAATAATATTAATCAGTTAGTTAAAAAGTTCTCGAAGTTGCCAAAATGTACAATTCGAGAGTTTGCGCAATTAATAGGTGTTCTGCAGTGCTATTCTCTAAAAGACAATTTCATAGCTGTAAGCTGCGACGAACTCGTCGTCGAGACAGCCTTGAGATCGACCGAGCGTGTAGCGTTGATTCAAACTGTATTCACTAACGTATTTGTGGTCGTCGACGAACCCTAGGCTGTTTCCTCCCATCGCTGTTTCGTAGACGAACTAAGAGCTTGAAACAAATTCTTTATATTATAATCGATAAATCTCGACTGAGAGTTTTAGGGGTTTAAAATATATGTTAGAGGTCTATCTTTAAGTATTTTAAGGAATATAGTAAAACTATTAAACAAATATCATAATGTAATTGAGTTTGCATATTTATTATTACATTTTGAGGCTGAATGACGATTCCTTTGCCTATTTCAAGCAACGCGCGACGATGAATAAAAAAAACATCACTCACAACAATCACAAACGACGCGACGCTATCAAAACCACTTGAAGTTGAATTTGTTTTTAGTTTGAAAACTTTTAGGTGTATTTGTATATTCATTATTCGTAACAGCGAGTGTTTGCAACATAGGTAGCGGAAATCGAATATATTTACAGATGTTCTTATTATTCAGAGCATCAACAACTTCGTGGATTGCCCTAGCAGAGAAGGCTGAGATATATAAGTGTCTACATTCTTGCCAATGATTTTTTGGTAACTTCCACTAGCCAAAAATGATATAGTGCATAATATCTGAAACATCAGGAATTCAATAATGGTGTGTGGTTAGGTTAGGTTAGCCATCATATCTCAAGAAACCTAACTGTAAACAAACCTTTAACCTCTTGGTTAAATAAACCACTGGAACGAACTCGCGGACGCATACGAGTATAAGGAGTTATATAATTTTCCAATATATTAATTAAATCCTCAGAAAGTCTGTAAATATGGGTAAACTCTGTATCACGGGATATTGTTTAAAATTTTCTTATTTGTTTCGCCTGTCGAGCTTTGTTCAAATCATCACTTTTTTTAGCTTCTTCTAATACATGTAGCCATGTAGCTCTATAATTAACCGAGCTGCCATTCTATTCAAATAAGATTCTAAAAGTATTATATAGCATATAGTGTATTATGTAGTGTAGTATTGTAAAGTATTATTATTTTTGTCAAGACTCTGCGGTGTTTATTGTAGCTTTTGGATTTGACAGTTAGAAGCGAGGCTGCGGGCGAGGCTGTGAGCGACTTCGTGGCTGTTTTTTCTTAAAGAATACCAAAATGTATGAAGAACTGTCAATATTGCCCTCCGTAACCTCCGTTGGGTAGTTTCAACTCACGGCCGTCACAGCCTTGAGCGCTAGTGTAGCTTTACGAAGCTTAGTGAATACTAAACTGAGATTCACCGCTGCGGCAGCGCTGGACAACAACGATGTATCCTTAGAGAATAGCATTGCTGGTCGCAGCTTGTCTAGCTGTTCGATATGGGTTTATTTATACAAAATTGTTGGAACGTCAGAAATTCCTGGCATTACAACAACATAATAATAATTATGAACATAAGATCAATATTCCCGAAAGTGTTATAGAAGACCAGGAAGACCTTAAATGGTGGCGTAATCATATTTTCACAGCCATGTGTCCTATTAGAAATCAAAGTTATATTAAATAAATAATATTCAGACGCTTCTAGAACGGGTTGGGGTGCTTTTTGTAGTGGCGAAAAAGCCCATGGCAAATGGAAAGCCATAGAAACGAGACACCATATTAATAACTTAGAACTTCTGGCCGTATTTCTAGGATTAAAAAGTTTCGCCCGTAATAACTATAATTGTGCAATATTGTTGAGGGTAGACAATACTACAGCAATTAGTTACATAAATCGCCTAGGTGGAATTCAGTTCCCGCATCTAAACGATCTGACAAGAAACATTTGGCAATGGTTTGAGAAGCCTATTATTTGGTTGTTTGCATCTTACGTGAACACGAAAGATAATTATGCTGACGAAGAATCTAGAGAGATTATTCCTGATACAGAGTGGGAGTTATCAGAGCACGCTTATCAAATTATTAAAAGACGGTTTGGTTGTCCTGATATTGACCTATTTGCTTCTCCCGACAATGCCAAATGCAACTTGTTTGTTTCTTGGAAACAAGAACCCGATGCATACGCCGTAGACGCTTTTACTCTGAACTGGCAATCCAAATACTTTTACGCTTTACTGCCTTTTTCCTTAATTTTAAAATGCTTACGCGAAGGGTTATTGAAGATCCGGCGGATCCGGCGGGACCTCATGGCGGCATGGAGAGTGCGATTGTCGCAACCCAGCGCTGGGCACGCCACAATTGCGGCGATAAGTCCCCTCTTTGAGGAGTGGCTAGAGAGGCGCCACGGCGTCCTCGCCTTCCGCTTGACGCAGATCCTCACCGGACACGGTTGTTTCAGGAGGTTCCTGTTCAGGATAAAGCGGGAGGAAACGCCCGGGTGTTACCATTGTGTGGATCGCCCGGAGGACACGGTGGAGCATACGGTGGAGGTCTGCCCGGCTTGGGCGGGGCACCGCCGTGTCCTCACGGAGGCGATCGGCAGCGGCGATCTCCCGCGTCCGGCCCTGGTTCAGGCCATGGTCCGGAGCGACAGTGCATGGGAAGCCGTCACTTCCTTCTGCGAAGCAGTAATGCTCGCGAAGGAGGAGGCGGAGCGCGAGGGAAATGCAAGATGCGCGCCCTCGCGCCCCTAGTCGCCGCAGGAGACGGCCCGGGCGTCGGGAGTCGCGAGCCGACTTCCGGCCACCGTAGGCGCGGGCTTGCGGACGGTGGGCAATGGGTAGCTCGCCGTCCGATTAGGATCAGGCCCGGGTCGACGGCGCGTTGTGTTCCACGCGCGCCTCAAAGAGATGTCAGCACCAACTGACGGGGTCCGTAAGGGCCAATGCCTGCCAGGGTTGCGAGTTTGTCCGAAAGGGATATCGCGGCCCCGGCACACAGGCAACGGAAGGAACACGGGTGGGTTTTAGTCAGTAAAAGTCTGACACTCCCTCTCGCTCCGCCCAGAGCGGGAGGAGTCATTTGATGATTTCCACCCCAAAAAAAAAAAAAAACAGCCATGGTACCCACTTCTACAAAGTGTACTAGACTCCCATATACTTTATCTGAACCCTAGTAAATTTCTTCTTCAATCTCATTTCAGGGAATACCATCCGCTGCACACCAAGCTTACCCTGGGTGTCGCGAGGCTTTGCGGATGGCATTCATCCGTCGCGGGACCCCGCTCGACTCATTAAATCTAATGATGGCTTCGCTAGCCCACAATACTATCAAACAATATAATGTCACATTAAAACTTTGGTGGCAGTACTGTTCTTTGCATAACATTGACGTTTTTAGTGGTTCAAAAACATCTGTTCTTTCCTTTTTAGCGGAGCAATTTAATAAGGGTTGTTCATATGGCTGCCTTAATAGCCACCGCTCCGCGTTGTCGCTGATTCTAAACTTTAATGTAGGTTCCGATAATTGTATAAAACGATTATTGAAAGGAGCTTACAAACTTAAGCCCAATAAGCCCAAGTATACTTCAACTTGGGACCCGCAATTGGTACTCAATCATGTGTCCAATTGGTACCCTAATTTAGAACAAAGTATGGAAAAAATTACCAAACAATTCGTTATTTTATTAGCACTGCACAGCCCATAGGGTACAAACATTTTCTTTTATTGAATTAGATAATAATTATATCAATTACTCCAAGCGGTGTTAAGATAGCCATAACAGATGTTATTACGACTTCTGCTCCCGGACGAGATCAGCCGGTATTGTTTCTACCCTTCTTTCGAGAAAATATTAATTTATGTCCTGCTTCAGTCCTCAAAGATTATATTTTGGTTACAAAAAATATGAGGACAACGAATGTAGGAAATCTCTTACTCTAAGAAACCACACAAAGCTGCCACAGCTCAATCCATCAGTCGATGGATAAAGCACGTGCTGTCAGAAAGCGGTGTGCACATTCAGTGCACACAGCACGCGACATGCTGCCACGTCAGCCGCTCGCGTCGCCGGACTCAGTATTGACACGATTAGAAAGACAGCAGTTGGACCAGCCCGTCTTTAGCTTTTGCCCGATTTTACGACCGACCAATCCTAGGCGATGATCATTTCGCGAACGCAGTCGTGTTTTCTATAGTTAATTGATTACATTAAGCAATTATTGTTTATTTTTACAATAATTAAGAGTTAAGTTGAGCTGTGATTTATACGTATCATTTTCATTATTAAAAAGATACATTATCCGAACAAAACTTGTTTCTCTGAAAATCTACTTAGTAAACATATTATATCAGAAGAATGAAGCGACGATTATATGTATAATAGATGATCAAACGAACTTCCTAAAGTGAAGTTCGATCATTATTATATGAGTCGCTTCATTCGAAGATATAATAACCCTCCTCTCCCATTAAAATATAACATTTCATATCTTTCAGTAATTTTAACCCTGAAAGTTTTGTTTATAACGAATCTCTAAAAAGAATGAACAATGTCAAACAGACAAGACGTAAGAACCGTCATGTAGGTAGAGAAAAAAATAAATAAATATATTCTCTGAAATCGTGCGATGTTGCCTGTAGTATAAAGGGACTACTTAGTAAACATATTATACCTTCGAATGAAGCGACTCATATATTTAGCTCACAGATTTATTGTTTTTTTTTTTTTTTTTTTATATAATAAGTAAGTTAGCACTGTCTCGCAAGCATTTAGGACTTCTAAAGAACTACAGCCTACTGTAACTGCGTGCGTGCTCATATTATATTACCTTTAGTAAAGTAATTAGTAAAAATATAATTAAATAAATAAGGTTGTTATTTTTCCCTAAAGTTTTCTAGTACATAACCAATTTAACCTTAGTGTTATCTGTGTGTATTTATTGAAACTTTTATGTGGATGTTATATCTGGCAATAGAAAGATATAATCTCATTTAACTTATCAGATTTAATCATAATGCAGTGTACTTTGATCACCGTATTCTTAATATTTAATTTATGAGATCGTTAGCTCCCTTTTCGCCTGTGGCTAATATTTATAAAGTCACAGTTTTCAGGTACTTAGCAATTTTAAAAATAATTTTGGTGAAAATAGTTATTTTCAGTTCATATAATGTAAACAAGATATTTATATCCTATGTATTATAATTTATATAGGTTTTGAAGGTCTTTATTTATAGAAAACCTCTGAATAGTATTTTAGATTATTAGAAATATCAAAACTTTTTGATAATGTGTAGGTATCATTCAGTTCTTATTCTGCATGGCTAAGTCTCATATTTAGACTCACAAAGCCATAAATGTACCTTATTAGGTACTTATACCTATATCATCATCATCTTGTCCATATCCCAATGTATTTGGGGTTGGTGCTACAAACAGTTTCTTCCATACTTCTCTATAGGTCGTATATATTATTATACATATTATGTAGGTATATAAGGGTACCTGAATATAACAAATTTCATAACTCACACTTTTTCTGTATGGTAGATACAGCAGTATTAGCTAATATACATTGTTTCTCATTAAAATCTGTCAGAACATATTTATCACAAGAAAGCAATAAATTAATGTGAAGCTGACCTTCATTCTTAATTCATTGCAGATATGCAGTCTGAGAGCTACATGATATTCCCCACCGTGTGAGGATCTGTAGATATCTCTTTTTTCTTAATGAATTTCCCAAATGTGGCTAAGTTTATAGACCACCATTGAAGATCATGTGTATGCAGGATCCAATAAACCTGATTATGATAATTGTCATCATTAATTTCTTTACTTGTAATAATTAATAACTAGACCAAAAACGGATAAAAAATTCCAATAACCTGAGTATGAAATCTAAACTTAAAATGGTTTTAACCAATTGCAATAATGAAAAAAATATGCTTATTAACTTCAAGCTGTTATTTGTTTCTCTCATTACAATGTCAGAGTTATGTTGTGTTATTGGAAACAATTAGACCTAGAAAGTTTACAATACTGTTTTGGTATAAAATCTAACTCTTTCAGTATAGGTATCCAGTGTTGACTGTGCTTTCCAAACACTAGGTATGTGAATGTTTTCGATTCAAAGAAGACCATCTTGTATATACATACGAGTATATCTGATAACAAAGCCTCTTTCTGTTAAGTAAGCTATAATAGGTTTCATGTTTCCGGAGCCAAACAAAAGGCAAGCATTATTGATACCTAGTATAATTTTCTCTAGGACCGCATCTTTTACATCTGTGGTTACCAGAAAGTAAATTTCTGTAGTTTTCTACTGTTTGGTAGTTTTTCCAACTTGATATGTATTATTTTAACAATACTAACATATTCCAATTCAAAGTAAGAAGTAATGTCCCATTGGGCTTTTAAACAAGAAATAATTGACAAACAAAACTTGTCATGTATAAAAAATAACTAAGTATAGTATTTAAAGAAAGGTCATGAATTAATTTCAGATTTTAACTGTAAGGACTCTAAAGAATTTGTCATTCAATAGAGTTTGCTGTGACTTATGTAAAAGTGGGGTTGTATACCTTACATATAAAACATAGCACTTAAACATTTTGACACGCGAACTTCGTCTCCGTGATTTTGTTCCGATTAACGGTTAAAATGTCCAAATTTAATGTCGAATTAGCATTCAACGATTTGATGAAGAAAGTGTCAGCATTGACAGCAAAAATTGCGGCTCAAACAGCAGTGATTGAGTCGCAAAACAAGAAAATTGAAGATCAGCAGCAGACGATTGGAAATTATTTTGTCGCAATCACGGAACAGACGAGGGTACTTGCAGATTTGTCCACTAAAATTGAGAAGATCGAAGTTCACGTTGCTTCAATGGGTACTTCGAAGAGCGAGAGGGAAAAACCAGTCGGGATACCTTCTACGCAGCGTGCGAGTGAGATAAACGTTGGTAGTGTTGGTAAAGAATCATACGAAAAGGTGACGGAACGTACGCGCCGAGCGACTGAGCGAGCCAAGAATAAGGCTGCGTCCACACTGCAGAAAACCAGCGTGAGTTTATTGGAAACCGCTGAGAGAGTATCGGATGATAAGATTGTGTCCGAAGAATGGAAAGTAGTAGCTGATAATAAAAAACGAACAAAAAAGGTTACTGCCATACAAAAAGGAGGAAACACTCAAATTGCTACGCTTCAAGCAATTCAGAGGAAGAAGTTTTTGCATGTTTGGTCACTATATCCGGATACAACGGAGAAGGCAATAGGTGAACATGTGGAGGGAATCTGTGGATCTGCAGATATTAAGGTTGAAAAAATTGTTCCGAAAAGTGCAAGAGACTATGCGTCATTTATGATTGGAGTTCCGGAATCCCTTTTTGATAAACTAAATAACGTGGATAGTTGGCCATTAAATGCTCAATACAGCCAATGGGTGTGGTTTCGAAACTCCCGCAAACCAGCAAAAGGCAATCAATCCTAGTAATAAGTGCATTCAAGTGTATTATCAGAATGTTAGAGGATTACGAACGAAATCAAATACGTTCCATAATAATTTATTGGCATCGACGTATGATCTGTTTGCAATTACAGAATCAGGTCTCAATAAAGGGATTCATGACGGAGAATTAATTCCAACCGAATTCAACATAATACGATGTGATCGAGCAGACGGGCGGAAACAAGGAGGAGTATTTTTGGCGGCTTCCCCGCGTTTTGGTTTAAATCGCGTTTCTGTTGACAATGTCGACAATGCCTTATTTGAGATTGTGTGTGCGACGGTACACAGACAAAATAATTTTCTGTTTTTGTGTTGTGTTGTTTACATTCCTCCAAAATGTGAGGCTACCGAGTATATGCATTTATTTCATATATTAGAGAATGTTTGTGTTAAACATGACAAAGTTTTAGTGATGGGTGATTTTAATATGCCGTCTACGACGGTGGAAATTCAAAGTTATTTGGAATATTTTATTGCCTACGGTGGATTTCAACAGGTAAATAATGTTGTTAATATTAATAATCGTACCTTAGATTTGGTATTGTCTACGTTTGAGTTAAGTGACTTAGGGGTACAACTCTCGAAAGAACCTTTAGTTATTATTGATACACAACATCCGCCGTTGGTAATTAGCGCCAGGCTTTCTCATCGGGAACCAGAGGGTAACCGGGGGCTTTCTGACAATGAAAGTGACTCGTCACTCAATAGACACAAGTGGAATTTTAATAAAGCTGATTTTCTAGGATTGTATAATTCTTTTAGGCTAGTAAATTGGGAGTTCTTGTTTAACATTCAAAGCTCCGAGGCGGCTTTAAATTACTTTTATAAAATAGTGAACGAGATCCTTGACGAGTGCGTTCCTAAGAAAAATATTAAAGTTAATACGCATGGGTCTAGGTTTTGTTATCCAGAATGGTACACACCTGATTTGATAAGGGATATCAAACATAAGTGGCGATATCACAAATTATATAAAACAACTGGATCCAAGAGTGATTATGAAATGTTTAGCTGTTTTCGAACAAGTGTCAAATTAAAGATAGCATCAACCTATGAAGTCTACCAAAACAGACTTCAGAAGAACCTACAAGGGGATCCGACATCGTTCTGGAATTATATTAGGCGTAAACAATCTAGGCGCAATAAACCCAAAGTCACAAAGGACGGCTTATTGCTGAAGGAGGAGGAGTGTGCGGAATGTTTTGCCTCGTATTTCCACTCGGTATACAATGAGAAGCGGCCGGCGCTGGACCCGGTAGCCGCGGAGCGCGCGGGTGGCGAGCCGGCGGGGGCGGCGCGCGTGCATGTTGACAGCCTCAGCGCGCGAGAACTGCGCGCGGCGCTCCTGCGTCTCAAGCCCAAACGCTCAGTAGGTCCTGACGGCATACCACCTTACATTGTCAAAGATTGTCGTATGGTTTTTGAGGAGCCCTTGTTGCATGTTTTCAGCCTGTGTTTGCGGGAGGGTCACTACCCGGACGAGTGGAAGATCACCCGAGTTATCCCAGTCCCTAAAGGGGGTACAGGCACTGATGTGAGTGGATACCGACCGGTGGCGGTGCCGTCGGCGTTTGCTAAGGTATTTGAATCTGTGTTGCATAAAAGTATTTATACACAAGTGAGCTCACAACTGTCAGATGCTCAACACGGCTTTCGACCGGGTCGCAGTACGGGGGGTAACTTGTTATCATTTGTTAGCTACCTGACGCCCGTCATTGACGCCGGGGGGCAGGTGGATGTGGCGTATTTCGACTTCCGGAAAGCTTTTGACACCGTGGATAACGATGTACTTTTATGCAAACTCTCGGCTATGGGATTTACACCGCATTTGCTTAAGTTTTTTGCTAGTTACCTTGGCGAGCGCCGACAGTACGTCGACTTTGCGGGCCATGAATCTAGGCCTTATTACACGTTCTCCGGGGTAAGTCAAGGGAGTAATATAGGACCTTTGGAATTCATTTTAATAATTAATGATCTGCCAACAGTCGTGAAAGAGGCGAAGTGTCTACTGTTTGCAGATGACTTAAAATTATTCCTAAACATTGAGGACACTACAGACTGTAATAGGCTCCAGTCTGACATTGATAGTATAATCCAATGGAGTAAATCCAACAAGCTGTATTTTAATATTGAAAAGTGTTGTGTGATGAGCTACAGCCGCTCGCGTGCTCCATTGCAGCATCAGTACGAGATGGACCGCAAAGTGATACCTACAGATGGTGTCTGAGCTGACGTTCCGCAAACACATAGTTGAGATGTGCGGCAGGGCTTTCAGAAATCTTGGTTTCATCTTGAGACAGTGTAAGGATTTTTCCGAAACTGCAGCGGTTAAAGTTTTATATAATGCACTTGTGCGAAGTCATCTCGAAACAAGTGCAATCATTTGGAACCCGCATGAAAGGAAATACAGCCTCATGTTGGAAAAAATCCAAAACAAGTTTACAAGGTTTCTTTACCGGTTTTTTTTTTCTTATTTTTTTTTTTTTTTTTTTTTTTTTTTTTTTTCTTTTCCGGTTTTTTTTCTCAATGCCACGAAGTTACCTAACCAGATGCGCGACAAGCGTGAATTCCCGTCGTACCCTCAGTTGGTTGTACCCGACCATACCGATAACAAACAGTTGCATACATCAACGGGTAAAACGGGTATACCCCATATTATAGTTTATTGTACAAGTGGCGCGTGAACTTGTTCTGTACGCGCTCCAGCACTACCGAGTACTTGGCCTCATGCGGAGCCCATATGACAGCACTATGTTCCAGATGACTCCTGACAAGTGCGTCATACAGGATCCTGACTGTTGCAATGTTAGTGAAGTGCCTTGTTTAAATCCAAAGTTTCTAAACGGTCTTTTACAGATCGCCGTAATATGATCGCGAAAGGATAGTTCCGGAGTGGCAGCAACCCCCAAATCTCGTACCTCAGAGACTCGTTGCATAGGCATTGCGCTCACCATGTACGAGCTCCCCTAGTGCACGAACTAGGGGAGCTCGCGCGCGCGTAATACTCATCACCGAGCACTTCGACACGTTGAAGAAAAGCTTGTTGTCCCGACTCCATTCCACTATCCTATCTATATCCTCCTGCAATCTTTCGCAATCGGATTCAGTATTAACCTCGAGCAGCAACTTAAGGTCATCCGCAAATAATAAACAAGAGCCATGTTTGACGACTTCCGGCAAATTGTTCCCCAAATTGCTGCCTTGGCTCACACCGGACCAGGTGTAACGCCGGTCGATTTCACACCCATTATAACTCACGCACTGCTGTCTATCTTGCAAGTAGCTGGCCAAGAAGTGCAATAGATGAGGTGTGCAGCCGACTCCTGCGAGCTTCGTTCTTCGTTCGTTTCGTTAACTGTTTGACTTTGCCTTTGAATGCACTTTAGACATTGGCAGATTAGTCGACACCAGCGTTGCTTGCCATTGAATAAAAATAGAATAGAATAGAACCTACGTTATGATTCAATGCGAGTTGAGCGTTTACGTTCCTCAAAAGGTTTTGTTGTGAGATATCGGAGTATCGGACTCCTGTTTTATTGTTAAGTGAGCGAATTGACTCTAGTTTTAATAAGAAAATATCTACACCTAGTCGAGATCGGCCAAACCATCTACTCTCCCGACGGTGTGTGTAAATTGTTCCCTTCGTTTGGGGCCTAATCTTCGTAGACGACCTATTGAAGATTTAGATGAACAAAATATGCTCGTCCTGGGTACTCCTATCGCCCACACCGGTAACTTTATATTTCCTTTAGAAGATTTACATGCACACGCTTTACTGTTAACTATTTGGGCAGTACATAGGTACTCGTATATGAGGAGGCTTCAGCTGCAAATGTCTACCTATAAGCTGATAATATAATAAATGTGCATCAATGTTATATCAGTGGTTGCCAACAAAACATGACTGTTCACAATGTGACATTAAAATGTATAAAAATGTATACTAAAATGATTGGTGTAATTATCATCATGAGTAAATATATCTAATACTAGCTTTACCCGCCCCGACTTCCCACGGGTAGCTTTAAACTTTAAACCCTACCTACCCTACATACAATATAAATAGTAGTTTAAAACTAAGTATTTTCATTATTAATATATTGTAAAAAAAAAATATGACTAAAATAAGTAAGTACAATATATGAAACAGCCATGCTATTTGGGAGTTTTTTTTGTAATATTATTTTGTCTGTACTCTTCTCGTCGTCTAAATCGAGGACGAGTAAATACGACAAAGTGACAGAAAAATTGCAGATTATCTCGTGTTGAATTGTCAATAATCGAGATAACTAAGGTGTCATGTTAGAATTTGTCGACAAAATATAAAGTTTGACAGAACGAGTCGACTATTTTGTATGGCAGCGCTGTCAGAAAACGAGAAAAGTGACAGAAATAGACGACAATTACTCGCCCGAGAGTGAGTAATTGTCGCGTGTGTCAAGTTAGCCCTACAGGGTCTTATTAGTATTATGCAATAGTCATCAATTGTGAAGTCAGATAGTTTTGACTCAATACCATTGAGAAGTTGTTATATTTCTACTCTCGGTGTTAGATAGTGACATATTTCATCTTGATCTTGTTACATTTTGTGCAATATTTATGATAATTATGATTATTTAATATGGATTGCTTAAGTATCAGTTTATGTCTGCTTTGTCTTAAAGTTTGTGAGTGGTTTTTTCTTAGGTGTATTACGGTTTGACCTTATAAGGCTATTTGTTGTCACTTTTTTGTATAACTGTTTTTTTTTAACTAAGTCTTCATATATTATGTGTTTGAGTTCAGTATTTTCTTGGTTCAATAATTATATTTCCGTATTGGCGCTATTTAATTCTGATTCAGACAAACCTCTGGTTCTGGTCTGGTTTTGTATTCTATCTCTTAGTGTTTTTGCGTCGTCTTCATCCTCAGAGATCATACTAATCGCTGATCGCACTATATTTTCATAGAACACTGAGTAGTAGTTAAGAGACTGCTGCCAAAGCTTTTAGTCTCTTTTTCGATACTCACTATAGGAGAGGGCAAAGCACACTACTCCCTAACGAGAGAAGGCGGTAGTGAGGCCTCTTATCAGGAATCATCATCCTAATATTAACGTTAAACTGTCCACTACATAGCAAAGGCGACGCCATTAACATTAACCACAGTATCAATTAGAATGGTTAATAATTTTCTATTCAGAAGAAGTAAAATCTTGGAGAATTTAATTTTTATAACCTCAATTTCAGCAACCCAAAAAAAGATTACTCTTCAACCAGGGTGAATAAATTGAAATCGTTTTCAGAATATGAAAAGATATTTCTTTATCTACAAAATAAAATTAAAATGGGCATTCTCCTTTTAAAGTGGGATTACTAAGTAGTGTTAAAGTTAGGTGGAGGATATAGAAATAAACAGTTAATTATATGAGATAAACGATATAAGTATATTGTTGTATGAAAGATAGAATAAAAAAACGAATGACAATCATCAATAAGAAATGTATTGCTAGGCAACACAACCATAGAGTAACAATTGGTAGTATCCATTCCTTAACATCCACCCCTGTTGATGATAATGCCAGCCATCTTCTTTAGCATTTCAAGATAGCTGACATGCTTACAAAACCGTTATATGGATAACGGTTTTGTAAGCATGTCAACTATCTGTTTGGTTGCGGGCACATGGCAGATTGTCATGCTTTCATCTTGTATGCATTCTCTGACGAAGAAAGATCTTATCCTGACGTGTTTTGTCTTCTGGTGAAATTCTGTAGGATGTTTCGCCAGCTTTATTGCACTTTCATTGTCAACACCTAAGGTCGCAAGGCAGTTAGTACCAGTAAGATCTTTTAATATCTTCTGTAACCATATAATCTCTCTGGCGGTTTCACTCGCTGCTACTATTTCTGCCTCTGTCTAGGATATTGCAACGGTGCTCTGCCGTTTACTATACCAGGACACAGCACCTCCAGCATATATACAGAGAATGCCTGATGTAGATCGCGCAGTTTCCATATCACCACCATGATCTGCATCGCTATAGCATTCCAAACTATGAACATCATTATCTGTCCTGTAACGTATACCTTCGTCCATAGTTCCTTTCAGGTATCGCATAATTCTTTTTACGTTCAGGATGTTCTCTTTGGTTGGTTTCTCCAAATTTCGCGACGCAACGCTTACTGTATAAGCAATATCAGGCCTTGTGCTTGTCATCAAATAGGACAAGGAACCAACAGCTTCAAGGTAGGGGAATGTCTTGGTCGTTACTTCCTCAACCTGAGCATTGTTTGCCTTTAAAATTGGTGTTGTCACTAACTTGCATTCGTGCATGCCAAATCTCTTCAACAAGCGAGTGACGTATGCTTTCTGATGCAGCAAAATGGAACCATCAGAGTACCTCTTTATCTCCATTCCTAGAAAGTAGTTTGCGGGTTTTACTGTTATCTTGAAATGTGCTTTCAATTCATTCAAGAAACAGTTAATCATTTTTTCGCTGGTATATGCCAATAGACCGTCGTCAACATACAGAGCCAGAATAATTTTCTCCTTTCCTTGTCTTCTTATAAACAAACAGGGGTCAGCATTACTCTGTTTGAATCCTGTATTTACGATGTAATCTGTGATGCACCTATTCCAGCAGAGCGGGGCTTGCTTTAGTCCATACAAGCTCTTCTTTAATTTAAAGACATACCTCTCGTCAGCATAACCTTCAGGCGGTTTCATGTAAATCTCCTCGTCTAACTTGCCATAAAGGAAGGCTGTAGACACATCGAATTGTGATAGTTTTAGATTCTCCTTTGTAGCTACGCTCAAGACGGCTCTTATCGTGCTGCTCCTAGCAACTGGACTAAAAGTTTCTTGGTATTCTATAACGACGAATTGGATTCTTAGATGTTTGATCGCTGGCTTCTGTCCGTACCACAGCTCATGTGGAGACTTGCTTGGCACGTTCGTTGGCCCTGTGCGATTCAACACGTAGACTGTCGCATTTACTATCTCTGCCCACAAGTCATCAGAAATTTTATCATGTGCATGCATGATGGCGCGTGCGGCTTATACTACCGTCCGATTTTCACGCTCTACGCAGCCTGCTTGCTCTGTCTGGGGTGTGGGGCATTGTGAATCTTTGTTTAATTCCGTTTTCAGTTATGATATTTTTGAATTCTGCGCTGACAAATTCTCCTCCGTTGTCACTTAACAATTCTTTAATGACATGTCCTGCTGCATTAGCTTCATTTAAGAAGATCTTTAGCTTTGAAGCTGCTTCAGACTTTTGTCTAAGGAAGTAAATGTGACGATATCGTGTGATGTCGTCCTTGAACAGAATGTAATATCGAAACTTCGAAATCGAATATGGAAATGGTCCGCATAAATCTGTATGGATTAGTTCTCCAGATTTAGTGGCTCTAACCCTTGTTCCAAATGGATGCCTGTGCGACTTTCCATAGACACAGCCTTCACAAATGTCGGATTGGTTGTTCTCCATTTTTAATCCTAGCTCTTTTTCGATCACCTGACGTGACATGCCTTTTGTTCTGATGTACTAGCCTTTCATGGTATACTTGCCATATTTGTTAAGGGTTTGTCAGTAGTTGATTGACTTCCTGATTTTTGGGCGCGACACATTTCAACTCTAGCTTGAATAGTCCCCCTTTAATCGTTCTAGTTCCAATTACTTTTGCTTTTCCATTTACCTTTACTACACATTGCTTAGGTTTAGACTCGAACGTACTTGTGATCAAGTTATCATGCACAGATAGCACTGAGAATAAGTTTCTTTTAATCTTTGGGACATACCAAACGTCTTTCAAAAGTATTTGCTCAACTTTTCCATTAACGTTGGCTTCAGCTCTAATGTTGCCTATACCAATGGCTTCAATGGTTTCTCCGTTTGCCGTAGTCACCGTATGTGTTCCATTGAAGTGCTCGAAGCTCTCGAAGAAGTCACCTCTGTTAGTAATATGGCTTGTCGCTCCGTTATCGACGTACCAGTTAACTTTATCCATTGGCAATCCATCCTCTATAGCTAACACATTCATGTTCAAATTCACATTTGGATTTTGTCTAGTGTTTGACGGCTTTGGTGGTCTACCATCTTTTATCCATTTTTGGCATTTTCGCACAACATGCCCTGCTTCTCCACAATAATTACATTTAAAAACCGTATTTTTTATTTATTTTATTTTATTTATTCATAAACAATTTACATTGTGTTGAATCCAGGCACATGCAATTTACATAAAAATACAAAAAAAACAAAATACAACTACATGAATTATTAATTAACATTCAAATATATTATTCTTCGTCTTCTTCTGTGTCTTCACAGCTAATACTTCCTCAGTATTCTCTTTTGTAGTTAATGTTTTTTCAAAAGCGCTCAGTTGCGATGTCAAATTCTCTACTGTCCTTTTTTGTTATTAACTTGACTTGAAAGCAAAATAATACCGTGGTAAAGTTCCAAGTATCTTACAAATCAGTAATATCTCAGGCAGATTTGCTTCGTTTTGGCTATTCAGCTCGTGCCAAATATTCTTCAACGCAGATATGTGCTTCCTTATGTCATGTTCAGGATCTTTTTTATAATCAAAGAATTTCAAACATAGATCATAACTTTTGTCTTCGCTACTTCCACTGTAAAGGCGTTCTAGTTCATCCCATACCTCTTTTGCGCTTTTGTAACGCATGACTTGCTCCAGTAACTCGTCTGTCATATTCGTTGTCATCAGAGTCAATACTATACAATCAATCTTTACTTTTTTTTTTTTTTTTTTTTGTAAATCGTTCTCATATTTTACTTTGGCAGCAGCATCAGCAGTCTTTGCTAATTCTCCGGGCTTGATAATTTTTCCTTCCAAAATTTGTTCAGCTCCAGGAATGGCTCTGCACACTGTTTCGATCCTATATCTCCAGTGTTTGTAGTTGTTTCCATTTAAGTGCACTATTTGTACCTTTGAGGCTTCAGCTATAGCCTTATCCATTTTCGATGGATTTATCTAGGTACACTTTCTCGCAACTTTAAATCTCTGCTCAACTTCTATCCTAACCACGCTCTGCTACCATGTTAAAGTTAGGTGGAGGATATAGAAATAAACAGTTAATATGAGATAAACGATATAAGTATATTGTTGTATGAAAGATAGAATAAAAAAACGTGTTGTGCTCTGTAGCCACGCCACCGTATATTTTATTATTATGATATAACCCATTTTTATGTACACACGGCTACACATCAAGCTATACATTTCCAGTTTATGCTGATCTCGCATTGTATAGGATTTCGGTACAATGTGAGGTCAGCTTATACTGGAAATGTATAGCTTGATGTGTAGCCGTGCGTACGGCTGACGGTCATGATGTACATGCATTGTTTGTGAATGTACGACTTTTAATTTAAAAGAAAAAAGTAAATTAATGTGGCGTTGCTGCGGAAAATTCTCTGTAGCCACGCCACCTGTAATCAACATTTGTAAAAACAATTTCAGCTATTTCTCTGAAGTTATCTAATGTACGAACGCTGTGTATTATGTACACGTGATAAGTATGAAAAAATATGTTAATTCTAAAGTTTAATTCTAAACTCACAAATTGTCCCATATAGTGTATTAAACTAATGTATTTTAGCGATTACTTCAGATTGACAGGAAAATTTAAACAAAACTGATTTCATAAATAGAAGTTATTTATTAGATATCCGTGTTATAACTACTAACTATAAATAAATAAATAAATAACAAATTCTGAATATATAGCCAACGTACGAATGTTATGCAGTATGAAAATATACATTTTTATAAATAAAAAAAAAATCCTTAAATATAAATGAATATATAAATATCAGACAACATCGTATTCATTGATCTGACCCCAATTACTTAGCTTAAGCACTTATGTTATGGAAATCAGAACAAACGAAGGTACCACAAACACCCAGACCCGAGGCAATTTAGAAAAGTTCGTTTCCCAAATTGACCCGACCGGGGATCGAACCCGGAACCTATTGCACTCTGGCCAAATGCCTGTACCACTGCGCCAACGAGGTCGTCGTAAGTTATATACTTATGTAAGTTATTAATATTCTACTATATTACAATTTGTACACAAATTTAAAATCCTTACATCAGCGTGTGATTTATTGCTAATAAAGAATATGTAGGCGTTATAAAAATGTAAGTCACTTGACATTGTAGAGTGAATCATAGGAAAACTACCTCTTTTCATTATTCATTTGCATTATTATTAAATGGTATGTTATTTATTTAATGGTATTATTTAATATTGAAACGTTTTTTTGAATTTTTTAAGTACGAGTATAATATGCAATTAGTGAATAAAAGACGCATAGATGAATCACGAGCAAATGAAGGATTCTAACGACTGAATCACGACCGTAGCGAGTGATTCAAGTGTTAGAATCCTGAGCGACGCGAGTGGTTCATCATGGCCCTCGATATAAATCCGTTTTATTCAAGAGTTGCATACTACACTTTATACCATGACTACGAGAAAACGAAAGATTTAAGCGAAAATAGACATTTAATGAAGAAAAAGTAAGGTTAAATTAATTAAAATGCACATTAAGATTAGAACAATTACTAAAATTAAGAGTAATTTTCTCATTATTATTTATTAGGATGGTCAACTTGTGAAGCGATATTCATGTCCTGTGTATCGAGTATTTTTTCACAAGGAGGTTGTATAGCATTGAGATGGATGTCTTATATTGTGTGTATTAGTGTGTTCTAAATTCAAACACCAAAATAGTGATTAAAAGACCTTTTTATTCACTGTTTTCAGTGAATAAAATAAGCTTTATAGGCGCCTGTCCATTGAAGCGGAGGGGAGAGGAGCGGAGTAGCGGTGTTTCAATACCAATGGAATTGCATAAAACCTCCGCTCCGCTTCAGTGGACGTGGGAGTTGCGAACTAGTTTAAAAATTCATACTAAACCGGGAAGCGGAGCGGGGAAACGGAGCGGGGAAACGGAGAGGGGAAGCGGACTGGAGAAACGGAACGGGGAAGCGGGGCGGAGAAGCGGAGAGAGGATGCAGAAAAAACCAGCCGCGGAGTATTGCAGCCGCGGGGCCCGGGGGAGGGGGAGTAGTGTGCCACTGGCCAACAGTGGTGCGTGTGTCGGCTGGGCGAGTATATTATGTGGTCTCTTTGTTTCGACTTAGCGGAGACCGGGTACAAAAGTAAACCTTTGTACTTTGACACTGGTTTCTAGTTAGTTATCATATTTTTGATAATATGAATATAGCCACATATAAACTTCGATTATACTCTACTTTGTATCTAAATAAAACTCATTATTTGCTGTTTATTGTGAATTACAGAGATAAAAAAAGGCCTCTCCTCCATGAACTGTAAAGTAGCATCGGAAAGCTTCTGGTTTTGATTCGTACGACGGGTCTTAACTTAGACCCGATTGTATGGACAGTTTTCATTATAATCGCCCACGGAGCTCGAAACTACTCAAAACGATTCTGAAGTTCGAGCTGAAAGCTTTCGGGGTTTTGGATTTGGATCGGTGCTGGACGGAGCGTAGACGTCATCAGTCCTTAAGACCCTTACCATACGGTGATCACTCTGGTTTTCAACGCGTTGATCACAGTATCATCATTTAATATTTTGCTTCTTTGTCAACATAATGAAGTCAATTTCATTTTTAGTTGCACCATCAGAGCTCTGCCAGGTTCACTTTCTAAAGAAGGACCTCATCATAAAGAGACCTTCCTTCTCCATAAAACTGGCCAGTAGGTGACGACGACGACCGTCGTTACTTTTGTACCCGATCTCCCCTGCAATTATTTCTTTTTGCATTATGTCATGTCATCCTTTTTGTCACTGTCACTGTGCACAGTCCGCAACTCCGCTCCGCTACCTCGCTCCGCACAGTCCGCAACTCCGCTCCGCTACCTCGCAGCGCACAGTCCGTAACTCCGCTCCGCAGACTCGCTCCGCATCAATGGACAGACACTGTCCGCAACTCCGCTCCACTCCGCTGCCATTCTCCTCTCCGCTGCCTCGCTCCGCTTCAATGGACAGGCAGCCTTAGAGGGGGAATGGTATTATAAAACTATTACTAAGGTTTACAAAAAATAAATAAAATGACGGTAGTTGTGAACAAATGTTACAAATAATTTACTTCGCTTTGAGTTGCTTCTCTGAGTTTTTAATAAATTACAGAGTAAAATGACCACGAAACGTAAAAAAATTGTGTCAGTGTGGCTTGAGGATCAAAAGGACGCGTTTTTAAAATACAAAGAGTTATTTCATAGTGTTAAAAACTTTCCGTCCAGTGAGTCCAGTGTTTATAAAGACGTGAGCAAGGATTTGTCATATCGTATGACACCAAAAGCTTTATATCTTTCTGTAAAAAGACATTTTATAAAAAAAAAATGTGATTTGAAACATGAAGAAAGTAACATCAGTAGCAGTATCGATTCGAATATTATAAAAGAAGATTCAAGTTCCAGTGACGAAAGCATTAAAAATTTTGATTCGGAATCTTTTGAAATTAAGTTAGATTTGTGGCATGAGGTGAAGCCTGAATTGCGTATCGGGAAGAGGAATGATCCGAAGAAACCTGCAATCAAATATCAAAGTAGAAGATACATGCCTAAATCTAAATGGACGAGTATCTTTCAAGAGTGGATTTGGCAAAGCACTACTAATAAATGCATTTGGAACTTCAAAAATAATTCTGTTACCGACGATTATCATGTAAAGTGCAGAGGTACCTGTAAGGTATGTAATGGCAAAATACTTATCATTACAAGAAGAAATGACAGGAATGTTTTACTCGAATGTTCGTTTGATGGTGTTGATAAGGATATGATTCACAGTTGTCAAGTTAAAAACAAATTAACAGCCTATAAAAATAATCAATTAATTCCACAATTACAAAATCAGTACCCGATTGTATTAAGAAATAAATTAGCAAATCTATCAATGCAGAATGAGACGCGGGATCCACCTTTTAATCCAAATTTAAAATCTCTATAAAATATAAAATACCGAAACGAGAGTAAGAAGCGCTTTCATAAAAACGTTATATTATCCCTGTGGATAATGTCCTTTACATACCCGTTTAAAGATGTAATTAGAGCTGTATCAATACATCCATTTTTTGTTCATTATTGGACCGAGCTGCAGTTGCAGTTATATAAAAAGCATTCTTTACACTCACAGGCTATCTTAAGTATAGACGCGACTGGATCGATTTTAAAATAAAAATCTCCTCCTGCTGATCCCTTGAATACATACGAAAGTAAACATTTGTTTTTTTATGTCATTATTTTAAAGTTGAAAAACAGTTCTGTCCCTCTTGCGCAAATGATTTCGGCCACTCAGACTATGGATAATATATACCAATGGCTAAGAAAATGGATTGGTACAATGATGCGGCCAACACAAGTCATATGCGATGACTCAGCGGCTTTAATAGGAGCTGCTGTGAACGCGTTCACAAAATTTACAACAACACGGCAATATTTAAACCATTGTTACGAAGTTTTGGAATTGCAAGCACGCTGCAATCTTACGTGTTTAGTAAGACTGGATACCTCTCATTTTGTAAATTTTTTATATGGTCTACAATGTTTTAAATTCGTAGATACACGTGTTAAGCATTTATATGTGAGATATTTATTGTGTTTGAAATCGTGTACAAGCTATGCAACAGCTAAGACAATCATCAAAAATTGAATTATTGTAGCACTTCATAAATACGACAGAAAATTAACGGACGGCAGCATAAGCAAATGCTACGCAGCCAAAACGGAATTAAAAGACTTGAGAGATAAAAATGAGAGATCTCTAGATGTTGATATAACAGACGATACTCCTCAAGAAGACAGTATAGTTGAAGAGGACAATTTGGCTATAGAAGGCAGTATTGTAACTTGGTTTAATGAAATTGTTGATTCCGAGGTAATATGTAGTGATTTAAGTGAAAACACAGGATTTGAAAATATGTATTACTTACCAAGATTTATAGATAGCTTCCGCAAACTGATATTTCGATTACCTCTATGGTCAAACATTATGTATCTTCAGTGTTCTTTAGTTAATGCTCCAAGTAGTAGTAATGTAGAAAGCTACTTTAAAAATACAATCAAATTACTTTTACGTAGTCGTAGTGGCACAATGAGAGTAGACGATTTTATAATGCAACATACGGAATACTTATCAGGGGAAGTAAAGTTAGCCCTCTCCAGTTGTTTGGATAATGTAAAAACTGTCAATAATGTTAAAACTGATTCGGAAATCATTTCTGACAAGACTAATAACAAAGATGATTTTACTAACGAATCAGTTTTTACTAAAAATCCTAAACTTGAAGAAAACTGGCGGAATAAAACAGAGAATCAAAAACATATACCTACCCTTGATTGACAAAGTCAAACCTAAAGTAAAAGCAAATAAAATAGAGACTTTGCCAAATGGAAACATTTGTTCTTCTGGTATTGACAAAGTTGTAGTTAATAATACTTGTGCGTTCGATGCTGTACTCACTGCTTTGGTAGTAATTTGTACAGACTACGTTAATGTTTCAGCGTTTATTAGTTCATTGAATAAGCCTTTTTCTAATCTGGTTCGTACATTGCGACATAAAGATGTTTCAGTTAATCCATTGAAAATGAGAACCGAAATTCTTAAAAATTATTACGAATTGTCAGTTCAAGGAAATCTAGAAGTGATTGATTGCGGTTGTAATGTTACTTTTGTGATAGAAAAAAATCTATATGATGAAATTTTCAGTGCAATTGTGTCAAAAATTGGTTCAGGCGAAAAAACTGAAACCAGAAAATGTTGTATTCTACCATTAAATTTGCTTACATTATCTGACTATGGTGTAAGTTCATTGAGCAATTCAGCAATATCTATGATTGAAGATGTAACAATAACTGATTGTAAAGTAAGGGTTTGTAATGGAAAAGTATGTACAAATTATGTCATTTCGGACAATTTCATATTTTTTTAATTAGATTTAAATATATCTCTGGACGATGTTCCTTTAGAAATGTTACTTTTTGACAATTTTTTTAAACTTGGAGCTGTAATAGGATATACTTCGAATGAAAATGGAGGATTGGGTCATTATAAAACATATTGTTACCGTCGTAATTCAGAATGGGAGTGTTATGACGACATGATTACTAAAGTGATTCGCGTAAAAAAAATACATACATTAATTCCCATTTATATATATATTTTCAGTATCTATATAACTCGGACTTTTTTTGAATTTACAATAATATAATAACATGTAGATACATAAATACACTGTAAATCTGGTGTGGTAATTTATCTTTGTTTGAGAGAGATTTTCTGTTTAATTTTATTTAATTATTATAAAGGTAAAATATTTTGTAACCATTGTTATAACACGGATAGGTATCTAATAAATAACTTCTATTTATGAAATCTGTTTTGTTGAAATTTTCCTGTCAATCTGAAGTAATCGCTAAAATACATTAGTTTAATACACTCTATGGGACAATTTGTGAGTTTAGAATTAAACTTTAGAATTAACATATTTTTTCATACTTATCACGTGTACATAATACACAGCGTTCGTACATTAGATAACTTCAGAGAAATAGCTGAAATTGTATTTACAAATGTTGATTACAGGTGGCGTGGCTACAGAGAATTTTCCGCAGCAACGCCACATTAATTAACTTTTTTCTTTTAAATTAAAAGTCGTACATTCACAAACAATGCATGTACCTACATCATGACCGTCAGCCGTACATAAAAATGGGTTATATCATAATAAAAAAATATACGGTGGCGTGGCTACAGAGCACAACACATTACTTAACAAGTAGGCCAAATGTGAAAAATCTGAAATAAATCGAATTATTGATGGAGGTTTATAATAATAGGTTAACCCAACTACGACAAAAACGCCAACTAAAAAGGTGTAAACAAGACATCGATATCGATTTTTTTCGGTTCTCGTATAGCCGGAGTCACACGTCATTACTGGATCATGTAATTAAGGCATAGGTAAATCGTACAGATTACCGAGTACAGACGAAAACCGAAAAAAATCGGTATCGATGTAGGTATTTGTCGTAGTCGTAGGTAGTTGGGTTTACAATATATTTTTATAATGTACTCCTCATTTGACATCACATTCGACAAGATATCAAAAAAAAAATTGGGACTCCCAATCTTTGGACGTAACAGCCGTCATGCCCTATTGATTATTAGGGTCAATAAGTAGGTAGGGTACTGGGTAGGGTAGGTAGATAGGTAGGTGCGCCGTAGATAAGTACTTAACGCTACCCGTGCGGGCAGCTAGTGTTCTTATAAAATGTAGCCTAGCCCGTAGTATTATATTATCTGTGCCTAACCTAACCCGGACTATAAAGCTCAACACGCACACGAAAAGCGTGGGTGGCTCTCAGGCTCTCACTCCCGACCCGCTCCGCGCCCGACCCGCGCACGCTTTTCGTTTGCTGACATCCATACAATACAAGGAATTACAATAATACAAGCCCGCCGGACTCCCGTCGTCCCGACCCGCGCCCGACACGCACCCGCTTTGTGTGTGTTATGAGCTTAAAAATCGGGAGGTGTAGGGGGGGCACCCGGTTGTAACGAAGTTGCTTCCGCTGTATATTATGTATGGTTCAGTTCATACTTTTACGGATTTTGGGCTTAATACAGACAGAGCCAGCCATCTAGTATATGTTTTTAGCAAGTAAAAAAACAAAAACTGTTGACACTTGTAACTGACTTTTTCGAGATAGCGCTTTTTCATAAATCATAAATCATTTATTACTTTGCAAACATGGGTAATTATTACATTGATGTTTTATTACGAAAGTCCTCCATGTTCTACTGTCACATGGGCATGCAAATCATATTTAATACAAATTTAAAGACATTATAATTTTAAATAACAATTAGGAAATTATAACAATACATTTAATATAAATTAATGTCCAATCTTTCGAATTACATTAAATGTCAAATTTATACAAAAAAAATGTCAACAAGGTTGCAGCAATCAATAATAAAAAATAAATGTCAAATGGATTATTAGCATGTCAATCAGTCAGTGATTCATCATTAAGGAAGCCGTCAATTGTGTAATAACTTTTTTCAATTAATATTTCATTTAGTGCCCTTTTGAATTTGAAAACAGTCATATTTTTAATAGCATTAGGTACTTTATTATAAATGCGGGGGGCAATACCAAAAAAACTTTTTTGCATTAGTGCGGTTACGTGATGATTTAAAGGCAATCGGCAGGATTCGTACAACATACATTTTTTGTTGTTTTGTGATAGAATTTGTACCACTTATTAAACCAACTAAACCATTCATTTTCATGAAACATTAGTATTTTTATAAGTCCGGATTAATTAATTATACCAACTAAAAGATTCAAGTAATTAAACGTAATATAATCTTAAACTAAACGCAACTAAACGTAGTAACTGTTTTTAGAAGTTGCCATTTGTAAAATATCACGAGGCTCGAAATGATAAATAATTATTTAAAAATAGAAATAACAGTAAATATAATTAACCAATTACACATTATACCTTAAAATGAATAATGATTGCATACAATCTTAATAATTAACTATTTAATGATAGGAATTAAATTCACCATCAATGTTTTTTTTGTACTGGCAATTATTTTATTGACAGGTTATGAAAATCTTTTCCGCTTTCAGAGTCTGTTCAGTTCTTTGCTGTTGTTTTGGATTGTGGTTTGTAACTGCATCTGAGCAATTTAGCAAATTATCTGGCCATCTTTACGTTGAGTCGAGCAACTGCTCCTCCGTACTCTCTCTCTCTCCCGCCATTCTTCTGCTAGAACTTATTTTGTTTTCATAGTTGCAGAAACAAATATGAAAGGTCGGGATGCAATCAAAAGTTATTGCTGTAATTGCATTGTAGGTTTAAGAACGGTGGGATGCTGCTCACATGTTATGAGCATTATTTGGTACCTTAGTTACGCTCGCCATGAAGGTATGACCCGACCTGCCCCTTTCCTAGATGAAGTAATATTAAGAATAGATTAAGTAACACACCCTACAAAAAGAAAGTTGGTTAATTTACCCACACTCAAAACTCCATCAGCACTTCATCATCATCAAACTAATGCAGTCCGCTGCTGAACGTAGGTCTCTCCTAAAGCACCCTACTGAATAGGTACAGTTCTCATGTCAATTTGCCAACGTAAGGATATGTAAAACACTACAAAGATAGTACCTGCTATCTAGAACATATCCTTTTTCACCAAAATAATGTTTATGTGCCTACACGTAATAATATTTATAGGGCATAACCTCAAAAATAAAACTGGTTATAACTTTTAGGTACCAACTTCTAAAAATCTAAGAATTTTAAAAGGGCTTGCCTATCGTATTGACTACCAATTAAAACAAAAAAAATCACAAAACACGATATTTTATTAGGTGTACGAAACTCCCATACAAGCCTGCCGATCGCCTTTTTGTAAATACAAACATACATACCTACATAGACTGCTAAAAACATAACCCATCCTTTTGGCTTCACCATAGTCGGGTACAGATAAATACAGATGGTCCACTCCGCAAAATCATTTAACAAAATAGAAAAATAACTTTAATTTCGGAAGTCGGTGTCTTTTTAGAATTTTCGTTTTTTGCCACCGACTTCCGAAATTAAAGTTACTTATAAAAAGATTTTATTTGTCACTTTTTAGTTGTGGTACGTACGTAGGGTAGCGGTCAAGGCCACGGTGAGGCAAGGGGTGTGAAGAATCCCCGGAAGAGATCCGGCTACCACAATCACCGGAAACTGGACCTAGCAACATACAACACGCGTACCCGTACACCGGACCGACGCGACGAGAACATCATCGAACTCGTTGAAGAATTGAGCAGGTTACGATGGGGTATAGGATTGTCTGAAGCCCGAAGAGAGAGAGAGATTATCGATCTGTAGATGCTGTAGACAAAATATCGCTATCTACGAAACCAAAAATAACCCTAATTTATCTGATGGCTTCGGCGGACACAATCGGTGCCACGACAGACACCAAGTTGAAGTACCTACCTCGGTATGTGCTGCAACTTGTGTCCTTGTAGTCTTGTCCGTTCTGAGTGTGCACTGGTGCACGGACTTAAAATATGTTTAGTGCTCAACATGTATCTAAACATCACTTGCACGAAACTGCTTCACTTCTCTAGCTCTATCATTTTGAATTTGCTACCTAGTACTTACCTACCTAGCTAGCCTTGACCCGTGCATTGACATCTTACTTATTCCTTTATAATGAATTATGCACATATTTATTAAAATGTTATGTGGGTTGGGTACCGACTTACTTATCGATTTATTTTGTTTATCTACTGGAATTTAGTGATGTTTCTTTAAGGGAATTTCAGACAAATGATCCACTTAATCAACTTTTACGCGTAGACATTGGTTTTTGTAAATGTTACCACAGTATAATTGAAAAAAAAGAGCATAGAGCACGTACACCACGCCGTTGGTAGCAGACGAGATCGATATTATTGTTTACGTGTTCGAGTGACCATCCAGCGGACGCAAGCGGCCGCAGCACAGCTGACCGCCGCGTTCGAGCGGGTCCCAGGGCCCTGGCGCGCGCTAATCCACTTAGAAGCCGCGAGCCCCACACGCGCCAGACGGCTCCAGCACGAGCATCGCTCGATACGATCGACGTCACTCGACAGTATGCACCGCACCGCACACGCGATCGAACATCTAGGTACTGGGGCAACCGACGAGCACACCGCACGGGGCTCCGCTCGCCACTCGCCAGACGGTTCGGCGCGGCCGGCAGCGGCACCTACCTCGCTGTCCGGCGTCGCATCGGACGCGCGAGCGCTTCGGGACCGAGGAACGCGCACTTCCGACGCTGTAGCTGGTCGCTCGCTGACTTGCAAGGGTTTCAGGACGATCTAGAGGGGATCATGTTTTGAGAGGGGTCGCGTGTGTCGCGGAGGGTTCGGGGCGCGGGGTGCGAGCGGGGCGCGGAGTGCCCAGTGCGGCGGCAACGGCGCGGCGGGGTTCACTGCCGCACGCTCGCAGTGCGTGCTGCGCGTGGTGCGCGGCTGTTAGCGCACGCGCGCTGTGTTAGGACGAGCGTTACGTAAGGAGCGAGTGCTGCGACCTCTCGGTTCTCGCGTTCCGACAGCGCCGCGCCGACGCTGCAGAGTACGCCAGATACGTATAAGTACGTTACTGACACGAAATTAAGGACTACCCTTTAACCTACCTACCCTTTAATTTTAATGATACCTTGCACGCCTCTCAATGCAGATGATCTACTCTACTAGACAGTGCCGGATTAATACTACTTGATGCTCTAAGCAATCCACGCCTGTGGGCCCCCCTATCCACTAGTTAACTAGTATCGATCTTTAAAAAAAAATAACATGCTGCCCCGCGTGTTATTTTTTTTTTACGTTGACGTTTAAACGATGCGGTCAAGTTTTACAGGCCATTTCACGAAACACAACCAATTTATGAAATGGTCGAAGTCGAACACTTCATGAAATGATCAATTGTAAAATCTGGCTACGACATAAATATATTACCTACAAATATTCAAGAGAATATTTAGTGAAACTAGGTCCAGATAGGCGTAGGCAAGAATTAGCTTTCAAGAAACTAGTAGATGCAGAAAAAGAATATAGTAAACTGGATTGTATTTTGACTCAGTTGAACCAAGAAGTTAAAGATCGCAAGTTAGACAAAGGTACTTGTGAGGTTTTCCAAACACTAATTAATGAGATAAAATCAAATTTTCAGAAAATAAAGGGTTTACTTTCATTAGTAGATAGTAGTAGTCAAACTAGTTCCAAGGATTTTATAGAGTATTCTGATAGTGTTGTAAAAATGGCTGACACATTCGATATTAGAACTGCAATTACCCTGTTGCCGGTAACGAATGGCCAGGAGCAGGTGACAAATCAGCTTATTGATGGTATCTTACTTTATAGTTCGCTTATCAATGATGCCAGTAAATGTCAATTAATACAGTTTGTGTTAAAAACGCGTCTCTCGCCAAGTGCTAAATTGCGTCTTAAAACTACTTACGCAGATATTGAAAGTATGGTAGAAGATATTCGCATTAACTTATTACCGAAAAAATCGTCTGTAGCTTTACAAACACAATTGTTTAGGGCTTCTCAAGACTGTAGGAGTATAGAAAAATTCGGTACAGAGATTGAGGAGTTGTTTGTGAATCTCACGATTGCTCAGGCTAACGATAAGCGTGATGCCTATGAGGTTTTGCGTCCACTCAATGAGAAGACTGCAATTAAACGGTTTAGCGATGGTTTGGCCGACAAGCGGCTCAGCACCATCATTGCCTCACGACAGTTTGTGTCGTTATCTGAAGCTATTACGTCTGCGGTAGATGAGCAATCCATGTCTGTCCAGCCACAAGACCAGGTTATGCAATTTAGGGCTAACCAAAACTATAAACGTGGAAGCTTTAGAGGTTTTCGAAACCGAGGAAATAGACAGTTTTACAAAGGCAATAAAACTTATAATCATAATTATAATAAATATGATGAAAATAGCACAGGTCAAAGAACTTCATACAGTGTAAATCGAGGTAAACACTCAGGTGGTCAGCGTCAGCGTCAGCATTTTCGCGGACGTCCGTCGCGTTGTCAGCATGTTCAGCATAACGCGAAGGAGTCCAATGTCCAAGACAACTTGCGCAATGATCACGCAAATAGTCATGAAAGCCTAGAATTTTTTCGTACCTAAACCGTACACTCATTCAATTCTTAGTTTTTGTAATTTTTGTATAATTAATTGTCAATTAGAAAATAGTAATGTTGATCTTAATTTACTGATTGATAGTGGAGCAAGCTTATGTGTGCTCAAGTATGAATGGTTGTCGCGACATAGCAATTTATTGAATTTAGTAAAACATGATAAGATAGTAATTAAAGGAATTAGTGGTGATTTAGAGTCTTTGGGATATATTTATTTAGGTATTGTTATTAATAATGTGACTTTTCAACAAAAGTTTTACATTTTTGAACACTTATCTTGCGCAACAGAAGGTATACTCGGGCAGGATTTTTTTGAGCGATATAACGCGGTATTTAATTATAAAAATGGTACTCTGAGTTTACAAAACCGAGACCAGTCTGTTAGTGTTCAGGTAAATAGAAATTTATTAACAATTCCGCCACGTTGCGAAGTAATTAAACACATCCCGACGTCACACAACAGTGATTGCGTCATTTTGTCAAAGGAAATTTATAAAGGTGTGTTCACAGCGGGTGTAGTATCGAAGCCACATAATGGAATTATTCCTGTAAGGATTTTAAATACTACTGATAGTTCGGTTAATATAAATATTTCAGATATAATTATTAGTTGCCTAGATAAATTTTATGTTTGCAAGTTCGACGACGATAGTATATCTGTGGATAGAGTCAGAACTTTGCTTACCACTTTACAACTACATACATATTTAAATAGAGAGGAACAAAGAGGCATTGAAAACGTATGTGCCAAATATGCCGATGTTTTTCATTTGCCAGGAGATACACTCACTACTACTAATTTAATAGAACATTCAATTAAACTAAAGGAAAATGCGTCTCCAGCGTATGTGAAGCCTTATCGATTGCCTAAAGCATTGAAAGGCGAGGTACAAAGACAAATAGAAGAAATGGTTAGAAACGATATCATTGAAGAGACTATTTCAGAATGGTCAAGTCCAGTTCTATTAGTACCTAAAAAGACAGATAGGTCAGGAGAAAGGAAATGGAGACTTGTAGTGGATTATCGCCAACTCAATAATAGGATACAGGATGATAAATTTCCGTTACCTAACATCACTGAGATTCTAGATTCGTTATCTAATAATATCTATTTTTCAAAATTAGATCTCAGTCAAGGTTACTATCAACTTTCTTTAGAAGAAAAGTCTAGGAAGTTTACTGCATTTACAACAGACAAGCAGTATCAAATGAAACGATGTCCAATGGGACTTAAGACATCGCCTAGTGCTTTTGCTCGTCTCATGACAATAGCAATGTCTGGGTTAAATTATAAATCATGTTTTTTATATCAAGATGATTGTAAGTATTGTCGTAGGAAATTGTCTTGAAACGCATAACAAGAATCTTATAAAAATTTTTGAATGCCTAAGAAGAGTGAATTTAAAACTAAATCTGCTGAAGTGTGAATTTTTACGTAAAGAAATCGTTTATTTAGGACACATGTAAGATCACTTCAGAAGGTATATTTCCCGATCCATCAAAGGTAGAATGCTTGCAAAAATACCCTGTCCCGCAGAATGTAGACGAAGTCAAGAGATTTGTTGCCTATTAATTATTTGCTAACTATTACAGGCGTTTTATTCCAAAGTTTGCTGCAATAGCCTATCCTTTGAATGCGTTATGTAAGAAAGATGTAGCGTTCGTGTTCGTGTGGAGTGATGAATGCGAGCGAGCATTTTACAAGCTAAAACAGATCCTTATTAGTCCGACTGTACTTGACTATCCAGACTTCAGCGACAATAATACTTTTACGGTACAAACCGACGCATCAAAACTTGGATTAGGCGCCGTGCTGTCTAATAGCAATAGAAGGTAGTCGCGTACGCCAGCCGTAATTTGAAACCAGCTGAGACACGATACCCTGTCATTGAGTTAGAATTACTAGCTATTGTTTGGGCGGTTCGACATTTTAGACCTTATTTATATGGGAAAAAGTTTAACATAAAAACAGACCATAAGCCGTTGATTTATTTATTTAATATGACCGATCCTTCAAGCCGGTTGACAAAGTTTAGATTATATCTTGAGGAATATGATTTTGAAATCAGCTATGTCCCAGCAATGCTATTCTCTAAGGATACATCGTTGTTGTCCAGCGCTGCCGCAGCGGTGAATCTCAGTTTAGTATTCACTAAGCTTCGTAAAGCTACACTAGCGCTCAAGGCTGTGTGGTATTCCATTATTTGGAACCACATCTTTTAGTTTGTTTACGCTAGTCTTTCTTTATGTTATTATATTAAACCTCAGTTTTGTTGGTCTGAGTATTAAACAAACCATCTTTTGATTTATTTACCTATTGATATTCTATGACACATGTAGGTACTTAAATCACTTTTATATTCTATAGCACTGTTTACCTCTGTAAAGCATACTTTTAATTATCTCTTGTTTTAGCATCCAAATCGATTTTATATTATTATCTTTCCCTCTTCGATCAATAATGCACTATTGATCGAAGCTTTCCCTTTTGTAAAAAACTTTATAATATTTATATTCTGACGTTTTCATCTTAAACTGTCATCTGTCGTAATTTACTTTTCTAAAACATAGACAGAACACATCATAGATAAATACACTCTATCTTATCTTATAAAGTGGGTGTACACACTGAACCTTCGCAATAAGCGTAGATCTAAGATTTCTCCTCTGTAAGCCGTTTTTATTAGTGCTGGTCATATCTAAATTAAGAATTAACTTGAATATATTTTTAAAACGTTCAAAAATATGACACAGAACGATAAAAACGGTCTTCATATTTTTCAGTCTAGTCTTGTCTTAGCCCTCGGAGAGTCGTATTTTTTTTAACTTGAGACAGCCGCTGTTTTTCTGCCCTTAAGTCTGATTTGTCGAACTGTTAGCTACTCGAATATTAGTCTCATGTAACTAGCATGACTAGCGTGCGCGGGTGTTCTAATCATACTGTGTAATTTGAACTATCGACCCTGAGTGTATTATAACAATAAACATTCTAATACTGTGTAATACTGTGTTTAATTCGCTCGGCCTTCCTGCCTAGGCCCTGTAGGAGGTGCTCACTTCTAACGAACTCTTAACCACGCGGCGTGAAACGCCGCGAGCACACGCACACGAAGGCCTCCGACGCTAGACGACGTTACTCTCCGAGAGAGACCTCCGCCGTTACCTGTGACGCTAGCGCGGTCCTCCCGCTAGGTGAGGCGCCTCAAAGCGCCTCCATCTACAAACTCTCACAACCTCCTCTCCATTCCACAGGCTGGAGTGTATCTCCAGGGTGGATAATCCTCAGCCCAGCCTCCTCCACGCTGCCTGCGGCCTGCCTGCCTGCCCACCTGTTCCACTGCCTGCCTGTTCCTGCCTTGCCCGAGCCTGTCCTGTGTCCTCTAAACTTACCTTTACTTTTACTAATTTTAACTTTTGATTTTAATACCTTTTTATTTTAATTTAATTTGTGACCTACGTTTCCCTCCACGGAGGAAAGCGTTACGTTACAGCTGTGACGGCCGTGAGTTGAAACTACCCAACGGAGGTTACGGAGGGCAATATTGACAGTTCTTCATACATTTTGGTATTCTTTAAGAAAAAACAGCCACGAAGTCGCTCACAGCCTCGCCCGCAGCCTCGCTTCTAACTGTCAAATCCAAAAGCTACAATAAACACCGCAGAGTCTTGACAAAAATAATAATACTTTACAATACTACACTACATAATACACTATATACTATATAATACTTTTAGAATCTTATTTAATTATTATCTTATTTTAGAATCTTTCTCGGTTAATTATAGAGCTACATGTATTAGAAGAAGCTAAAAAAAGTGATGATTTGAACAAAGCTCGACAGGCGAAACAAATAAGAAAATTTTAAACAATATCCCGTGATACAGAGTTTACCCATATTTACAGACTTTCTGAGGATTTAATTAATATATTGGAAAATTATATAACTCCTTATACTCGTATGCGTCCGCGAGTTCGTTCCAGTGGTTTATTTAACCAAGAGGTTAAAGGTTTGTTTACAGTTAGGTTTCTTGAGATATGATGGGTAAGTACCTAACCACACACCATTATTGAATTCCTGATGTTTCAGATATTATGCACTATATCATTTTTGGCTAGTGGAAGTTACCAAAAAATCATTGGCAAGAATGTAGACACTTATATATCTCAGCCTTCTCTGCTAGGGCAATCCACGAAGTTGTTGATGCTCTGAATAATAAGAACATCTGTAAATATATTCGATTTCCGCTACCTATGTTGCAAACACTCGCTGTTACGAATAATGAATATACAAATACACCTAAAAGTTTTCAAACTAAAAACAAATTCAACTTCAAGTGGTTTTGATAGCGTCGCGTCGTTTGTGATTGTTGTGAGTGATGTTTTTTTTATTCATCGTCGCGCGTTGCTTGAAATAGGCAAAGGAATCGTCATTCAGCCTCAAAATGTAATAATAAATATGCAAACTCAATTACATTATGATATTTGTTTAATAGTTTTACTATATTCCTTAAAATACTTAAAGATAGACCTCTAATATATATTTTAAACCCCTAAAACTGTCAGTCGAGATTTATCGATTATAATATAAAGAATTTGTTTCAAGCTCTTAGTTCGTCTACGAAACCGTCGGGAGGAAACAGCCTAGGGTTCGTCGACGACCACAAATACGTTAGTGAATACAGTTTGAATCAACGCTACACGCTCGGTCGATCTCAAGGCTGTCTCGACGACGAGTTCGTCGCAGCTTACAGCTATGAAATTGTCTTTTAGAGAATAGCACTGTGCACAACGCAGCTGCAGATGCATTGAGCCGGATACCTATTACATCTTTGGAGGAGTATCGTAGGTTGGTTGAAAGGAAACTCGGACTCCAGATTGTAAAGATTGAAAATAATAATGATGTATTTTTTTTTTTTTTTTTTTTTTTTTTTTTTTTTTAATGTAGGGCATCTCGTAGCTGACCACTGAGGTCATGACTACTCAACCGGACAATCCTGTGGCTGCCTTAAGCTTCTACACTCAAAGCCTCCAGCCAGGGGCAAAAACTATGCTAATTAAAACTAGGCGAACGCTCGCTAAGGGCACCCCCTGTGGGGTACGAACCTCGGCTTAGGGCGTTCGCTGGGGGGAGGACAGCAAGAGGGACAGGCTGGATCAATGATATATTATTATTATTAATCGGGGAATTTAAAGCTACAGGCTCAGCATCATCGACGCGGGCTGGCGCATCGTCGAGCAAGGGTCGGGGGGGAGTATCATTTACTCGGGAGGGTCGCGATCGCGGACCTCGGCGGCGAGGTCGGAAAGTGTGTCGGTGTGTGTGTTTTCTAACTGTACTGGTTTCCCTATTGCTCTCCTGGAGGAGGGTTATGGGGTCGTCTGGGTCGGAAAGGATTTGCCTCGGGCGGCGGACTGTACTGATTTGACTTGGGAGATAATTGGCGGCCTCGACAACCAGAGGGTTGCGATGGGTGGCGGCGGAATCAAAGAAACGCTTGGAATTGCGTTTTAGAAACTGGTGGATTGTGGGGAGTCTAAGGTCGAGGTGGAGGGTCTCGTTCCTACAGAACCAAGGGGCTCCCGTGGCCTTACGAAGGAATCTGTTCTGTATTACCTGCAATCTATGGATTTGACGGGGTTTAGCTTGGGCGAATACGGCGCCCGCATAGGTCAGGATGGGGCGAATGCACGTTGTGTAGATTCGCAATTTGCACCTAAGTGACATTTTGCTACGTGCATTCAACATGGAGTGGAGTCTTCCGAGAGCGAAAGCGACCCGCGCGCGGGCCTGCTTTATGTGGTCTGCGAAAGTGAGGTGTTGGTCGAGGACCACACCTAGATACTTGGCTCGCTTCTCCCAAGGGATCGGCTTGCCGAGCATGGTGATGGGTCTGGGCAAGGGGGGTCTGTATCGAGCCAGCAGTTTGGAAAAGATGACTGCTTGGCTTTTGTCGGGGTTGACTTCGATCCTCCATTTCCTAAACCAGGCGCCAAGGTTATTGACTGCGGTTTGGAGAATGCGGGCTATCGAGTCGGGCCCAGCGCCCTTGTAGTAAATGGCCGTATCGTCTGCGAACAGAGCCAACTGTGCCTTTTTACTCTTCGGGATGTCGCTGGTGAATAGAGTGAATATGAGGGGGGCAAGCACAGAGCCCTGAGGGACGCCTGCGCGGATGGGAAGGGGAGAGGATATTGCGCCTTCGATGCGATAGCGGAATGTGCGATTCAACAAAAAGTCTCGTAAGATGAGCACGAGACGATCTGGCACACCGAGTTGGTACAGCTTGTATATTAAGCCGTTGTGCCAGACTTTGTCAAACGCTTTCGCTATATCGAAGAATACTGCACCGGTATACAAACCACGCTGGAAGCCAGCGCTTATGTGTTCGATTATCCGGTGGGCCTGATGCACGCTAGAGTGCTGGGTGCGGAACCCAAACTGTTCGTTGGGGATGAGGCCCTTTGTCTCGGCGTAGTCTCTGAGACGCTTATAAATAAGCCTCTCGTAGACCTTGCCGAGGACTTTGAGCAGACTGATGGGGCGGTAACTCGAAGGCTCGGTTTTGGGTTTGCCGGGCTTCGGGATACCGATGACGGTGGCGTCTTTCCACACTTGTGGGAAGAAATTGTTGCTTAAGGCACCATTGAAGATGGTGGTCAATAGCATTATCAGGTGGGCAGGGAATAGCTGAATCACCCTATTAGTGATTCCATCAGAGCCGGGGGCTTTACGGACTTTAAGACCCTTGATAATGTCGTGCACTTCGTCCGGTGTGACGGGGGGCAGAGGACATTCAGGGTCTTCAACGGGAGGGAGAGAGGCTCTACGTTCGACTTCGGCGTCTACCTCTAGGAGGTGAGCTTGGTCTACTGGTAGAGTGCTGGGTGAGCATTGCGCTTCTAGACTATCGGCTAGGCATTCAGCCTTGTCGATGTCGTCGAAGGCTACGGTCTTGTCGGGGCGGACTAGGGGTGGTGTGGAAGCGACTTGCTGGGACTTGAGTTTCCTCTGAAGTTCCCAGAAGGCTAGGTGGTTCGGCTCTAGGTCGCTCAGCATCTTGTCCCAGCTCGCGTCACGCAGCTCCTGTATGCGTGTCTTTACAGATCTCTGTAAATAGCGCATATGGACTTTGTTAGCGTGGCAGGGAAAGTTGCTGTATGCACGAATGGCTGCGTTCTTCTCAGTCAATAGGTCACGCACATCGTCAGGTAGTGTCCAGCGGGGGTCTTCCCCCACTGGGACTTCCTTTGAGCAGTCTCTCACGACGGATTGTACGTGATCAGTGAGTGAGTCGATCGCGGCCGTTGTTGCTGCGATAGAGTCGAATTGGTCGGGGATAGAGTCCAATTGGGGGGACGTGTTGGATTTTAGCTGGGTGCTTACTTTCCTCCAGTCCGTTACCCTTTTGGTGGTCGGGGGGCGGTTGGGGTCGGGGAGACCTATGCGGGGGTCTAGTTTTAGTATTACTGGACGGTGATCAGAGTTAAGCTCGTCCACCGTCTCTATCGAATCAAGTTTTAGATTGACGTTCTGAAGGATCGCCACGTCTAGTACGTCTGGGGTGTAGCCTACTATATAGGGATAGTGGGTATTATTCATCGGGGCGATGATGTCGATGCTAAGGGAGTTAGTGAGGTCGAACAAGTGTCGGCCTCTTATGTTGGATCTAGAACTATTCCAGGAGGGATGTTTGGAGTTGAGGTCCCCCGGTATGATAACGGAGTCGCTCAGGGCTAACAGGGATGTGAGATCGTTTTTAATGGGTTGACGCGGTGCTAAAGGAGCAGGTGCGTGGTGGGTGGGGGAGGGGGGGGGGGGTTGGAAGTAACCCAGGGCAGGAAAAGCCTGCTGGTGATGGAGGTAGTTCCAGGGGCTAGGCCTCTGGGAGCTTAGTCTCTGGGGCATCTGGGACGATGGGATCTTATATGAGATCGGGGCTTCCCTCTGCTGGCGGGCGTCGAAGCGCTTGGCCAGTTTGGGAGAAGAAGATTTAGGGGCTTTCGGGCAACCTCGGTAGTTAGCCGGGTGTCCTTGTTGCCCGCATAGTACGCAACTAGGTGGGTCGGGGCATAGGCTACGGTCCTTGGGACGGGTGCAGTCGGATGTGCCGTGCTCACCCAGGCACTTGCCGCACCTGGGCTTTGCGTGGCAGTTCCGCTGCGAGTGCCCGTATAACTGGCAATTATGGCATTGCCCTACGGCGCCAGTTTTCCACGGCTTTTCTATAGAAAAGCCTGTTAGGGAGCAAAGGGATTTTAATTGAAAAATCGGGTGATGCCCCTCGACGGGGGTGCATACGACGAGTATCATGTCGTATGCTTCCCCGCGTTTTGCGCGGTGCATACGGTGGACCTCGTCTACCGGGACGTTTTGCGACTGAAGGTCGGCTAGAATGTCGGAGGGGGCAATTTCCTTTGGGATCCGTTTGATCACCACTCGGATTTGACGTTCCTCTGAGAGAGTGTACGTGTGGAATGACACACGTCGCTCTCTCAGAAGCTTAACTAAGTCCCTATAATCGCGGGAGGTTGGGGTCTGGACTTTAATACCCTGTTGGGTACTGCGGGCGCTAGTGTATGCGATCCTTTGATCGCAACACCATTTCGAAACATCCGTCCACTTAGCCTTGTCCTGAATGAACACGGGTGGTGGCGGAGAGACCTTCTTAGGGTCAGAAGTAGGTGGGGTGGGGGCAACCTGCGAGGAGGGTGACGCGGTCGGGCGGGGGGTGAGAGAGAGGGAAAGGGAAACCTGCGAAGAGGTTGACGCGATCGGGCGGGGGGCGGGGGAGGGGGTAGCTACGGGGGTGCAAGTAGCGGGTGGGTCTGGGGATGACGGGGAGAGCGCGAAGGTGTCCTTATCCTCGAAGGCTACGACCTTATTGGCCTGGGTGGAGGATTGCTTCCTGTTCTTCCGTTTCTTCCCTTTTCCGTTGACGGAGACTACAGTGGTGTAGTCATCGTCTTCGGAGTGGGACGGAACGGAAGGACCGGAGAGGATTTCCTCTAAGTCGGACGAGGTGTAGGGGGATTGGGGGCGCTTTGAGGAAGCGGCTGTCGGGGCGCTAGTGTCCATATACTCAGGCGGACTGAGCGGACTCTCTAATTCTATTGCTGGGAGCGAGCTCTCCAGCGCGTCACTGAATTCAGTGACGCTGGGGACTGAGGGTCCCAGAAGGGTTTGTCGTAAAGCGACAAACCGGGGTTGCCATTTGGCTCTACGGGCGGGGACGACATCGTTTATGATGTCCTCGAAGAAATCAAGGAGCGTCGTGAGGCGAGCGTCCTCCATTATCGGGGGGGATTAAAAAGTATGAGAGGGAATTTTCCCTATTTCTCCTAACAATCTAACTCTAACTCCCCGGGCGGATTTGCCGGGGATGTGTAAAACCCTCCCTGTCGGGTATAGACAGGGAGGTTGAGTACCTAGGGTGAGCCCTAAGCTTGCTTTTGCCCGTTGCCTATCTTAATGTGCAACGGGGTCCTAACCAGTCTAGTGTGCCGGGTGTAGACACACCCGATCGACACTAGGTGTGTCGCTGAGAAGGGAAAACTGTCACCAATGTCGACTAGGAGATCCCCCAAGGCCGAACACTGGGACCCGTCCAACTGACTGCCTAGCCCTGATGGGGTTCGGCGGGTGTAGTCGGGGCAACACCCTCTCGGTTTCGTTGGCACCGTATAGGTTTCCACCGAGAACCACGAAACTGTGGATTTTCCCAGAAGGGGTCAAAAAGTCGCGACGAATACGTTTTGAAACAACTCTGATATAGAAATATTTATTAATTGTGTCTTGAAAAAGACAGCAATTAATAGGTCGGAGGTAGTCGGGTGACTACGGAGCTCGTCGCAGGGGGCGACGAATCTTGGCAGGTAGGCTGGTTCCACGAACAACACAGTAGCGCACGACCGTCCGCAACCGATGCCGGGCGTAGAATGTAACGAACCAACGCCCTGTATTTTTATTATAAAATGTTCCTACTTAAATACTATTTACAAATACAGGCTAAACAGTACAACTAAGGATACTTCAAGAGTTTGAACCAATCAGATCGCAGCACACTGTTGTCCATTTGTTCCGCACGTTGTCGCTGCAGTCGCGAGCTCGCGCACGGGCGCACCTCGCCGCTCGTGGCGCTGAGGTTATAAATATAGGTGACACAAGCTGGCGCCCGCATTCATCGATGCGGCAGTCCAGTGAAGATGTGTGTGTTGTGCTCGTGCGTGCGGCTGAAGATTGGGGCGAAGGCCGACGGCGTGTGGCGTCGGCAGTTCCTGTACAATATTTATTCCGTGTTTCTTGTACAGAATGTCTAAAACGTGCTGTGACCATAGTTCTTTTGAGAACTGTTCTTTTCAATGTTTCTTTTACACGAGGTCAAAACGTGGTGGCTACAGTACTCCCCTTCAAGCGAAGCGTACCGGCAGCTTGATGGCACGGCCCGTGCGTGTTGTTTTGATGACGGCGGGCTGTGACGTCACGTTGGCCGGAGGTACTTGTTGAGTTGGAGTTGCTTGATGCTTGGTAACGGTTGGAGTGGTACAGCTCTTGGTTCGGTTGGTAATGGTAACGTTGGTTGATGGTAAGGTACTGGTGTATTCGGTGACGACATATGCAGGCTTCAGTCGATCGATTGATATGTTTGCTTGCCGATTTGGTAGCTGAATGGAATATACCTTTTCTGTTCGGCTTATAACTCGGTATGGGCCTTCGTATGGAGTCTGTAATGGCTTCTTAACTGCGTCCGTTCTGACAAATACATGACTGCACTTGCGTAAATCTTCATGCACGAACATGCGTTTATTATTGCTGTGATGCTCTGTGATGGCTTGCGGCTTGTTTGCTTGAATAATATCACGCAGTTTTTCTACGTAAGTATAATCCATCGCAGGTGTGTGGGTACTTGCAGAAAAAAATTCGCCGGGTAGACGCAAATTGTAACCATAGGTAAGTTCTGCGGCGCTCACACCGGTGTCAGTGCGAAGTGCGGCTCGCAATCCAAGTAGGACGGTAGGTAGCTCGTCGATCCATTTACTTGAGTCGGAGATTCTGGTGCGTAATGCAGTTTTGAGGGATCGATGCCACCGTTCGACGATACCATTGCTTTGTGGATGGTATGGTGTTGTGCGATTTTTCTTGATTCCCATTTGCTTCATTAGGTTTTGAAACAATTGGCTCTCGAACTGGCGACCTTGGTCGCTTGTTAATGTGGTCGGGCACCCAAATCTTGCAATCCAATGTTGATAGACGATATCGGCTATTCGATCAGCTGTTATTTCGTCGGTAGGAATTGCTTCGGGCCACTTCGTTAGTCGGTCGATCATTGTTACTAAATAACGATGACCTTGAGCTGTTGTAGGTAGCGGTCCGACGATGTCAACATGTAAATGTTGAAATCGCTCGCTTGGCGGGAAGGATGAGATGTTCGAGAATGTGTGTCGTTGAATCTTGCTTTTCTGACAATGTATACAGGTTCGAGTCCAGCGGCTGATGTCTGCGTTCATTGATGGCCAAAAGTATTTTTGCGTTGTAAGTTTGCGAGTCGTGCGCGTACCGGGATGACTGATATTGTGCACGCTGTCAAAAACTTCTTGTCTGTATTGCTCAGGTATGTACGGACGTATATATGGGGTAGATGTTTCGCACAATAACTCGACGTCGGTGTTAGATATCATTATCTTCTTGAGAGTGATGTTTGTTTGTGATAATAATTCTTGAATGTTGCTGTCCTTTTCTTGCGCTCTAGCTATGTCGTTGTAGTTGATTGTAGATGGGCATGAGATTGTTTCTATGCGGCTGAGTGTGTCGGCGACGACGTTTTGTTTACCGCTTACGTGCCGTATGTCGGTAGTGAATTCGCGGATAAACAAAAGTTGTCTCGTTCGCCTCGGTGTTTCTGAGTTTAAATTAGTCTTCGACATTACGAATGTTAGCGGCTTGTGGTCAGTGAATATGATGAGATGACGTCCTTCGAATGTTTTGCGGAAATGTTTGACTGCCATATAGATTGCAACTAGCTCACGATCGAAAGTAGAATACTTCTTTTGCGCATCGGTGAATTTCTTGGAATAATATCCGAGCGGTTGCCATGTTTCATTTATGTATTGTTGTAGTACGGCGCCAGCTGAGTTGTCGGATGCGTCGCAAAATAAGGCAAGTGTTGCTTGATGCGATGGGTGAGCGAGGAGAGCTGCGTTTATTATGCTAGCTTTACAATGCTCGAATGCGTGAGTTGCGTCATCGGTCCACGTGATTGGAGTTTTGTCCCTCTTCTTGACATTATGTAGGTATGAATTTAGTGGTGCTTGTAGTGATGCGGCGTTTGGTATGTGATCGCGATAGAAATTTATCATGCCGAGAAATCTTCTTAACTCTTCGATTGTCGTCGGCTTAGGATAGTTGGTGATCACTTGAATTTTATGTTCTGGTGGTTTGATACCTTCTGTTGATACGGTGTATCCTAGGAACTGAACTTGTGGTTGTCCTAGATTGCATTTGGCGGGGTTGATAGTGATGCCATTATCTTCTAATCTCTTTAGAACGCTGTGAAGGTGTTCTCGGTGTTGGGCTTCGTTTTCTGATGCCAGCAACAAATCGTCGATGAACGGAAAGACAAAATCCAATCCTCGTAGTACTTCATGGATGTACCGTTGAAACGTTTGTCCCGCGTTTTTCAAACCAGGGCACATACGTGGAAATTCAAATAATCCCATTGGAGTGATGATCGCTGTCTTCTCAATGTCTTCTTCTCTTACACTCAGTTGTTGGTATGCACGGTTGAGGTCTATTGTTGAGAAGATAGTTTTTCCGGATAGATGATGAGTAAAGTCTTTGATGCGTGGAACGGGGTAGCGATCTGGTATGGTGAAGGAGTTGAGTCGGCGATAGTCACCACAAACTCTAATATCGCCATTCTTCTTGGGCACGATGTGTAGAGGTGATGCCCACGGGCTTTTACTGGGTCTGCATAATCCTTGTTCGATCATGTTTTCAAATTCCTTCTTGACTGTTTCGAAGCGATGTGGTGGGATTGGTCGGGCACGGCAATGTATAGGTTGCCCTTGCGTTTCGATGAAATGTTGCACGTTGATATTGGAGTTTAATTTCATCGATGTTAATCTCGTGATGCCGGGATATTGAGCTAGTATGTCGTGGTATGATTGCGACATGTCGATACTGCGTATGGTAGGCACGTTTGATACTCGTACCGGGGCATTTACCTTTAAGCTCGTAACACCGTCGATTAATCTTCTGTTTTTCAAGTCGACGATGAGTTGGTGATGCTTGAGGAAATCGGCTCCGAGTATTGGCTTCGAAACGTCAGCTACGATGAATTTCCATTTGTAAGGGCGTCGTAGATTGAAGTCAAGAGATAGTGTTTTCTCGCCATACGTAGCTATAGTAGTGTTGTTCGCTGCGTATAGTTTAAATGGTAACGGCGTTGCTACTTGTCCCTTTCTTCTCGGTAGCACGGAAATGTTGGCTCCCGTGTCAACCAAGAATGATAGCTTTGAGCTTCTATCAGTGATATATAGGCGGTGTGATTTATCTTGAACGCCGGTGTCCGCCTCTGCCAACGTCCTGTCTAGTTTTCCGCATTTTGCTTCTTGAATGAGCACGGTGATGTGCAGCGTCTAGCTTGCTCTTTGAAACGTCGGTGATAATAGCAGAATGGTGATGGCGATGCTGATCGATTGCGTGATCGCGATGAGTGGCGGTGACGAGATGGGTAGCGGCTGCGACGATGGTTGTCGTATTGTGGTCTCGCTTTTAACTCAGCTATTTCTAGCGATAACTTTTTTATCTCGTTGATGAGAAACTGCGTATCTGCTTGCGGTGCGGATGGTGGAAGTGATGCGGTTGACTGCACGGCTGCGACTTCTGTTGATGCAGTCTGCTCCATCATTTTATCGGCGAGTAGCGCGAGTTCTTCGAGCACTGTCTTAGTACTGAATGATTCGCTGACTGCCAGGACTGAGCGGACGTGTGATGGAAGGTGGTTGGTCCACATGAGACGTAGGGTGGAGTCGGGAACTTTGTCTCTGGCAAGGCTTCTCATGCGGCGGAGTAATTGGGTCGGCTTCTGATCTCCGAGTTCCATCTCAGATAGCAACTTCTGGAACTGACGGCTATCAGATTCTTCATAGGCGGATATGAGCCTTTCTTTGATGGCTTTGTACTGAACCGTCTCTGGTGGGTTGTACAGTAAATCCACGATCTGCTCGATGTCTTGCTTTTCCAGCTGTGCTATGACCATCTGAGCGAGCTGTGCTTGGCCTCTCTTGAGATCGTTGGTTGCGGCCTCGAAACTTATAAACCAGAGTCGTGGTCGATCGCGCCAGAATGGTGGAATGCGCATGGTGAGAGATATACCGGCAGCTTCAGCCTTCGTGACGTTGTGTGATGTCGACGGGCTTGATTGTTCTTCAGTTGGACAGGGATTCGGCATCTTGAAATCGGTGCGCAGCGATAATTCTTCGACGGTTGAAAATTTTTCTTCAGATCAGGTGTGTTTTGTTCGGGGTCACCACTTTGGAGGAGTATCGTAGGTTGGTTGAAAGGAAACTCGGACTCCAGATTGTAAAGATTGAAAATAATAATGATGTATTTTTATTATAAAATGTTCCTACTTAAATACTATTTACAAATACAGGCTAAACAGTACAACTAAGGATACTTCAAGAGTTTGAACCAATCAGATCGCAGCACACTGTTGTCCATTTGTTCCGCACGTTGTCGCTGCAGTCGCGAGCTCGCGCACGGGCGCACCTCGCCGCTCGTGGCGCTGAGGTTATAAATATAGGTGACACAAGCTGGCGCCCGCATTCATCGATGCGGCAGTCCAGTGAAGATGTGTGTGTTGTGCTCGTGCGTGCGGCTGAAGATTGGGGCGAAGGCCGACGGCGTGTGGCGTCGGCAGTTCCTGTACAATATTTATTCCGTGTTTCTTGTACAGAATGTCTAAAACGTGCTGTGACCATAGTTCTTTTGAGAACTGTTCTTTTCAATGTTTCTTTTACACGAGGTCAAAACGTGGTGGCTACACATCCAACAGCTTAAAGGATATGAACAAGCATGTAGCATCGGTCATGACAAGGGCACAGACTCGAAGGTTACGTACTGACTGTGACACACAGATTACCTGTGACAACAACGACTTGACTACTGAGGTATCCTCTACTGCAAGGCCTGATCAACCTAAGGTAGTGGAAATCCTCAAACGACCAATTGACAGCGTTGAATTGATAATATTCTGTAATAAAAATACATTAAAGCAGATAGAAAAATCAAAACATTTCACTAGTGATAATGGAAACTAAAAATTTGTGCCTGAAAAGTCTGCAATTTTTGTGATTACTCGATCGTTATCGACCGTAAGTGTGTTAGCGAGAGAATTACAACGTTTTTGCAAGCAAATCAAATTAAACGAGCTTATAATAATTAAAAGCAAACGTTCAGAAAATTTTGTAAACAATGTTATAAAGGAAATGAGTCATTTAAATGACATTCCAAAGCTACTTGTTATTAAAGATGTGACAAGAGTTACTGACAAAGACATGAAAACTGTGATCTTGAATGACTTCCACCTGTTACCCACGAGTGGCCACGCGGGGGTAAACAGAATGTTACATAATATTAGGAAGTACTATTATTGGCCACGAATGACTAATGACGTACCTAACAGAATTCGTAAAGAAGTGTAGAAGTTGTCAGATTCAAAAGCATTCCAATAGGCATACGAAGGAACCGATGGTCATCACATCCACGGCATCCACTGCTTTTGAAAGAGTTAGTTTAGATTTAATGGGTCCTTTAGATGTAGATAATTTAAACTATAAGTATATTCTGACATTACAGTGTGATTTAACAAAATACGTAGAAGCTTATCCATTAGAAAAGAAAGATACCTACTGATTCTGTAGCTAGGTTATTTGTAAACAATTTTATTTTGAGGTATGGTATCCCTAGAGAGATAATAACAGACCAGGGAACAGAGTTTATGTCATCAGTTTTTACTGAAATTTGCAATTTGTTACATATAAATAAACTACATTCAACAGCTTATCATCTTGAAACTCTGGGAGGATTGGAAAATACTCATAAGGTTCTAGGAGCTTATCTTAGAATTCAGTGTGACAATAACAAAACAGATTGGAGCAGTTGGCTTCCATTCTGGTGTTTTTCTTTTAACACTACAATACACTCTGAGACAAAATACACTCCATTTGAGTTAGTATTTGGGAAAAATTGTAATTTACCATCCAATATAGCACAAAATTCATATGTGGAGCCTTTATATAATCCAGATTCTTACCCTTTGGAGCTAAAATACAGACTTCAAAGAGCACATGCAGAAGCCAGAAATAATTTGTTAATCAGTAAGGAATTAAGGAAAAAATATTTTGATAAAAGTGAAAATCGAATAAAATATAAGAGTGGAGATTTAGTTCTAATTAAAAATCAAGTAGGAAATAAGTTAGATAAAATCTATTTAGGACCATACAGAGTCATTGAAGATGTATCACCAAATGTAAAAATTTTGAAAAATGACAAAGAATATGTAATACATAAAAATAATACAAAACTATTTGTAACTTAACGTACTTTGATTAAGTAATGATGTTTTTTTTAAATATAATGTTATGTTTAAGAGTATAGTTTTTAAGATGTTGTGTTGTAACATTAGAAAAAAAAAAAAAAAAAAGTGGAGGTGTAGTGTGCAGCTCGCCTAACCTTATATTTGTAACTGCACACACTTATTATTACATTATTACACGAATCGTTGAGTTGAACAGTTCTCTTTATTTTACCTACATCACTCCAATACAGGGGTGTTGGGGTGTTGCGTCACGTTTACGTCATGAAATTCAGGAATTTACATCAACTTTCATTAATAAGAAACATTTATGTTACCGCGCCTACTTTATACAATAAATTTGTGGCAAATATCTTTAATTATATGTTGAAGTCAGTCAAACCGAGTCAGTAGGTACACTGAGAAAGTTGCATAGAATAGGTATTATATCCAAAAGGTTAATTAAATTCTATTTGGATATACAAGGTAATATTTAAATTCGCTGAAAAAATGTACATAAACAACCTACTCTCTTGCTTGAAATATGCAAAAGGGAATAATAAAGATATTATCATTCTCTCTGTATTCTTAGTTTTACCATTTTTCATACATAAACCATAAACTACATGAAAAAGACGATCAAATCTTTTTGTTGCATATTGTGTAATTCTCACAATTTCATTCACGCAAGTGACTTGTGGGAGACGATTTTCAGCGTTGAAGCGCATTAAGACGAGCCTTTGCTCTCTACTGGGGCAAGAACTGTTGGATTCGTTGATTATATTAAACACAGAATCGGATCTAATCAAGGATGACGAGAACAGCAGCTTTTAAGACAGAGTCATTAACTGCTTAGCTGAAAGTTCTCCTCTTTAAAAAAAATGTTGATTGTTTAGCTTTATGTATTATTTGTAACACGTATTATTTATTTTATTATTGATTGAGATATCCAACAGTTTATATTTAAAATACATGTTTGAATTGTGTTATACATAATACAGAAGCCAATAATAGGACATCATTGCCAAAGTAACCAAGCACTCAATGGTTGCTATTTTATGTAAGTGTAATTTAAAAACAAAAACAATATTTAAAGGTATGTAGTAGGTAATGTAGGTACATGTGTATTAAATACTAGGAAAATTAAATAACCTACAGCCCATTAATGATAGAGGAGAGACTATACAAAGTTGATACGACAGAGGGGCTTTCCTTTAAACTGCCTATACTAGGTACCATTTTCAAGCTCTGTACCAAAAATCAATTAAATAGGAGCAGTAGTTTAGTCGCAAATGATTTTTTAAGTTTTTGCCCCGTTTGAACACGATGTATCTTTCCTAACAGCTGATTATGTCTATACGCATAGGTCATGCACCTTAAAACGATAAATCTGAGTATAACCTATGCGTTGTTGCCGCTGTGACGCAAGTCACAAGTACAACCAAATATTCTCGCTAAAAAGATGACAATGCAAACAAGGAAGCAATAAATACACACACACTTGCATTTTCATTACGAGTGTGAAAATCATAGCAAACACCCCGCGGGTAAAAGAAATAGAAATAGGTCAGTGTGTTGCTATTGCATCCTAGCGACGAGGGGCAGGGGTTGCGATCGGTAAGTGAGTGGGGCTTCTAAAAACTGTTTTTTTCAGTGCGCCGACGCTATTCTTTCGGAACGTACTTATGTTACGTAATACGGAAGTACCTGCGCCGCCTCCGTATTGTCGAACTCGCGCGCTGACAATTGGGATTTAGTTTTATTATTGTGATAGGACACTAAACAAGTTTAAGACGGTATTTCTTTTTTTATTGTGACAGGACACGTAACTTGGGATTATTATTATTTAGTGTTAGTGTTTTTTTTTGTGATCGACTGCTTTTATTGTGATACGACACGTAATTAAACTTTGGTTTTGTGTGTGTGTGTGTGTAATTAAAGTGTTCAACAATGCCTCGTGTAACTTACACGGCGTTATAATACACTGACATGATTTTTAATTAGAAAAATAAGTAACAATATTCTCCGTCGGTATAATTTGTGCATTCATGTGAATGAAGGACACATCGAGAATTTAAAATTTTAGTGTTTTTGTTGTTGTGCGCGTACTTCAAAACCATACCAAACATAAAAGCCGCGAGTGAAGGCCTAAGCCGCCGCCCGCGCCACCGCCGCCGGCCGCCCGCTTTGAAATGAGATAAAACACGCCGCGCGGCGCGCTCGCGGCGTTGCCACTGTTACCTAGGTATCTTCTAAGGTCAGTTAAATTTATTTACAAAGGGTGGTTGCGTTTTACTCTGATTCATAAGCTATTTAGTTTGTTTAAAAAAAAAAAAAACTCATTTTTGATGCTTTTTATTTTTATACCGTATCGAAGTAATACTAAACACGTATAGTATACGTAGTGTAATTTAATACCTCTCTGTCATATCAACTCTATTTAATATCAGTTTCTCGTGTCAAACAATTTAAAAAGAACGCTTTTCTTAAATGTGTGTTTAATATAATTAATCATTCAACAGGTTACTATACTTTGACCTTGAACTGAGCTCGAGTTATACAGAGTTGATATGACAGAGGGGCATTAAATTACACTACGTATACTATACGTGTTTAGTATTTATTTGATACGGTATAAAAATAAAAAGCACCAAAAATGTTTTTTTTTTTTTTTCAAACAAACTAAATAGCTTATGAATCAGAGTAAAACGCAACCACCCTTTGTAAATAAATTTAACTGACCTTAGAAGATACCTAGGTAACAGTGGCAACACCGCGCGCGCGCCGTGCGGCGTGTTTTATCTCATTTCAAAGCGGGCGGCCGGCGCGCGGCGGCGGTGGCGCGGGCGGCGGCTTAGGCCTTCGCTCGCGGCTTTTATGTTAGGTATGGTTTTGAAGTACGCGCACAACAACAAAAACACTAAAATTTTAAATTCTCGATGTGTCCTTCATTCACATGAATGCAAAAATTATACCGACGGAGAATATTGTTACTTATTTTTCTAATTAAAAATCATGTCAGTGTATTCTAACGCCGTGTAAGTTACACGAGGCATTGTTGAACAATTTAATTACACACACACACAAAACCAAAGTTTAATTACGTGTCGTATCACAATAAAAGCAGTCGATCACAAAAAAAAACACTAACGCTAAATAATAATAATCCCAAGTTACGTGTCCTGTCACAATAAAAAAGAAATACCGTCTTAAACTTGTTTAGTGTCCTATCACAATAACAAAACTAAATCCCAATTGCCAGCGCGCGAGTTCGACAATACGGACGCGGTGCAGGTACTTCCGTGTTACGTAACATAAGTATGTTCCGAAAGAATAGCGTCGGCGCACTGAAAAAGACAGTTTTTAGAAGCCCCACTCACTTACCGATCGCAACCCCTGCCCCTCGTCGCTAGGATGCAATAGCAACACACTGACCTATTTCTATTTCTTTTACCCGCGGGGTGTTTGCTATGATTTTCACACTCGTAATGAAAATGCAAGTGTGTGTGTATTTATTGCTTCCTTGTTTGCATTGTCATCTTTTTAGCGAGAATATTTGGTTGTACTTGTGACTTGCGTCACAGCGGCAACAACGCATAGGTTATACTCAGATTTATCGTTTTAAGGTGCATGACCTATGCGTATAGACATAATCAGCTGTTAGGAAAGATACATCGTGTTCAAACGGGGCAAAAACTTAAAAAATCATTTGCGACTAAACTACTGCTCCTATTTAATTGATTTTTGGTACAGAGCTTGAAAATGGTACCTACCTAGTATAGGCAGTTTAAAGGAAAGCCCCTCTGTCGTATCAACTTTGTATATAAAACTCGCCTACTAAAGGAGGTCCTTTTAGACTGGTAGTAGGTAAACTGATGTGCTATTTATTGTCCTTACCTAATAATTTATTACATTGTTGAAAATTAAATAAAATTTTGTTTATCTCAATTTGTGTATCTCAGTATTTTCCGATAGTATCCCATCTCATCTACCATCATCTAGTCTCGGGCCCCGGGCTTGTGGCCAGCCACCCGGGCCCTTCCGGCCCAGTCCGACCCTGGTACTATTTACACTAGGTATATCGATGAAAATTTGGAAAAAGATGTATTCTTTGCACCGCTAAGCAATGGTGCAGTGATATTACGATAAATATAATTAGGGGTGGCATTCCGCATACATGTAACCGAGGGATGAAAAAAGAAATATGCACATAAAGCGTATATTGTTGGATTATTGAATAATAATTAATAGGTATATTCAGCTGCATCCGGTTAGACTGGAAGCCGACCCCAATATAGTTGGGAAAAGGCTAGGCAGATTGATTGAATTAATAGGTATATTCATGTTTTCTTTTCTTATTTTTTTTGTTGTTATTTCATATATTTCTGAGGTAGTCCAACATACACTTGGCCAGTTTTTTTTAATGTCGTTGGAAAACTACCACAAAAAAAAACTACTCAATCTAATAGAAACAAAAACTACCAAACTCAAAAAAAAGCGGCCAAGTGCGTGTCGGACCACGCACAATGTAGGGTTCCGTAATTGGAATGAATATAACCCAAAAACAAACTTAACATTGTAGTTGAAAAACATGTTTTCTCCCATACATCGATATAATGTCACGGTCACGGTCATTTCTCCAACTGTAAACGTAAGTTTGTAATCGTAAAAAAAAGAATATGGGATAAAACTACAAATTAACGATGTTCGGACTTTTTCCTTTATACCTACATATTACGTGCTGTGATGGTTTCTTGCCAAAAATCATCGAGTATGAAAATATGTCGCATAGGTAAATGGCCGTACATATTCTTTTTATTGCGTTGACTTAGAAGCTTGATTGTTTTAGAGCTCCAAGGGACTATGGACCTACGTATTCGATGCGTTCCTGAGAAAAAAGGTCTTGACAGACTGACAGACGGACGGACAACGAAGTGTCCTATAAGGGTTCTGTTTAAAAATATATAAAAGGAAGACCATGAATTTTTACCTTTTTAATACAAAATTAATCAATTTATCAAATTCTCAAAATGAGTCCCTTCCTGTTGAATACAAAGTAGCACTCTTTTGATTATTTCGCTCCCTGTCGATTTTTTTTATCTTGTTGTGGTGGTATTTAGAATAATACGTCTAAGTTCTCCTTGTAGCTCGTGGACACTTTCATACTGGTTCTTGTAAACAATTTTTTTTACATAACCCCATAAAAAAAATCTAACGGGGTTAGATCTGGGGACCTCGGCGGCCATCTTATTTGTCCATTTGTCCCGATCCAGGGATGAAAGTGTTCATTGAGATAGTCCCTTGTTTTGTGACTGTTATGAGCCGGAGCCCCATCTTGCTGAAAAGTAAGGTTTTGTCGTTCTGCAACCGGAAGATTATTTATCTCATTTCTCAAAATCTCAAGTATTTCTATATATACCTTTCCGTATTCAAATGCCCTTCGTAAAAATGTACTTAGAGGACCCGGTTTTTTACAATCCCAAACCAACAGTTGAACGAAAAACCCACTTGATTATGTCTCGCGGATACGTAAGGGATTCTCTCTGGACGAAATGCGATTATTGTGTTGGTTGTACATACCATTATTGCTGAAGTTTGTCTCGTCTGACCAGATAATATTATTTAGAAAATACTGATTCTCTAGGATGAGCCTTTCGATTTCATGGCAGAAAATAAGTAGTCTTTCAGCATCACCGGGCAGTAATTTTTGTACTAATCGCCCTTCAATGTAACTTTTGAATTTGTATTTTTTTAGTAGGTACAAGTTGTATTTTGCTTTTCGAAATTCCGATTACTTCTTCACCTTCCCTCACTGAACTTTTAGGATTTGCCTCAAAGTACATCAAAATGTCGAGTTCATCGTCGTTGTGGTAAGCGATGATCGAAACGTCCCTAATTTTGCAGATTATCCACCAACCGTTTCATAATAAATCGAGATGGTGTATTTCTATCAGGATATCTTTAGCGGTGCCATTGTAAAGTAAAGTAAAAATCGTTTATTTCAACATCTAAATAATTGTAAGGTTAATGTTATGTTTTTAATTGTGGTTCAAAAAGTATGCTGCCATTAAATCAAAATCACAATACAATGCAAAAATCCTACAATGAATGCTCGGTGGATGTTCAGTTGGTTGGTTCTAGTTCCGTTGTTGTATGGAATAGACCGACCGCGTCACGTAAGCTAAGTAATTTGATAATATACCGTAATTATTGCTTATTATGATTATATTGTTGTGTATGATACATTATTGTAAATATTGCTGATGTGTTAAATTGTATAATGGAATATCCCTATTCCTTTCCTTGTTATTTTATAATATTGCTTTTATTTTGAGTAATGGTCCAAGACATACAACTGTTTTTAAGATAACGATAATTTATAGAAATGTGTTGATAGAATACTGTCATACTGTTTCCATGGAATTTCTTGTCCTTCTTTTCCATGAAGACCTACTTTTGCGAACGGACAACTAGCTTTCTGATTAAATAATGACAAGTCTAATTAAATAAATGTCTAGCCTTGTCTTTCTGTGCTTTACTTCATACGATCCTTTCCCTACAAAACATATTCAACAGAACTTACATACACAGTGATCATTCCGACTTTTAAAACTTGCTAAATTAGGTAATACTTAAACATACACATAAAGTGCTTACTGTCTCTTACTCTCTTCTAACATCATCATCACATAAACAAAAGAATAAAAGTTTGAAAATGGAACACATTTTTGAATTATTTCTTTATAATCAGCCAGCCGCATTGCGATGGACTAAATAATTTACGTCTTTCGGCTCAGGATACGGCTCGATTTGTTGCATACAACCAGGTACCTACTAATTACGTATCTCTTTATCATTTTATCATGCACTTTAAATTATAATAGGGAAATGATGCGTACTTCTTAAGTGGGTACATTTATTAGTAATAGGTACTTATGATGTCAGTTGTATGTCCTTACGGCAATGTCAGCTTTTCATTTTTCTTCCTCCACCACTTCGAAGTAACAAGGCAAGCCAAGCAACATGTACGAAATCCATGTTGAGAATGAATAATCCATCGACATTTTCGTAGCAGTGCGCGACAAATATAAATCGTACTCGTAGTGCGTGTTAGTGTTGATCGACCCGCACATTAGTGCGTGCCGCCGTGACGGTGTTTTAGTTACGACTGAAGTTATGTTATTAATAATTAGGTACGCATAAACATACTTTTGGTGTGTGAGCATTATAGGCTCGTACAAGACGTACCTACGCTACGATGTCATACGCCCCACGTTTGTATGGGAATTGGAAAAAATGCGAACTAGCGCTGCTTTAATCTATGAATCGTATTAAAAAAATTGGCGCATTCAAAGTATTATTATTTAATTATAGTATAATTATTATACAAGCTATTGTGTTGGTCGTAAAGCGGCGGCGTTAGTGCGGACGGTCGGCACGCGACACCAGGCGCAGGCCGCGCCGCAGAAGAACGGGCCGCCCGGGCCGCACGGCCGGACTGGGCCGCACGGGCGGGCCGGGGCGGCCGGGCCCGGGCCGCAAGCAGCGCGCGCTCCCGTGCCCACCGCGTGACGCGACGATGACGCGCGTGTAGCCGCGCGAGCCCGACGTCACCGTCACGGGGCTGGCGGCAGGCTCGTCCAGCGCGGGCTCGTCGTCCGCGAAGACGATAGGCAGCCGCATGATGTCCGCGACCTGCAGCGCGGGCGCGGCCGGCGGCGCGAGGGGCGCGGGCGGCGCGGCCGGCGCGGGCGGCGCGGGCGGCGAGGGCATGCGGCGCCTCAGCGGCAGCAGCGCCAGCGGCGTGGCGCCCGAGCCGCGCGATACTACGCGACCCACGTGGGGCGCCTCCAACGCCAGCGGCGTGGCGCCCGAGCCACGCGACACCACGCGACCCATGTGGGGCACCTCCAGCGCCAGCGGCGTGGCGCCCGAGCCGCGCGAGACCACGCGCCCCGCGTGAGGCACCTCCAGCGCCATCGACGTAGCGCCAGAGCCGCGCGAGACCACGCGACCCACGTGAGGCGCCTCTAGTGCCAGCGGTGTGGCGCCCGAGCCGCGCGGCACCACGCGGCCTGCGTGAGGCGCTTCCAGAGACGACGCGGCCCCGCGCCGCCCTGACGACTCCCCGACCGTTTCCGTCGGCCTATCAGAACTGGAATCGTATCGTTGACGTGAAGAGTTCTCGATTCTTAGAATAGAATAGAATATTCTATATTATGTACACCATAAAAAATACAGATAAAAATGTAGTCATTTTACATAGGGTGACACAATGGGCGGTCTTATCGCTAAAAGCGATCTTTCTTAAAATATTGTCGAGCCTAGACTTGTAATATTATGGCAGTCTCACCTTGCAGAGGGTACGGCGAGGGCCGCCGAGGGCGCGGGCCGACCGGCGCTGGGCAGGTGCGCGTAGTCCTCCTCGTCGTCTGCGCACGCGCGCTCGGCGCGGCCCGCACGCGCTTCTCGCCGGCGCGCCCGCTCGCGCGCGGGGCTCGTGTGGCACTCGTCGGCCGCGCTCGTCGCCGTCTCGATCGCCCATCGCGCGCACTCCTCCTGCCCCACAGCGACACATGAATGCCCGAGCTACGTCATCGACGCGCAGCGCTCGATGCTTATAGTGCTAACGATCGAACTCGGTACCATATTAAATCTGTTACTAAATTGACGGCAGACCGACGTAAACTACGCAGAATACGGAGCGAACCATATCTGTCGCCCGGCCCGTATCCAGTTCGATCGTCCGCAGAAGGCTAGCTCACTGCTACGGCTGCGTCCAAGGCGTGCTGCGGCAGACGACGCCGGCGCCGGTGTTCGGCCGGCAGCCGCAGCGCGTCGTCCGCTCCGCGCAGCTCCAGCACGCGCCGCGCGCCGCCCTCGCCGCGCGCGCGCGTCACCTCGCGGGCCGCGCCGCGCCAGCACGCGGCCGCGCCCGTGCCCGCCACCACCAGCATCGGCAGCCGCACCTGCGCGGACAGACGGTCAGCGGGCGGGTCGCGCGGCTCTCACCTGAGCCAGCGCGGCTCTCACCTCGGCCAGCACGTCGTCGGGCGTGTCGCGTGCGCCCTCCGCCGTCAGCAGCGGCGGCGCCAGCAGCAGCAGGCCGCGCACGCGCGCCGCGGCCCCGGGCCCCGCACCCCCCGGCCCCGCCCCCGCGCCCCCCGGCCCCGCCCCCGTGGCCCCCGCCAGCACCGTCACCAGCGCCGCGCCCGCACCGATGCCACCCAGGATCACCGGCCGCTCCCTGCAAACGCACGACATGAAACATCAACTTTCAGCATTCGAATGTATTAAGAAAAATATTTTACGGCAGTTAGGGCCCTATCTCACTAGGACACCAGCAACCATGGCTGCACTGCCAAAACAAAAGTTCGGTTACGCGACCGATCGGACGTCCGGTGGGACACCCACCATAAAGCTGTGTATATTTGACTGGTAGCGCGACGATGCTGTCCTAGTGAGATATAAGCCTTACTTTTCATTCGGTACCGAGTCGCCCTCGCCCTCGCACTCACCCGGCCTCCACCAGCGTATCGGCCAGCGCGGCACGCACGCTCCCCGCCACCGCCGCGCACCACGCGTCCGGCGCCGCACTCCCTGGGCCACCCGCGCCCCCCAGCACGCGCGTGTACACCAGCGCACCCAGGCGCCGCGCCCAGCGCGCATCCAGCCGCGCGCGCCCGCAGCCCAGCCACACCAGCCACGGGCTAGAGTCACAGCCCAGCGCCGGCCCCACCGCCGCCAATGGGTCGCGGCGCGGCGGCGGCGCGCGCCCTGCCATCGCGCGCTCGGCCAGGCGTGGCGCGGCGCGGCGTAGCTCACTCGCCAGGTCGTCGTACAGGCGCCGCTCCGCGCGCGGCATGTAGGCGTGCAGCGTGGCGTGCAGCCACGCGCCCGGGCGCTGCGCGTGGGCCGCCGGGTGCGCCGCCGCGCTCGCTAGCGCCAGGCGCAGGCGTCGCGCCGCCGTGCGCGCCGCCGCGTCACCGACCGAGCCGCGCGCGCCCGCCAGGCGCTCGAGGCGCATGCGGCGGAGCGTGTCGAGCGCATGCTCGGCGAGGCGCGCGTGCACGGCGCTGGGCGCGAGAGCGGTGACTCGCGCCTCCCAGTCGTCGTCGTGTTCGCTGTCTGAGTGGTCGCGCTCGGGCGAGTGGTCGGCGGGTAGCTCGGGCGGCGGCGGCTCCACGCGCTCCACGTCCACATCGCCGTGCTCGACAGACAGGCGCGGCGCCAGCAGCACGCGCACGTGCGCGGCGGGCGCGTGAGGAGCGCCCCGCGCGCGCGCGTACGAGTGCTCCACCCACACGCCGGAACGCGGCTCCTGCGGGCAGCGAGGTTGAGTGTCGGACGCGCTCGGTTGCGCTCGGGCGCGGTTGGGCGCACTTGACGAGTACTCACATGTCCGCCGGCGAGCGCGTGCACGTAGGCGACGAGGCGCTCGTGCAGCGCCGACGCCTCGGCGCTCGCGTAGCCTGTCGCCTCGCCCGCCTGCATCAACAACATCTCATCAAATCTTATGTTATAAATAAAGGATGACCCATCGGGAACGCACATTTTAAAATGGGCCACATTTTTTTCAAATAGTCAAAATGGAACCCTTATAAATTCGTACGTAAGCCACAGCTATTTCATTCAGAGACTTTTAGCTCAATATACAGAGTGGTTGATAATTGGGAATATTACTTTAAATGATAACCCATTTAAAGTAGAAACTAGAGCTAATTTGCAACAAACGGCAATTACTAAAACTGGGACCATTTTTTGGTGGTCAATACCGAAACTTTATAAGTACATATAATTATAATTTATAGTTTCAATGCATTCAATCTATCCAAATACACATACCTAACACTACAAAAAGCATCCTTATTAAACATTTGCCGCATACGTTTTTTTTACAACTAGACATAGATAACAGACATGTTGTTGTTTCTGTCTTAAGTTATGTTGTTTCGTTGTAATTATTTTATTTTAATGTTGATTATTCTTTCTTTTTTTATATAATAATTACTAATTTTACTAATTAAGTGAAAGAGTGTACACCTTTAAGGTAGTTTTTTGAGGAACGAATGATTAATTATTATTAAGATCTCATGTAAAAATGTACCAAAAATCACACCAATAAATGAATTTGAATTAGAATAAATAATTTCACTGCAGTACAGAGCAATTTACCTTCTCAGTATAATAACTAGAATCTCAACTTGGTTCACATCCGTGAGATTCTGAAAATACCAGGAACTATCCTAAGAAAATTAAATTTAAAAACCAAAATAATAATAAAGTTTATTTCATAATCAACCGGTTTTAAGAAATAAGTTGTACCAGAAGTCCTCTTCTTCGATAAGTATGTGTACAACATACAAAGGCTGTTAATAACAGAATTTTAACAAATTAGATACAATAAAAAAACTAGAACTAGAGAATTTAAAAAAAAAATATTTTATTCGTAATCTCTATAACTGTCTATATAAGTATTAGTAATTTTAAGTTGGTTTTGAAGTGAACAAAATGGACCTAAAAACTAAAAAAAATGATGCAATGAAATTTGAACCCTGTCTTGTATGACATTGAGCTTGTTTTTCTAAATTTGATAATTATCTCAAATTCCGATTTCAGGCAAAGACGACTGAGTAGTGTGTGTGTGTCTTTCTGCGTGTGTGGGGGTGTGGTTGTGTGTGCGTTTGTGTGTCTTTGTGCGTGCGAGTGTGTGTATGTTTTTGTGTGAGCGAGTAAGAAGGAAAACCAAAAGCATATTATCAGTGTGAAGTAGACAATTGTATATTAATTTTATTTAGTCCATGTTATTAATTTCGTGTGTAAGGTAAGTTTTATTTGATATTTTTTTTATATTATTAAATAACCGGATTCAGAAGTGCCTCAATTTCCTCTTAAGTAAGAGTCTTTAGCCATGCAGTACAGTATTTATACATTCAGTATAAAATAATACTCGTATTTATAAGTAAATGGCAAATCAATCTGAGTTAATGAGTTAAGTTCATGGTTCTTTTGACCAAAAATCAACCTTAGAAGGGCAATCTTCTTCTGTCACAAGAGAAGACATCAATGTGTGTTCTCCCCAACCTCTCGTATGTAGAAAAAGAGAGAGCTATGTGAACTGAGTATTTTGAAGGGAACCACTGACCTCAAAGTTATCCTATACATGAAATACTGAAAAACAGTAATTGTGTGACACAAGAAATGATATTATGTAAAATTTACTGTTTGAATCGTCTTTTGTTGCTGACTATACAGATTCTGAGTAAAAACTCTACTATTGATATGGTTAATGCAAGCATACTATTATGTAGTTCGTCAGAGATGGTCTGAGCGTAGCATATTATGAATGTGTTTCTTGTAAACAGCAAGGTTCAACATGGTCATACCAAACATATTGAAAAATACTATTAGTTTAACATACACAATGTTATAATTGAGTGATTGTGTGATAAATAAATAATAAATTACGCTGGTATCAACTGTATCTGAATACAACACGGCTGATCAAGCTGGTATGTCGACAAATATTTTAATTACCAACATTATTTCAATGACAAGCTTCCACCAGCAGCTTAGGCCAAAAAAAACAAATATTTCCTCTTTATAATATCAGTTTAGATAAATTAATTAATTAAGTAAGCCTGGCCGTGTGACCTTGTTGTTCTTCTTAACTACTCAACAAATTTTGATGCGGTTTTACCATTATTTAGAAAGTATACATGCTGGATTTTTGAAATGGGGCAGTAAGGACAGCTACCTTAAACGTTGTAGCTACAGGAAAACGGTCTTAAGAGACTGTCCTTAACTTTTTGAAAGATTTCGATCTGCATTCACAGATTTTGAAAAAAAATTACAGTCAGCAAGAAAATGGGCAGTTGTCACAAAAACATTTTTTGATGCCAATCGATCCTGTTTCTTATAAGGATCAAAAAACTCTACTAGACAACTGAGGTTTGAGTACTAGAAAAGTCAGAAATCGCAAAAAACTTTTCCCATACATTTCATAGGAAATGTGACTCCAACTACGTAGTATTAGGTATATTATCTGTGCTCCAACTTACTATTTTACGATGATAGACTGGCCGAAACTAAACTAAAACAAATTTAACTTCAAATTTCGAACGAATAGAGAACAAAATTTGATGAACCTTTGTTGCTTTTGAAAAAACTTTTTACATGGGTAGTTTGTTTTTTTGCAATTTCTGTCTTTTGTAGAGGACAGTCTTTTTTAACGTTTTCCAAACAAGTCTGAAAGTTATAAATAATTTGAAGTAATTTTTAGAGTTCCATACCCCAAAAGGAAAATACGGAACCCTTTTAGGATCACATCGTTGTCCGTCCATCAGTCTCTCACGACCCTTTTTCTCAGGAACGCGTGGAGGTATCAAGTTGAAATAAAATCACAGTAGGTCTGTGGTCCCTTGAAGTTAAAAAAAAATCAAGCTTCTAAGTCAACGCAATACAAAATACGGCCATTTATACGACATACTTATTTTGATACTTGCAAAAAATCAAAACCTACAGGGTACTTCCTGCTAACCTAGAATGATGAAATTAGGCAAGAAGCAGGGTCTCATAACACAAGTAAAAGGAAAAGGCCGAAAATCGGTAATTTGTAGTTTTACGACATAAAAAATAAAAAAATTACAAAACTTCGTCGGCTTATTGCAAGAAGTCATTATGTGACATATTCACTATTCTGAGATAAACGGTATTTTAGTTCGAATTAGTTAGTGGTTATGTTGATTTGCCCATATTATCCGAAATATAATTACGGTGGTGAAAAATTTAATGCTTTCAATTAGATAAATATGTATATTAATAAAAACGAGTGAGAGTCGCTAGTCCTATAAAGTTATGTATTTTTTTTTAAACAAAAATAAAATTTAATGACTTCTGGCTACTGTAAGTCTGTTCGGTAAGTGAATTAATTATTTCTTCAATTGTAAAAAAAACAACGAAACTCAATCAATCTTTTGTTTAAAAAAAGGGATAACCAGTATTATAATGAACAAAACAATGCCAGTCATTAAAACAAATTAAATTCTTCAAAACAAACAAAATAACAATATTTTACCACCAAAAACTTCCCATGTATGTCAATCTTCGAATAAACAGGTAACTAACAGAGCTCTTACTTAACTAGTTTACCTATAGACCAATTCAAATGAATAAGTAATTGGAAGTTTAATAAACAAAACGAAATAAATTCGGAAAAATAAACAAAAACAATTATTTCTTAACAGTTGTCGTAAGCACTTGCAATAGCTAGTAGGTACCTATTGCAAATACTGACGAAAACTTACAGAATCTCAAAAGTTATCCATAATAATATAATAAAATTAAAATATTTTTCTTCTCCCTATTGCTATCAGTCTTTTTTTTTAAATAGAAAGTAGGAACTCAGGTAAAAACCGTACAAAAATATAAAAACATTAGATACTAAACATTTTCTGTATCAGAGATTTATTCCTCAGGAAGATAATCCGGACCTTCTTTGTCACGTAAATTATTATACCAATGGTGTAGTTCTGCAGGTATAATTCTTTAGTTGCACATTTTTAATAAATCTTTTTTCTTTGATTTTGTAATTGGAAGCTTCCTGGTATATGCTTTTTTAAGGCAATAGCTATTGTAATCAAATACACTTTCAGTTTCCTCATGCTTGCGCTTTCGCAGGTTTTTAGTATTAGAAACAATCGGTGTTTCTTTTTTCAATACGTCCAGTTCTTTATAATCGGAAACGAAGTCATACCTATATTGGACTATGTTAGGCCGCTTTTTTTCAAACCTGAAGCATTTAACCTTCAGCCACTGCAGCTTTTGTCCTTCAGAGTCAATTGACCTATTGACCATTAAGTTGTTTCTTAGCTCTTTTAGGTCCAAGATATCAGAGTTGCTCATTACAATAGGTTCATAGGGCTTCTTTGCTGTTTTTTTCTTGTTTAGCTTTCTGTTCGATCTAGCCAATCTTATAACATTACAGAAGTCTATCATAGAAAAAATTGGCATTAGACGCATCTGATTTTCGATAGCGCTATGCATACTATCGACCTCCATATGCGTGTGACCAGATTCTAAATACTTATGTTCGATCACCTCGAGGTGGGTAACTTGAACTACGTATAACATTAAGCATAACAGAAACTGGTAACTATTTTGACCTCCGCAAGTATCAGAAAATATAGATATTTCGGTCACTGTTGGCGGTAGACGTTGGATCCAAAGATATAGTGCGGTTCCCACTTCATCACTTCCTTTTTTCCCATCTACTTCAGACCACAGGTAACAAAAGCCATCATTTGGAGAACGGGCTTCATAAATGGTAGCATTGTAAACGTTTAATTTACGCAGGTAGTAAAGTAGAGAAACATTACTAGTCGGCAAGTGCAATACCTTTTGCAAGTCGATCGTAATAGAGTTAAAGCTGTTATCTTCATTCGCCCGAACTTTATCCCACTCTTTAGCTTTTCGACTTTGTTCTTTTAAAAACATGTGCTCATCATACTTTTGCTGCAAAACAGCAAGGTCGGAGGCGTCTTCAGCTTTGGCTCGGTTATATTTATTGCACATTAAACATTGGTCCTTCTTGGGCTTATGAAAATCTAAATTGTACTGAGTAGGTACAAAAAATATTGCGATACACATTGATGGAAACAGGCGTTTTAGATGCATTTTTACATTTTTCTTGGTACAGTTCATACATTTTGGAGATGGAAAGATTGCTATCCAAATACATTTTAGATGATGTTTTCCTGCAATAATGCGACTCCATCTTAGGGAAAGCCTCGATGTGTTCTTTGACGACTTCTACATCTATTTCTTTTGTTTTACTGGCTGGTTCATGCTTACCACGTCTGTCCTGACCTTCAAAAGAGCCTGATGTTCCTACTTCTGAAAATGCCTTATTAATGGGTCCATTGGATATACAAAGAGTGTTTCTAAAAATCAATTCACAAACCCTGATCTTTCGGTCGTCCTTATTAAAGTAATAATAACGAGATACAGTCCTCTTCCTGGTTGCATTTACAAAACGTCTCTGCGGCGCCTGTACCATAACATTCATTAGTATAAAATCTTTCTGTCGACAGTAATACAATAATATTAATATTATTATTCTCCTTATTATGGTTCAATTGCTCCAACATCTTGCTTCCTCGTCCTGGTTTAAAACATTTATTTCGTTGCATTTTTTCAGAAATCATTAACTTCACTACTAACACGTGTGGTAGTCAACGTATCTCGCCGCGAACTAGCGAGCGAGCCATTTAGCCGCGCGCACGCAAAGTTCTCTTTCACCCCGCGCAAACCCACCCTCACCCGCGTTCGTCCTTGTTCCCGCGTTCCCTAGACAAACTGTTTTGTCGCATTTACTTTGCCATGAATAACTCACTAAACTATAATCGACGATCTGTGTAGCCTGCAAGAAGTTACTATATTCTTTTAATCGATAATAATTTAATTAAATTATGCGATCGACAAAATAAAAGGTAACTAAAAACAACAAATGGTTTTAGGGAAATCTTAATATTATGATTTATATAAAATTAATTTCGATAAAATTCACTAAGATTATTTATTGTGCGTTTCTGATAAATTTTCTGATAAATTATTCATTACAGAAACTAATTAAATGCAAATAATTAACTTTATCGAACCTAATTCTAAGCTATTTATGCTATACTTGTTTGGATAAAGTTAATTACATGGTGAAAATGAGTTCTGTATAATATGTATGTTGTTTTTTAAATAATTATGTATTTAATAAAAATAACTAGTGCAGCTTAGTGATTCTTTGTAAATACCTGACTTCCAAAGTTGCAGTTATGGATTTTATGACAAGGCCGTAACGCCTAAAATTGACTGGATAGAAATTACTGAACTAGAAAAACTGACGTAGATACAGCCAGAATTGTTTATTTTAGTTACTTTCATAGTCTTATGTCATATGGAATTCTTCTTTGGGGAACCGGTGCGGACATTAATACTATCTTTGTTCTACAGAAAAGGGCTGTTCGAGCCATTTACAACCTAGGTCCAAGAGATTCCCTTCGAGATAAATTCAGAGAAATAAATATTCTGACTGTAGCCTCACAATATATTTTTGAAAACCTATTGTATGTACACAAAAATATATCAAATTTTAAGAAAATGTCCGATATTCATAGTTTAAATACCAGGAATAAACACAACCTTGCTGTACATCGCACACGTCTCCACAGAGTAAGCAACTCGTTCATGGGTCAATGTATACGCTTTTACAACAAACTTCCCATTGACATTCGAAACTTACCCATTAAACGATTTAAAAGCTGTATTAAAACCAAACTTTGTAAAAAAGGGTACTATAAAATTTCAGATTATTTAGAAGATAAAAAAGCTTGGGATTGAGCTGCTCGCTCTGCTAAGCCTTGTGAAAACCATAAAACTTGACATTTTAATTATTCATCACAATAAACCAGTTTTATATACACATTGACATTGTTGAAAATTATGTTCAAAATGACACGATTACTTTGTAAAGTATTATATTATTTTAATTATTGTGAATGTGAGGACTATGTGGATATTTTTATTTTCCCTTGTCATTTCTTTGTTTCTTTCTCAGTTTTAATGATGGTCTGGCAGTTTGAGTAGTTGATGCGGCCTACCCAAATATCCTTTCCTTGGTATTGTTCGTCGAGTTGAGCTCCTTAAGTTCAGAGTTGAGCTCCACGATTACTGACAAATGCTTGCACTGACTGGACAGGTCCACTCAAATCTGTGTGGTTCTTTCCTCAAAAGACCATTTCAGACACTAATCTACATGGTCCTCACATGACTTGACCAAGATTATGTCTGGACTTTAAAAGAGACTGTGACCTCTGAGTTTGTTTCGGCCTTTCTTCTCAGAGTAGTCAGATAGGAAACACCGACCTCACCAAGCTTATTTTTAATATTTTTTTATATGACGTGTAAAAGTGATTCCGATATCCTATTTACAGAATAAACAATTTCATTTCATTTCATTTCATTTCATTTCACTGAGTTTTTGCATTTTGTAGAATGTGTCAAAAGAAGTCCATTGTAGAAAAAAACGTTTTTAGTGATTTTTTGCAGTTAATGAGTTCTTGCAATAAGCCGACGACTTACACTTGCAGAGAATTGACCGTAACATAATAATATATCGATGTATGGGAGAACATATTTTTCAACTACAATGTTACAAGTTTGTTTTTGCGATAAATTCATCTCGACTACGGAACCCTTCATTGTGCGTGGTCCGACACGCACTTGGCTGGTTTTTTTCTCAGAACGTCGGACATCACAAGCAACAAACTACCTATCTTGTTCGTAGAGTAACTAAAATTATAACGCATGTTTGTTCGAAGTTTAAATTTTTTGCTTGTTTGCCTAGTCTGTCTATCATAATAAAGTATGTCGGAGTTTCTTTCTTACGAAATGTATGGGAAAAGTTTTTGGTGTTTTCTGACTGAGTACTCAAACCTCACGTTGTCTAGTAGAGTTTTTTGATCCTTATAAGAAACAGGATCGATTGGCATCACAAATAGTTTTTTTGAAAACTACCCATTTTATTGCTGACTGTAATTTTTTTTCAAAATCTGTGAATGCGGATCAAAGTCGCTCAAAAAGTTAAGGACAGTCTCCTGAGACCGTTTTCTTCTAGCGACGACGGTTAAGGTAGCTGTCCTTACTGCTCCATTTCGAAAATCGATAATAAAGAAATCTTGATGTTTTACAAAGTCATTAAAATTGTGTATAAAATATTGCTTTTCCCGATGCACAGACGATAAGCGTTAAGGAATTCACCATCAGGTCCACTTCTCCCGGCATCTTTAGACATTGTGATGAGCATGTTCTATGTTATAGGATTTGGTTTCCGCATTTAGTCAGTCAGGTGGACCATTGTGCGTGGGCCATGGCGGCCATTTGGTGGTTATTCCAACTAGCCCACCTCCCTTCAGAAGAGTTGTGATGTGTGATGAGCATAAATTGCTTGGCAAGTGGCAACCATATTAAAGTAATTGAATCACAACTCGTGAAATACTTATTAATGAGTAGTTCCATGTGGCCCTCTGTGGTCTTCATCATCAGGTCCACTTCACCAAATGGTGCATTCCGAGAGCAACTGCACGAGTTACTTTAAAAAATACCTAAATCGCTATAGGTGTGCCTATAATATTTGAAGAGTTCCCTTGATTTCTACAAGATGCCATCATCAGATCCTGACTTAATGACAATGGGACCATCTCGGAAGTATACCCTTTCAAACAAAAAAAATATTTTGAAATTCCGCCTATAAATGACAGAGCTATGCCCGAACATATTTTTTTTTACAAACATCTGCATCGATTACCTCCTCCTTTTGGAAGTCGGTTTAAATAAAGAATACGCAGAATTCATATACCCAGGTGCTTAATCATTGAGTTGAGATGTGTCGACATCAACTCTTTGTTACTGGGTTATGAGAAAGAGACACCACACTTTATTCAACATCACATAGGTACCTACTATGAAAAACCATTTATTTTAAAGTTTTACATTATAAACACACCATCTTCCATATTGGTTGATTAGGGTAATGAATTAGTTTCGTCTGTGGTCCCATGCTTAACCATTCATGATAACATAAGCAACGGCGGCGGTTCTTACCTCATGCGTCAGTTCGCCACCGGAGAATTGTTGACACACGCTTCCAGTGGCCATCACCATTTGTACCTCTGCTCGGTACTATGCTTTCACCGAAACAGGTAATACACGATGAAATCAGAATGTGACCTTGTCTTAGGCTTGAATCGAGCTGAGTGATGGATTAATTTACACCTAAATACAACATTTACTGAATTAACATTTAACATTGGCAACTTCATCTCGAGCATCTCGAGTGCCTTGGAGAATTCATTTTACAATAGGAAATTGTCCCTATAAATTTCTAAGCTCACTCATCTCACAGAGGTCCTTTGGCCTTTGATAATGGAAAATGTAGGAGGGTGATCAGTAAAAAAAGCCGACGAATCGAAAAAGAAATAATACAAATTACCGTCTTCGATTAAGTTATCAAATCTGACGTGACGTTCTTGGCCGCTTTCCGAATTAGAACCATTAGAACGTAAACGTAATCGCTCACAGCGCTGGCTGACATCAATATTTAGCGGTCCGATTTAGATAGCACGATTATGATAGCTGAGGTCTGTCAACAATTCGGAACGCTCGTGAACGCTCTCACGGTGCTCGCTCAACGTCAAAACTTGCATATAATATTTCTTTGTGTTTAAACTACAAATTTCTTCGGCTTCGTTGGTTAGGTGGCCACGGTAGCCAGAAGCATAATTTCGAAAATGCTACGTTAGTGTAAAGTTATGATGCGACTCAAATCAAAACAGCATACCCGTCATTTTTGACAGCGCTCAATATAGATGAATAATAATATATAAGTGAATTTGTTTGTTACGAGTACGCTTTCACGCTAAAATTATGATATTTGATATTAGTAAAAGGCATGGTCGGCGTTATCGCAAGATGGCGCATGTCATGACGTCATCTATGATGATTCACGATAAATCGTTATCGCGCTCACGCTTATTCGGTACGGGCGTTATTTATTTATTTATTTAAATTCGAACACCACGTGTGTTCGAATTAAATAAATATAAATAAATAAATTATTCATATTTTGTTAGTAATACTTATAAAACTATGTTAGTAACACTTCTAATTAAAATAAATAAAACACACCAAAATAAAACAGAAACAACAACTAGTTTAAAAACCTATAACTATATCCGCTTCCCGCTGCACCAGACCTGCAACTGTGCATACGGGTCCAGTGCCCCAGGAACGGGCAATCAGGCTTATTTACTATCACCTTTAGAATGCTGTTGGTGCTCCCCCGAATCCTCCGCATCAGGGATGCTGTTCTTTTGCGCATAATAGCATGAAAGCTATCTGTATCTGCTTCAGCAAACATGCCCGATGCGCTACAGAACCGCGGGAGCCCCAACAGCACCCTAAAAGCGTTGTTATACTGTAGCACGCCCACGCACGCTCACATCGATTACAGCGTAACTCGGAATGCAGCCCTTGTGTTGTGGTACTTATTACTACATAGATCTTCATGGGTACATAACCGTCGACTGTCCGAGAACTGTGACAGTGACAGTTTGGTGACAGTGTCAGTCATGGAATTAGTAAACAAGATTTTGTAAATCGGTTCTCAATAACCATATACTCCTAATAATATTATAAATGCGAAAGTGAATTTGTTTGTTACGAGTACGCTTTCACGCTAAAACGACGGAATGGATTTGGATGAAATTTGGCACAGGGCATTTGGCGCACACCTTGACCTGGAGAAGGAGAGATGACGTTTTATCCCGATATTCCCACGGGATCAAGACTTACGCAGGTAAAATCATGGAGCACAGCTAGTGTTATATAATTTTATAACCCCAAAATAAAAGTTTAATAAGGGATAAAATTTCCATTATGGGCCAACGATTTGGAAGTTCATATTTTTTCTGTAGATAGTACTCATAAATAGAAAGCTTTTTACAAATTTTCAAGTTGCGGAAATTCACGGTTTACGAGATATAATTTTTTAAAGTTTCCATTGAAATTGGAAAATAACACGACATTTGCAAATTTTTAGGTTGGATAAATTGTCATAGTAGACGTCAAAGTTGACATTTCACGTTCCGTTGACCGTAGAGGTGTATTTTATTCAATTTTATGTCATATTTTTTACTTAAATAAAATATTATTTTCACTTATTCACTTAATAAATTTGGTTAAGATGCACAATAACGGTGTGTTAAGCAATACATTGACTTTTTTACCTAAACAATAACGAATTTGTGTTTACAATGTGGAACGGAACGTGAAGAATTATTAAATGCCATAAAATATGTATATAAATTTGAATAAATATAACAATTTATAAAATTCTCGTGTTTTATTTATTCTCACTATATGATTATCCGAAAAATACCCAAAACCGAATCACATCACCCCACTTTCCACGTGTTCTTGTCTGCCCTACCCCTAGAGTGTATATAAAAAACCAGAGGCGCGGAGGGAGAGCAGCCTTCGCCCGCTGTGTCACTCATGCTCGGCTCTGCAGCTTCGGCTTGTTGGTCGCCTTCGGCGACCAGCCTCAGCCGCTCCGCCTCGCACGGTTCCCGCGCTTCGGCACGCAAGAGCGGGAGGGCTGCTCTTCCCGCAGCGCCGGAGATAAGGCGGAGTCAAACTGGGGGGGAGTTTTTGTTCTAACCTAAAAAACTTTAATCTTGGTTATCTCCATAACCATGGGGTTCCGCGAAGTGGGGATGGTACAGGGGGTATCCCCTCTCACCCCTCCTCTCCCCGCCCCATAAATCAATGAACCATAATGACAATTTTTATTCTAATCTAAAAAACTTTAACCTTGGATATCTCCATAACCATGGGGTTCCGCGGGGTGGGAATGGTACAGAGGGGTAGCCTACCTCCCCCCCTCCTCCCCCTCCTCACCGTCCCATAAATCGTTGGCCCATAATGGAAATTTTAACCACAAAGAAATATGATCACAAGTTTTGACGTTGAGCGAGCACTGCGAGCGCGTTCCCGACATAGACTTATTTATTTATTATTAGGCTCTTCAACAATGAGTACACTATTACTTTATAATTAGTACATTAATAATACAGACATACTGACTTAAATTTTCTATCTCAATCTCAGATCTCAATGGTTCACGAGCGTGATAAAATATGTAATCGGTACGCATATTATTGATATCAGCGTTCTAATTATTACAGCTTTACACGCTACAGATTACAGCGGTCGTTGTTTACAGCGGCGTTGTAATGTAAACGAGTTGAAAAACAAAGTTCATCGCGCTGTCTGTCCCTATGTATGCTTAGATCTTTTAAACTACGCAACGTATTTTGATTTGGTTTTTTAAAATAGATAGAGTGATTCACGCGGATGGTTTTTGTGTATAATACATTGAGGTTTTGTGTAAATTGGCTGAAATATGACGATTATTGTCGAGAAGATGTCGGAAAAAATCATGCCAACTGGGAGCTTTTACTGCACTCCCTCTTACAGAGAGATAGATAGATAAATAAATCGTTTATTTGGTGCACACAAAAGACATACTGGCGTGCGCCGCGTAAGCCGTAAGAGATACATCAAATTTATGTTTTACAGAATTGTATACCTTACAAAGTTCAAAAATAAAGTCCGCGATATCATATTATGTCTATCTTCTAAGGATGACCTTTTTTTTTTTTTTTTTTTTTTTTTTGGGTGGGAAATCATCAAATGACTCCTCCCGCTCTGGGCAGAGCGAGAGGGAGTGTCAGACTTTTACTGACTAAAACCCACCCGTGTTCCTTCCGTTGCCTATGTGCTGGGGCCGCGATATCCCTCTCAGACAAACCCGCAACCCCAGCAGGCATTGGTCCTTCCGGACCCCGTCAGTTGTTGCTGACATCCCTTTGAGGCGCGCGTGGAACACGACGCGCCGTCGACCCGGGCCTGGTCCTTATCGGACGGCGAGCTGCCCATCGCTCACCGTCCGCAGGCCCGCGCCTACGGTGGCCGGAAGTCAGCTTGTGACTCCCGACGCCCGGGGCGTCTCCTGCGGCGACTAGGGGCGCGAGGGCGTGCAGCTTCAATCTCCCTCGCGCGCTCCGCCTCCTCCTTCGCGAGCATAACTGCCTCGCAGAAGGAGGTGACGGCCTCCCATGCACTCTCGCTCCGGACCATGGCCTGAACCAGGGCCGGACGCGAGAGATCGCCGCCGCCGATCGCCTCCGTGAGGACACGGCGGTGCTCCGCCCAAGCCGGGCAGACTTCCACCGTATGCTCCACCGTGTCCTCCGGGCGATCCACACAATGGTGACACCCGGGCGTTTCCTCCCGCTTGATCCTGAACAGGAACCTCCCGAAACAGCCGTGTCCGGTGAGGACCTGCGTCAGGCGGAAGGTGAGGACGCCGTGGCGCCTCTCCAGCCACTCCTCAAAGAGGGGCCTTACCGCCGCAATTGTGGCGTGCCCAGCGCTGGGTTGCGACAATCGCACACTCCATGCCGCCATGAGATCCCGCCGGAGCTCTGTCCGCTGTGCCGCGATTTGTTGCGGCAGCGGAGTTATACCCCGGCGTTTCGCCTCCTCGCGCAACTCCCATATGTGCGCGAGGACCTTCGCCTCCAGATCCCATGGCGGTAGTCCGGCAAGGAGGCTCGCCGCCTCGCGGGAGACCGTGCGGTATCCCCGGACCAGCCTGATGGCCATGACCCTTTGGGACGCGTTCAACCGCTGGGCCGGTCGCAGCCTCAGTGAACGCGCCCACACCGGTGCCCCGTAAAGGGCCATGGACCGCACGATCCCCGCGTAGAGCCTCACAGTAACCTTTTTTATCTTTCAGAATTTGATAAAAATTTCATTGTTATTTCCGAAGCTATGTATTTTGACCGGTATTTTATTTATCCTTATCCAATAAAATATGTAATTTAAATTGGGCATTTAATTTAGATTAAAATATGCCTTAACATCATACTCGTATCATTAAAATTAATACTTTAATTAGACTTATACAAACAATTACAAAGTGATAGGTGATAATAAAAGTGATAAGTGCTAATAAAAGTGATAAAAAATCTATTTCGAATATACTCGTATGGTACATTCATCACAAAGAAAAAGACATTTGCTCCTTCGCCTATTCAAATCTACTCTAACGAACTTTTTTATTTTTACACGAAGAATCTATACAATTATTTCGACCACAATTCTAAAGCCTGGAACCGACGCACGGTGCGCAATATCGCGCACGCACGCGCACCAGCCCGCACGACGCACCGTGGGAAGGGTAACGTGCGTGGTAGCGCAGACGCGTGCGTGGCGGTGCGTCCGAGTTTGGGTACATTCCCTTTGAAGTTACCGACTCGCCGCGGATAAGCCCGCACGGACACGCACCATGGGAATGGTAGCGTGCGTGGTAGCGCAGACGCGTGCGTGGCGGTGCGCCCGATCCGCGGAGAGTCGGTAACTTCAAAGGTGCCCGACGTATGCTCGGTGCCCGACGTATGCTCGGTTCCTATAAACGAAAATGAATCGTTTAGCTTACCAATGGTAGCTTTTATATTGCTCAACTTGGCGTATAACTACTTAAATAGATTTGTAAGCTAATTTTTAAACATGGGCGTTTTTGGATTTCTATGCAAACGGTTAAATATTCGATTTCAGATAGTGAAATCGTTTTTATCATCCGTTTTTAGAAATCGAATTCTGGAGCGGCTCTGGCGCTTCCGGCTCGCAGTTTCGATCGTCTCTAGTAATATTACGAGTATAATTCGATTGTAAAAGCATCGATCAAAACTATCCTAACATAAACAAATACTTGCTTACGCAAATCTACTCTTGCTGTGGTTTTGTGAAATCGGTTTGTCTAGTTCGGATTATCGATACGATATAAGAAATAAAAAGGAAAAAGGAGGAATCAAAGGAGTGAATAATGAGCAAATTACTATGACGAATATTTACAACTTAATATTATTTAAGGTAATGAATGAGACTATACATTTATATACAGGAAAGCTTTTTGTACAAAGTAAGGAAAGTATTGAGGTAGGAAAATGAATACGAAGGGACAAGAGGTTACTAAGAAAAGAAGAACGGTCATATAAGGGACAGGAGAAAAAAATATGATTTAAGTCGCCTACGTCTGTGCCACACGAGCAAATGGGGTCGTCGATGATATGAAGTTTGGCAAGATGGGCTGGGGAGCAAACATGACCCAGTCTCATCCGTATAAGAACGGAGGTCTCCATCTTGCCAAACTTTGCCCTGCCAAACCACGGTTTTTCCGGAATGTCGGGTTGAATAAGTGAAAAATAACGGCCCTTTGATTTGCTTCCGATATCCCAGGCCACCCTCCAGGTGTCCCGGAGAAAAGTCTTTGGTAATATCACAAGGTCTATACTAAAATTCTGATATGGAACTAAGTCCCCACACTGCACCGCATCACCGGCGATTGTATCTGCCACTTCATTGCCGTGGATTCCAGCATGGGCCGGGATCCACGCAAATTGTAGTGTATTACCTTCAGAAATGGTTCTGAACGCAAATTCCCTTATTAAATAGATTATAGGATACTGCGATTTGTGTTCGAAAGGGGATTTATTGATGGCTAGAAGAGCACTTTGAGAATCAGTGAAAATTATAGTTTTCTTGAGCTTTAGAACCCGAATATATTCAATAGCTTTTAAAATGCCAAAATATTCCCCCGTAAAAACAGAAGTCTCCGGAGGCAATTTTATTTTTTGTACGATGTTGTATTGAGAATGGTAAGTTCCTATCCCAACACAACCCGTCGGAGAACGCTTGGCAGCATCCGTAAATATGTGATGGTACTCTATGTGTTCAGCCAAAAAATGATTAAAACTTAAATTGCAATCGGGACCTGATTTACTTACACAGTATTTAATGGTGGGGCTGAATTGTAAACTCTCGTAACTACTGCTAAATAGGGGAAGTTTATTGGAACGGTGAATACGAGAAGAAAGAGAAAGGAATTTTTTATAGCTTTCAACTAAACAAGGAGCACGTTTATGGGACCAGTAATCTGAAGATTCAATCTGCAACACTAAAGAGTCCAGTTTAGGAACGAGAGGGTGAGTTGAGAACTGAAGAATCCGGAACAAATATTTGTCAGATAGGAATTGTCTTCTAAGGTATAAAGGAGCTTCCCCGCATTCAACTTGGAGTGCATTAATGGGACTAGACTTCATGGCTCCAGAAATAATGCGTAATGCTTTAGACTGGATGCGATCCAACTTTTTAAAAGCCATAACACTACCAGGTTCTAGAACGAACAATCCATAATCCAGAGTGCTTCTGATGATTGCATTGTAAATAAGTTTCAAAGAAAATGGATGTGCACCCCACCACACACCAGAGAGGCATCTAAGCATGTTAAGGTGATTTTCACATTTGTTTACAATATAATCACAATGAGGAACACTACTTAATTTACAATCTAGTATTATACCTAGATATTTGAAATTATCTTTAACTGGAATAGGTATTTCCCTATAAAAGATGTTTATTAGGGGAATATTTCTCTTCCGGGTGAACAAAACAGCTGCGCTTTTAGACGTGGATAAATCCAAACCATTCAGATGTAACCATGACTCCAAAGTAGATAAAGCAGAATTGATAGCATAGCTAGCTTGTTCAACAGATTGGCTTGAAGAATATAATACTAAATCATCGGCATATTGAAGAACCTTAACATGATTAGCTAAGGATGAGTCTAAATCAAAAGTGTAAATATTGTATAGGAGGGGACTGAGCACAGAACCCTGCGGGAGACCTCTCCATACAAGATGAGATACCTCATGATCTCCTATTATCATAATAACAGAGCGTTCAGTCAGGATTTTAATAATGAAATTCGACAAATTCACTGGAACTTGTAGGGCTTTTAATTTATTATGTATAAACAGTCAGTTGTTCTTTTACCTTTTCTAAAGCCATATTGTGAATCTGCCAAAAGACCCTTACTTTCAACATACCATTCAAGACGATTTTTTATTAGGTGTTCCGCTAATTTCATCAGAATTGAAGACAAAACTATGGGACGGTATGAAGAAGCATCAGACGGAGTTTTATTTGGTTTTAGGAATGGCAACACCATTTGACGTTTCCATTCGTCAGGGATGTTTCCTGTGTACATAATAGAATTAATAAGCTCTAAATAGTAACTGAGGACGGCATCATTTAAATTAGCGAAAAAGGAATACGGGATGCCATCAAAGCCTGGTGCAGAATCCTTAGTTTTATGGATAACACCCTTTAATTCTGTGAGAGTGAATGGGAGATGTAACGTCGTATGAGTGTCTTGGATACTGGATACAAGAGACAGGTTAAGGTTAATAGCCTCAGGAACCCAAGGTGGAGCTAATTTATCTAAAAATTCGTTGGCTAAAGAATCCGGAATAGGAGAAGGGTTTTTATAAATGGACCTAAATCTACGAATATTGCGCCAGACAATCCTAGGGTGAGTATTCGGTGAAATTGATGTGCAAAAGTTACGCCAAGATTCAAATTTTTTCTTCTTAAAAAGTTTATAAGTTTCGTTAATTATGTTAGTAACGATTTCAAAATTACTATCAGACATATCGAGGTTATAATTGCATTCAGCCTCTTTACGGTTGTGAACCATTTCTGTGCATTCAGAGTCCCACCACGGAGGCGAGGGAATTGTATTAATATTGTTATTTTTTACAGGAAAAACTTCATCTGCTGCTGAAATTAAAATTAACGCTAAAGCTTCCGCACAACTATTTTCATTGCCATCAGAAATAACAGGCAAGGAGCAAAGCTTGCTGTCAACAATGTTTCTAAATTTGTCCCAGTCATTATTATTTCTATTAGGTAGCTTATGTTTTAATGTTGATCTCCTTAATGGTGCGTTTGGTTTGGAAAGAGGATAAGAAATAACTATTGGAAAATGATCACTACCATAAGTAGAGGATAGAGTTTGCCAAGTTAATGATGAGGCTAAGTTTGGAGAACAGATAGAAAGGTCAATTGCACTTTGGTTCTGATTGGGATCTGAACGACGAGTGACAGCTCCTGTGTTCAAGATGCATAAGTTATGTAAGTCCAATATATCTAATAATTCATCGCCTTAACAATTAGAAGTTGAACAACCCCATGATTGATGATGGCAATTAAAGTCCCGTAATATTAAGAATGGCTTTGGAAGAGATGAAAAGAGACTATTAATCTCTTGAAGAACAGAAGAAGAAGGGTGAGGAATGTAAATAGAAACAAGACAAGTATTATGCACTTTAATAGCTACAATTGAAATTTCCTCACTATGAGGAGGTAATGTAATGACAGAGAAAGGTATAGTATTCTTGATAAGTATAGCTACTCCACCATACCCATCAGATCTATCCTCTCTAATGGTTAAATAACCATTAATTTAAAAAATATGGTTAGATTTGAGCCAAGTCTCTGCTAAGGCAAAGACAAATGGCTCATATTTGTTTAAAAGATGTATAACATCACTCTTTTTGTTTACTAGACTGCGGCAGTTCCACTGGATTATTTTGGATGTGTTGTCCATTATGAAGGGATTGAGATACATTGAAAGAAGGGGCAGCGTTGGACGGTGAAATGTTAAATTGAGAAAGAAGATTGTGTAATGCAGTAAGAAAATCATTTATAGAAAACGTTGTGTAATTTTTTTCATTATTATGATTATTAGAAAAAGCACAACCATTTGATGGTTGGGGAATGTTGAAATCTTTAATAATGGCATTGTGAGCCTCTTTATTATATCCTTGTACAGATTTGGGAGGGGAACGTGGTTTGAGAAAGACCGTCTTTTTATAGCTACTTGAAGCAGGTATTTTATTAGGAGAAGAGATGGATGGAGTATCTGCAAAGTTTTTGGAAGGAGAAGATGAAAGTGTATCAGCATACGATTTAGTAACAAGGGGATAAACTTTTGCTGCTTCAGCATAGGATACTGAGCTTTGTGCCATGTATGTTTTTATTAATATTTGTCTAGAAAACTCTGGGCAAGACTTATTAGTAGCATAGTGATATCCAGAGCAAAGGCAGCAAGATGCACTTTCTTGTTCTCTTTCACAACTGTCCCCAGTGTGTCCTTGGCCACATTTATAACAACAAGGTTTAGACCTGCACTGAATTTTTGTGTGACCGAAACGACAGCAATTGAAACATTGTACAGTAGGGAAAATATATAATTCTACAGGTAACGCATTATAGCACATAAAAACTCTTTTTGGTAGAACCTGACCATCAAATGTGACAACTATGGTTTGGGATGGTTTCCAAATGGTAGAACCATCAACAATGGTTTTAAAATTAAGGCGTCTGATTTTTAAAATTGGACCGCAACCAATTGGTACAAGGCAAGGCAAGACAAGCGCAAGGCGCCAGGTGTACTGGTGGACCGCCGAGATCGCGCAGATGCGCGTCGCGTGCGTGGCGGTTAGACGCCAGTACATCCGGTACCGGAGGAGACGTCGTCGGGTCCCTGACGAAGAGGCCGCGCTGTATGAGGTGTACCGCGCGGCCAAGGAGACTCTGTGGCTGGCCATCGGTAAGTCGAGGACGCGAGCCAGGGAGGAGATGTTGGAGACTCTAGACGGGGATCCGTGGGGGCGCCCTTATCGCGCGGTCCGAGGGAAACTTCGAGCCGCGGCGCCTCCACTTACGGAGAGTCTCCAACCCGAGCTGTTGGAGGAGGTGGTCGCAGCCCTCTTCCCGGCGAGAGCGGAGCATACTCCGCCGCCGATGGCTTTGCCCACAGCCGCAGAGTCTACAGAGGAGAACGCCATCAGCGTCCCAGAGGTGACACAGGCAGAGATGAGGGCAGCCGTGATGCGGCTCCGGGCCAAGAACGTGGCTCCGGGGCCCGACGGGATCCACGGCTGCGTGCTAGCCCTCGCTCTGAAGGAGCTTGAGCCCCAACTGAGAGGACTCTACACAGCGTGCCTTGAGCGGGGCCAGTTTCCCACTTTGTGGAAATCTGGTCGTCTGGTCCTGCTCAGGAAGGCGGGGCGCCCTGCGGACTCGCCGTCCGCGTACCGGCCCATAGTGCTGCTTGACGAGGTGGGCAAGCTGTTTGAGCGGATAATCGCAGCCCGCCTCGTCGGCCACTTGTGCAGAGAGGGGCCGGACCTGGACGACAGCCAGTTCGGGTTTCGGCATGGGCGCTCCACGATCCACGCTGTGTCGCGGGTTAGAGTCCTGGCGGAGGAAGCGGTGTCCCGGGGCGGGGTGATGCTGGCGGTGTCCTTGGACATTTCCAACGCCTTCAACACCCTGCCCTGGAGTTGTATTCGGGAGGCACTGCGGTATCATGGGGTGCCTCCCTACCTCCGCCACATCATTGGGGCTTATCTGTCGGAGAGGTGTGTCACCTACATGGGACGTGATGGCGGAAACCAGCGCCGCATGTCGTGCGGTGTTCCACAGGGCTCGGTTTTAGGCCCGCTCCTGTGGAACATCGGGTACGACTGGGTGCTGAGGGGCGAGCTCGGTGCCGGGGTAGACCTGACGTGTTATGCGGACGACACGCTGGTCACTGCCCGGGGGAGCTCGCACAGGGAGGCAGCGTTGTTGGCGACGGCTGCGGTCTCACAGGTGGTGGGCCGCATACGTCGCCTAGGCCTGGAGGTGGCCCTCAGCAAGTCGGAGGCCATGGTGTTTCATGGCCCCCGGCGGGCGCCGTCACCCGGCTCACACATCGTGGTCGGGGGGGCTCGGATCGCTGTCGAGTCCACCATGAAGTACCTAGGATTGGTGCTCGACAGCCGGTGGGACTTCGGGCCCCACTTCCGACGGCTGGCGCCCAAGTTGCTGGGCGCCGCTGGGGCGCTATCAACGCTGCTTCCCAATCTGGGGGGCCCGAGCGCCGCTTGTAGGCGGCTCTACGTGGGGATCGTGCGATCGATGGCCCTTTACGGGGCCCCGATCTGGGCTGCTGACCTGACGGCCGGTAGCATCGCCGTAATGCGGAATAACAAATGTGGTTTGGAGAGAAAATTTCGAGATAAAAAATTATTTTAGTAATTCGTAAAGAAAATATTGAAAAAAATTCTAAGTCCTGAAACGAAAAATATTTTTCGCGTAAATGTCAATTAAAATTAGTCAGATAGTAGGACGGAACCTATTTTAAAATCAATTTGGCTGAAAACAGCTTCAAAATGCGTCACCTGGATGCAAAGTTATAACGATTTGCTGTAAATACTGTATTCCTTAGGTGGATTAGGTCTGGGGGTCTATATATGAATGAATTTACTTGATTTTAATAATTTTGAATTTCTATATGAGCTAGGCGCACGTGCGAGGTGTCAAAAGACGCGTCTCCGCGCGGGCTAGCGTTCTGTGGGGTTATTGGAAGTAATGCAGATTAAAAAATTTGACTTTTGGTCAAAAAACGGGATTTTCGACCGAAAAGTATGTAAAAACCGGGAATAACGACTACCAAACGGGACTCGAGCTCGCGGAACGCGAACCAGAATACAGGTAAGGCAGGCAAGTATCTATTTAAGCTAATAACAAATGTGGTTTGGAGAGAAAATTTCGAGATAAAAATTTATTTTAGTAATTCGTAAAGAAAATAATGAAAAAAATTCTAAGTCCTGAAACGAAAAATATTTTTCGCGTAAATGTCAATTAAAATTAGTCAGATAGTAGGACGGAACCTATTTAAAATCAATTTGGCTGAAAACAGCTTCAAAATGCGTCACCTGGATGCAAAGTTATAACGATTTGCTGTAAATACTGTATTCCTTAGGTGGATTAGGTCTGGGGGTCTATATATGAATGAATTTACTTGATTTTAATAATTTTGAATTTCTATATGAGCTAGGCGCACGTGCGAGGTGTCAAAAGACGCGTCTCCGCGCGGGCTAGCGTTCTGTGGGGTTATTGGAATTAATGCAGAATAAAAAATTTGACTTTTGGTCAAAAAACGGGATTTTCGACCGAAAAGTATGTAAAAACCGGGAATAACGACTACCAAACGGGACTCGAGCTCGCGGAACGCGAACCAGAATACAGGTAAGGCAGGCAAGTATCTATTTAAGCTAATAACAAATGTGGTTTGGAGAGAAAATTTCGAGATAAAAATTTATTTTAGTAATTCGTAAAGAAAATATTGAAAAAAATTCTAAGTCCTGAAACGAAAAATATTTTTCGCGTAAATGTCAATTAAAATTAGTCAGATAGTAGGACGGAACCTATTTAAAATCAATTTGGCTGAAAACAGCTTCAAAATGCGTCACCTGGATGCAAAGTTATAACGGTTAGGTTAGGTTTTTTTTTTTTTTTTTTTTTTATTTAAGCAGGAGTGGGAAATCCTCATGGACGCCCAGACTGGCTCATAAGTGAGCCAGTCTGGGCAGTGCCGGACTCTTACCGGCTAAAACCACACTCCTGCTTTTCCATGTGTTCCTCTGACGTGATCAGAGCTATTGATTAACGTTATAAATGTTTATTGTGCACATTCAATTATAACAATATACGAAGAGACTTCCTCTAGACAGCAAACATCCATATCACAACAATAAAATAAATCCATTTATTTAATATGCCAAACTACACTACCTTCATTATTATTATGTTATATCAAGTTTATTTAATCTACTTATTGTAATATTTATTTGTAAGCCTATATTTAATTAGTTTATGCTACTTCTTAAAAACTAACAAACGCGGAGAGCTATGTTTTGTCTAGTATGACAACTAACATATACCAACAAATCCCTGAACTATGCTATTTTTCCTTATTTTTATATTTTCTTATTAACCTATTTTTAATTATTATGATACATAACTTATATACTAATTATATATTTATATACTAAGTATCATATTTTCTTACGCTATTTATTTCTATTAACAACTATGCTTGCTATTTTGCAACAGTAATTTAAAAACATCTTCCTATCCTTTCCTTTTATTATGCTTGGTAAATTTTGGGCTACCAATGGGACAGCGAGTTGCTGTTCTGTCTCGTACCGCATTTTTGCGGTGATTGGGCACTGGAGCAATATGTGCAGAACCGTTTCTTCCACACCAGGCTCACAGGCGCACGATGGACTCTCCTTACACTTGAAGCGTTTCAGGTATGAAGAGAATCCACCGTGTCCTGTCAGGATTTGCGTGGTTAAGCTCGTGGGGGCCATCTTCCGTACAACATCGTACGCCACCACCGCGTCAGGGAAGAAGTGTTTGGTGCCCGAAGCCGTTTCACCCGACCCATATCTCTCGTTCCACTCGTCAAGCGTCTCCGACCGGATTCTTCGCTTGACGAATGATACCGGACACAGGTCGTAGTCTGGCCTCTTCCTCGACCCCAGGGCGGCTTCCTTCGCGAGCTGGTCGGCTCTCTCGTTTCCCTCCAAACCTGCGTGGGCCTTGATCCAGAACAAGGAGACACTCTTGTTCTGGAGCTTACAGCGTCGTATGGTGTCTCTGGTTTCCACGGCCAAGGGATGGGGGGAACTGACGTTGATCACCGACTGAAGAGCCGCCATAGAGTCGCTGAAGATGCCGAACGTAGTTTCACTGCGCCTGAGCACTTCCGTTGTCGCTCTTTGTAGAGCGAGGAGTTCCGCCTGGTAGACGGTGCAGTAGGACGGCAAGGCAAGCTTGAGGGCCTTTGTTTCGGTGGCGCCATTCCACAAGGATAGCGCCGCTCCAACCTTGCCCTCAATCTTGCTGCCGTCGGTGAAGATGCGCACGTCAAAGTGGCAGTGATTGTTGTATTGTTCCTCGTCTACCAGACTTCCCAACTCCAGATTTATTTGCTCCGCGGGGTGTGGGGCCACTATCGCCGGGGCCATCCGCTCAACCTCCCTGTCTCCCAGTATGCGCTGGGGCACTCCCCTCTTGGCTCCGTAGAGCGCAGCCGCTTCCCGAATACGGAGGTCGAGTGGGAGTATTCCAGCCAGAACCAGTGCCGAGTTCAGGGAGACTGTGCGGTAGGCTCTGCACAGCTTCTGGGCAAACCCTCTCTGGACGACGTTTAGCTGCTTTTGGATCCCCAACTTGTTGGCAGCAGGTGCCCAGGCACTTGCGGCGTACAGCACAGTCGGCTCCACTGCTGCGGTGTATATAGCCCTTATCACCTCCGGGTGTAAACCCCAGCTGACCCGGGCTGCCCTGGCCAGCTGCTTGTACATTGCTATCGCCTTCTTACAGGCGATAGCTATGTGTTTGTTGAAGGTGAGTTTGGCATCTATAATGAGCCCTAATATTTTAATGTCTTGGGACATTCCAATGTCGATCCCCCCCATGCTCAAGCGCGGTGTGTCATACTTCAGCCTCCGCGTTAGCACCATCGCACAAGTTTTGTGCGGTGCGAATTTTAGCCGATTTCTGACACCCCACGCCCGAACATGTTCGAGAGCGGCATTGGCTTGTCCCTCGATTCCGTGTGCTGTATCGCCGCAAAACACCAACACCACGTCGTCGGCAAATGCCTGGCAGTAGTCGCCCCTACTCTCCAACTGTTTCAGGAGCGGGTCGAGCAGCAGATTCCAGAGTATTGGCCCCCCTATGGATCCCTGGACGCATCCTTTGCTGGTCTGTCTCCTGCTCTCCTCCCCTGCGTACCTCACAGTGACCACCCTGTCACTGAGGTAGCTGCCGACTACCCGTCTCAAATTTATAGGACACTTTTCCTCAGCCAATCGTACCTTAATAGCGGGCCACCACGCACTGTCGAATGCTCCCTCTATATCCAGCGACACAAGTGTGATAATCTTTTTTTGTGCCAGTTTTGAGCGGATGTACTGCACGAGGGTATAGAGGGAGTCTTCCGTGCTTTTTTGGGGCATAAAGCCATATTGGCGAGTACTTATCCTAGGTAGCAAATAAAATTTGAGACGGGCAACCAACATCTTTTCGTACACTTTCCCAAGGACAGGCAAAAGCCCAATCGGCCTGTACGACTTTGGTACGGTGTACGAGTCTTTGCCCGGCTTTCTGAGGACAACCACCGTAGCTTCCTTCCAGATCTTCGGGAAGTGGTGGTGCGCCAGGCATTTGTTCAGCAGTGCCAGGAAGTACGCAGGGTCGCAGTTTATGGCCTGAGAGCAGATGTCGGCTGTGAAGCCGTCGGCTCCCGGGGCCTTTTTAGGGTTGAACGACAACACAGATCTGCTAAGCTCGCTTTGGGTAAACGGTGGGTCATGTCGTTCATCATGACTCCATGCGTTTACCATCTCTGCCAGTTGTCGGGTTTGGCGATGATCCATGTTGTCGTCTTCCTCTCGGTCCTCGGGATAGAACGTCTCGGCCAACAGCCTCACTGAGCCTTTAGCGTCAAGTGTCACCCCTTCCATCTGCAGCGGCTGATCTTCCTCTCTCTTCGCAATTTTCCCCATCACCCTATATATCCCTTCCCAGACCCCCTCTCTGTCCTGCTTCCCGCAAAACTCCTTCCAGCTCTCCGCTTGGGCCTTCATCACCGCCATCTCATACTCCTCTTTTGCTTTCAGGTACAAGCTGACCACCATCGCTCTTCGGACCGGCGCTGCGCTCCTGACTCTCACTTTCTTGGTGGCGACCAGCGTCTTCATCTCCGCGAGTTCCTCGGACCACCACGGCATGGTGAGTGTTTCTGTGTTCTTTTTGTGTGGTATTGTGTCTCTACATGTGTCGGTTATAGCTTTTGTGTATGTGTTTATTTTTAATTCTAACTGGTCTTTTGTGTGTATGTTCGATAAATCCACTAGGGTTATGTTTCTGTACAGCATAACTTGAGACAGTTTCTCATGAAACTGCCTCCAGTTAGCTTTCCGTGTGTTGTATACCCTAGTGGTCCGTTCTATTGCTATACCTTTGGATTTTTGTAGGTTAATATTGAAACTTATGCCGTTGTGGTCGGAACTCGTAAGACCCTCCAGGATCTGCCAGCCGTCCACTAGGTCGAGCATGTCCGTCGAACAGACCGTCACGTCCACGTGGCTGCTGTACCTCACCCCACCCCTCACGGTATCGAACGTCGGAATGTCCCCGGTGTTGAGGATCTGCAGCCCCAATTCCCCCAGTGTTCCACACATCTGCTCCCCCCTGGGGTCTTCGTTGCTGCTACCCCACCAAGTACTTTTCGCATTTGCGTCTCCTCCAATAACCAACCTGCTGGCACCCATCTGTTGCTGTATCCGTTTGAGATGCTCCAGGTATGGTTCCATGGGCGTGTCCGGTTCAAAGTAGAAAGACACCAGCGTGATCGTCCAGGCTCTAGTTCGGACTCCCACCACAACGATGTTGTTTGTGGTGAGTTGCGGGTACTGTAAGATATCTAAATCTTTGTCGAAGACGGCTATTGCCGCCTTTACAGTCCCTTCTCCTCCCTCAGAGCTCTGGATGACCCTTACGCCCCGGTAACCCTTCATCCTTCTCATCCCACCCACGTAAGGCTCCTGGAGCAATGCTACGGCGACCTTGCGCTTGTCAGCTTCAAGCAAGAGCTCATTGGTTGCTAGCTGACTTCTTTGCAGGTTGGTCTGGATCATTTTGTACTTGGTGGTGGTCGTAGGGACAACTTTAGCAATATGCTACTGAGGCTCGGGCCAATGCGTCCCACTTCCTCCGCACCGGGCACTCGCTACTGAACGCGTTGTGTTCGCAGTTTCCAGACTTTGCTCTGGTGCAGTTGATGCACGCCGCTGCCTCACCAATCCGCCTGTCTGGGCAGTCCACTCTGAAATGCGGGCCGCCGCAGTGGCTGCAAAGGTCGGCTGGCTCTTTGCAGAAGCGTTTGCCGTGTCCGTACCCTAAGCAGCGGGTACACTGCACCAGTGGCGTTTGGTCTTCAACGCGCACTCTCTGGAGGTCGATTCTGAGCTTCCCTACATCAATCGCCCTCCTCCAGATCGTGGGAGAGACGCTCAGCACAACGTGGTTCATGTGAGGGTTTCTGGTCTTTCTCCTATATTTTATTGTTGTCCTGTCTTCCTCGCTACCGAGGTCGTGAAAGATCTCCCGGTTCTGATTCTTGAGGGCTTTGAGGACTTCCTCGTCGCTGTGTACCAGCAAGACGTCCCTCAGAATCAGAAGCGGGTCTCTGTTCGTCACTTCCTCGACGACGAGGTTTTCTCCGGCTGCTTCAAGTCTCTGTTTTATTTTTCTTCTCTCCTCTTTTGTTGTGCAACCCATGATCACCTTCCTGTCCTTCGCCTTCCTCACCCTTTCCACCTGCACCCAGCCTTCCTTTGCATCCACTGCCTTTCTTATGCGCTCCAGAACCTCCTCACCCGTGTCTAATTCCTGTTTTGAGGAGACTACTACGGAGTGCAACGTCGCTCGCTCCAGGGTTTGTACTCCAGTCTGGCTCTTACGCGCTGCCGTAACATTGGCGTAGGTACTCTCGACAACGCTTTCCTGCTTCACCAAGATCTCTTGAAGTTTTCCCATACGCTCGGTGTTTTCCTTAATCAGAGAGCTGTGTGCTTGAATCGTTTTTATGAGCTCGATCTGACTAGTACTACTCTCGCGAATGGGCTGGGAGCATTCGTCGGAATTCGGGGAAATAACAGGTACAGCTACCGGTGTGACTGCAGGCGCGGCAGATGATCTTTTCCGCTCCGACTCCTTCACCAACTCATAAAGCCTGTTGATAGCGTTTACCACCTCCGTTTTTATTTCGGTCTTTAGGTTGCGAGAGCTGCTCAAATGAAGCTTTGCTTTATTTAAGCAAGCTCTCGCCTCCGCTGTGATGTTGGGGTAAACGGACTTCTTTGGCAGTCTTGCGGTAACAGCTGGCACCCGACGCGTCTCCAGAGCGCTGGTAGCACTTTGAGAGGTAGTTGGTGTGGCGGCGCGCTTTGGGATGGCCGGGGACTTCGCCTGGGGCTCAACTTTCCCGGCCTCCCATTCCCCGATGCTACGCCTCACACAGGGAAGCGAAGATCCAGCCTTCTCTGTCGAAAGCGGCGGGCTTTTGGAATTCGATGAGCACGTATCTTTGGCCGGTGTGCGGAACATCTTCGTGGTTTGTGTGAAGGTAAGGTTCATAAACAAAACCAGTCAGAGGACACCAGCGATATTTCCGGGTCCCTGTAAAGAGGGGAAAACAGAAAGTATCCTAGGATAACTTAACAAAATATTTGTCCTACGGCCGCACGACCGTAAGGTCAATGGTACTAAAATTATAGAACTCCGTCAAATGATGCCTACAAACGTTTGAACACGTTGGTTTAGGCCTGGTCGTATAAAAATGGACTGAAATGTGTCTATAAAACAAAATTAAAACAAAAAACAAAATTTAAATAATTTGGCAAAACCAAAAGTTCACCTGGCTAGTAACTAACGGGTGGGTGGGAGGGCAATTTTTCGAATTTATATGTGAGCTAGGCGCACGTGCGAGGTGTAGACGCGTCTCCGCGCGGGCTAGCGTTCTGTGGGGTTATTGGAATTAATGCAGAATAAAAAATTTGACTTTTGGTCAAAAAACGGGATTTTCGACCGAAAAGTATGTAAAAACCGGGAATAACGACTACCAAACGGGACTCGAGCTCGCGGAACGCGAACCAGAATACAGGTAAGGCAGGCAAGTATCTATTTAAGCTAATAACAAATGTGGTTTGGAGAGAAAATTTCGAGATAAAAATTTATTTTAGTAATTCGTAAAGAAAATATTGAAAAAAAATTCTAAGTCCTGAAACGAAAAATATTTTTCGCGTAAATGTCAATTAAAATTAGTCAGATAGTAGGACGGAACCTATTTAAAATCAATTTGGCTGAAAACAGCTTCAAAATGCGTCACCTGGATGCAAAGTTATAACGATTTGCTGTAAATACTGTATTCCTTAGGTGGATTACGTCTGGGGGTCTATATATGAATTTACTTGATTTTAATAATTTTTTCGAATTTGTATGTTAGCTAGGCGCACGTGCGAGGTGTCAAAAGACGCGTCTCCGCGCGGGCTAGCGTTCTGTGGGGTTATTGGAATTAATGCAGAATAAAAAATTTGACTTTTGGTCAAAAAACGGGATTTTCGACCGAAAAGTATGTAAAAACCGGAAATAACGACTACCAAACGGGACTCGAGCTCGCGGAACGCGAACCAGAATACAGGTAAGGCAGGCAAGTATCTATTTAAGCTAATAACAAATGTGGTTTGGAGAGAAAATTTCGAGATAAAAATTTATTTTAGTAATTCGTAAAGAAAATATTGAAAAAAAATTCTAAGTCCTGAAACGAAAAATATTTTTCGCGTAAATGTCAATTAAAATTAGTCAGATAGTAGGACGGAACCTATTTAAAATCAATTTGGCTGAAAACAGCTTCAAAATGCGTCACCTGGATGCAAAGTTATAACGATTTGCTGTAAATACTGTATTCCTTAGGTGGATTACGTCTGGGGGTCTATATATGAATTTACTTGATTTTAATAATTTTTTCGAATTTGTATGTTAGCTAGGCGCACGTGCGAGGTGTCAAAAGACGCGTCTCCGCGCGGGCTAGCGTTCTGTGGGGTTATTGGAATTAATGCAGAATAAAAAATTTGACTTTTGGTCAAAAAACGGGATTTTCGACCGAAAAGTATGTAAAAACCGGGAATAACGACTACCAAACGGGACTCGAGCTCGCGGAACGCGAACCAGAATACAGGTAAGGCAGGCAAGTATCTATTTAAGCTAATAACAAATGTGGTTTGGAGAGAAAATTTCGAGATAAAAATTTATTTTAGTAATTCGTAAAGAAAATATTGAAAAAAAATTCTAAGTCCTGAAACGAAAAATATTTTTCGCGTAAATGTCAATTAAAATTAGTCAGATAGTAGGACGGAACCTATTTAAAATCAATTTGGCTGAAAACAGCTTCAAAATGCGTCACCTGGATGCAAAGTTATAACGATTTGCTGTAAATACTGTATTCCTTAGGTGGATTACGTCTGGGGGTCTATATATGAATTTACTTGATTTTAATAATTTTTTCGAATTTGTATGTTAGCTAGGCGCACGTGCGAGGTGTCAAAAGACGCGTCTCCGCGCGGGCTAGCGTTCTGTGGGGTTATTGGAATTAATGCAGAATAAAAAATTTGACTTTTGGTCAAAAAACGGGATTTTCGACCGAAAAGTATGTAAAAACCGGAAATAACGACTACCAAACGGGACTCGAGCTCGCGGAACGCGAACCAGAATACAGGTAAGGCAGGCAAGTATCTATTTAAGCTAATAACAAATGTGGTTTGGAGAGAAAATTTCGAGATAAAAATTTATTTTAGTAATTCGTAAAGAAAATATTGAAAAAAAATTCTAAGTCCTGAAACGAAAAATATTTTTCGCGTAAATGTCAATTAAAATTAGTCAGATAGTAGGACGGAACCTATTTAAAATCAATTTGGCTGAAAACAGCTTCAAAATGCGTCACCTGGATGCAAAGTTATAACGATTTGCTGTGGTTAGGTTAGGTTAGGTTAGGTTGGGGCGGGTCTATAGTGGACGTCTCGTTCGCTAGCCCCGCTGTCGCGAGCCGTGTCCGCGACTGGCGTGTCGCCGTGGAGGTGGAGACGTTGTCGGATCACCGATACATCCGTTTCGACGTCTCCACCCAGACCGCCGGCGGCCGCAGTCCACTGGCCCCGCGACCGGACGGTCCGCGCTGGGCGCGTAAGCGCATTGACAGGGAGCTTCTCGAGGAGGCCGCTATTGTCCAGGCCTGGAGCCGGGAATCGGCAACGACCGGACCCGTCGACGTCGAGCAGGAGGCGCTGTGGTTCCGCGGGGCGATGACGCAAATTTGCGACGCGTCCATGCCCCGGGTTCACGCACAGTCCGCAAGGCGCCAGGTGTACTGGTGGACCGCCGAGATCGCGCAGATGCGCGTCGCGTGCGTGGCGGTTAGACGCCAGTACATCCGGTACCGGAGGAGACGTCGTCGGGTCCCTGACGAAGAGGCCGCGCTGTATCAGGTGTACCGCGCGGCCAAGCAGACTCTGTGGCTGGCCATCGGTGAGTCGAGGACGCGAGCCAGGGAGGAGATGTTGGAGACTCTAGACGGGGATCCGTGGGGGCGCCCTTATCGCGCGGTCCGAGGGAAACTTCGAGCCGCGGCGCCTCCACTTACGGAGAGTCTCCAACCCGAGCTGCTGGAGGAGGTGGTCGCAGCCCTCTTCCCGGCGAGAGCGGAGCATACTCCGCCGCCGATGGCTTTGCCCACAGCCGCAGAGTCTACAGAGGAGAACGCCATCAGCGTCCCAGAGGTGACACAGGCAGAGATGAGGGCAGCCGTGATGCGGCTCCGGGCCAAGAACGTGGCTCCGGGGCCCGACGGGATCCACGGCTGCGTGCTAGCCCTCGCTCTGAAGGAGCTTGAGCCCCAACTGAGAGGACTCTACACAGCGTGCCTTGAGCAGGGCCAGTTTCCCACTTTGTGGAAATCTGGTCGTCTGGTCCTGCTCAGGAAGGCGGGGCGCCCTGCGGACTCGCCGTCCGCGTACCGGCCCATAGTGCTGCTTGACGAGGTGGGCAAGCTGTTTGAGCGGATAATCGCAGCCCGCCTCGTCGGCCACTTGTGCAGAGAGGGGCCGGACCTGGACGACAGTCAGTTCGGGTTTCGGCATGGGCGCTCCACGATCCACGCTGTGTCGCGGGTAAGAGTCCTGGCGGAGGAAGCGGTGTCCCGGGGCGGGGTGATGTTGGCGGTGTCCTTGGACATTTCCAACGCCTTCAACACCCTGCCCTGGAGTTGTATTCGGGAGGCACTGCGGTATCATGGGGTGCCTCCCTACCTCCGCCACATCATTGGGGCTTATCTGTCGGAGAGGTGTGTCACCTACATGGGACGTGATGGCGGAAACCAGCGCCGCATGTCGTGCGGTGTTCCACAGGGCTCGGTTTTAGGGCCGCTCCTGTGGAACATCGGGTACGACTGGGTGCTGAGGGGCGAGCTCGGTGCCGGGGTAGACCTGACGTGTTATGCGGACGACACGCTGGTCACTGCCCGGGGGAGCTCGCACAGGGAGGCAGCGTTGTTGGCGACGGCTGCGGTCTCACAGGTGGTGGGCCGCATACGTCGCCTAGGCCTGGAGGTGGCCCTCAGCAAGTCGGAGGCCATGGTGTTTCATGGCCCCCGGCGGGCGCCGTCACCCGGCTCACACATCGTGGTCGGGGGGGCTCGGATCGCTGTCGAGTCCACCATGAAGTACCTAGGATTGGTGCTCGACAGCCGGTGGGACTTCGGGCCCCACTTCCGACGGCTGGCGCCCAAGTTGCTGGGCGCCGCTGGGGCGCTATCAACGCTGCTTCCCAATCTGGGGGGCCCGAGCGCCGCTTGTAGGCGGCTCTACGTGGGGATCGTGCGATCGATGGCCCTTTACGGGGCCCCGATCTGGGCTGCTGACCTGACGGCCGGTAGCATCGCCGTAATGCGCAAGCCGCAGAGGGCGATGGCCGTCAGAGTCATCAGAGGGTATCGCACGATCTCCTACGAGGCGGCTTGTGCACTGGCCGGATCCCCGCCCTGGGACCTAGAGGCGAAAGTACTCGCGTCATCGTATCGGTGGCGCGAGGAAGCGAGGGCGCGGGGCGAGCGACCGATGCAGCGACACATGGAGCTGCATCGGTCTCAGCTTCGCGAGGTCCTGGTGGCGGAATGGCGGGACAGGCTTTCACGCCCTACCGCCGGCCTCGACATCGTCGAGGCGGTCCGGCCGGTGCTCGACCGCTGGCTCGGGAGGAGGCACGGCTCCCTGTCGTTTCGGGTGACGCAGGTGCTCTCGGGGCATGGTTGCTTCGGGAAGTACCTGTGTCGCATAAACAGGGAGCCGGACGCCCGGTGTCACCACTGCGTCGACTGCCGGGAGGACACGGCGCGGCATACGCTGGCAGAGTGTGCCGCTTGGGAGGAGCCGCGCCGTGCCCTCATCTCAGAAGTAGGCAGTGACTTGTCGCTGCCGGCCGTAGTGAATGCGATGGTCGGCGGCGGCGAGTCCTGGGACGCGGTGGTTTCCTACTGCGAGACAGTCGTCTCGCAGAAGGAGGCTGCGGAAAGGGAGAGGGAGATCTCGTCCACTCACCCGGCCCGCAGCAGGCGCACCGGGCGTCGGCGGAGGGCGGATAACGCCCTCTTCCAGCCCCCCTAAATGGGTCCAGGGGTGACGGACTCGGGGACGTCCGTCGCCCCCCACACATCAGGACCCGAGGTGGCGGCGCGTAGTGTTCCACGCGCGCCCCTCTGAGACGTCGCGGGGGGAGTCAAACACCTCACTCCCCCCCCTGACCCGCGAGGAGGCCCGCAGTGGCGGGCCGGCACCAGCCGGGGGTTGCGGAAGATTTCAAGTTCCCGCGACCCCCGGCGTAGGTGTGAGTTGGAACACCGGGGTGGTTTTTAGTCAGTAAGAGTCTGACAGACCCCTCCGCCCGCCCCAGGGCGGAGGACATCCATGAGGATTTTCCACCCCGGAAAAAAAAAAAAAAAAAAAAAAAAGGTTAGGTTAGGTTAGGTTAGGTTACCCGTACGGGGCCCCGATCTGGGCTGCTGACCTGACGGCCGGTAGCATCGCCGTAATGCGCAAGCCGCAGAGGGCGATGGCCGTCAGAGTCATCAGAGGGTATCGCACGATCTCCTACGAGGCGGCTTGTGCACTGGCCGGATCCCCGCCCTGGGACCTAGAGGCGAAAGTACTCGCGTCATCGTATCGGTGGCGCGAGGAAGCGAGGGCGCGGGGCGAGCGACCGATGCAGCGACACATGGAGCTGCATCGGTCTCAGCTTCGCGAGGTCCTGGTGGCGGAATGGCGGGACAGGCTTTCACGCCCTACCGCCGGCCTCGACATCGTCGAGGCGGTCCGGCCGGTGCTCGACCGCTGGCTCGGGAGGAGGCACGGCTCCCTGTCGTTTCGGGTGACGCAGGTGCTCTCGGGGCATGGTTGCTTCGGGAAGTACCTGTGTCGCATAAACAGGGAGCCGGACGCCCGGTGTCACCACTGCGTCGACTGCCGGGAGGACACGGCGCGGCATACGCTGGCAGAGTGTGCCGCTTGGGAGGAGCCGCGCCGTGCCCTCATCTCAGAAGTAGGCAGTGACTTGTCGCTGCCGGCCGTAGTGAATGCGATGGTCGGCGGCGGCGAGTCCTGGGACGCGGTGGTTTCCTACTGTGAGACAGTCGTCTCGTAGAAGGAGGCTGCGGAAAGGGAGAGGGAGATCTCGTCCACTCACCCGGCCCGCAGCAGGCGCACCGGGCGTCGGCGGAGGGCGGATAACGCCCTCTTCCAGCCCCCCTAAATGGGTCCAGGGGTGACGGACTCGGGGACGTCCGTCGCCCCCCACAAATCAGGACCCGAGGTGGCGGCGCGTAGTGTTCCACGCGCGCCCCTCTGAGACGTCGCGGGGGGAGTCAAACACCTCACTCCCCCCCCTGACCCGCGAGGAGGCCCGCGGTGGCGGGCCGGCACCAGCCGGGGGTTGCGGAAGATTTCAAGTTCCCGCGACCCCCGGCGTAGGTGTGAGTTGGAACACCGGGGTGGTTTTTAGTCAGTAAGAGTCTGACAGACCCCTCCGCCCGCCCCAGGGCGGAGGACATCCATGAGGATTTTCCACCCCGGAACAAAAAAAAAAAAAAAAAGGTTAGGTTACCCGAGCTGCTGGAGGAGGTGGTCGCAGCCCTCTTCCCGGCGAGAGCGGAGCATACTCCGCCGCCGATGGCTTTGCCCACAGCCGCAGAGTCTACAGAGGAGAACGCCATCAGCGTCCCAGAGGTGACACAGGCAGAGATGAGGGCAGCCGTGATGCGGCTCCGGGCCAAGAACGTGGCTCCGGGGCCCGACGGGATCCACGGCTGCGTGCTAGCCCTCGCTCTGAAGGAGCTTGAGCCCCAACTGAGAGGACTCTACACAGCGTGCCTTGAGCAGGGCCAGTTTCCCACTTTGTGGAAATCTGGTCGTCTGGTCCTGCTCAGGAAGGCGGGGCGCCCTGCGGACTCGCCGTCCGCGTACCGGCCCATAGTGCTGCTTGACGAGGTGGGCAAGCTGTTTGAGCGGATAATCGCAGCCCGCCTCGTCGGCCACTTGTGCAGAGAGGGGCCGGACCTGGACGACAGCCAGTTCGGGTTTCGGCATGGGCGCTCCACGATCCACGCTGTGTCGCGGGTTAGAGTCCTGGCGGAGGAAGCGGTGTCCCGGGGCGGGGTGATGCTGGCGGTGTCCTTGGACATTTCCAACGCCTTCAACACCCTGCCCTGGAGTTGTATTCGGGAGGCACTGCGGTATCACGGGGTGCCTCCCTGCCTCCGCCACATCGTTGGGGCTTATCTGTCGGAGAGGTGTGTCACCTACATGGGACGTGATGGCGGAAACCAGCGCCGCATGTCGTGCGGTGTTCCACAGGGCTCGGTTTTAGGCCCGCTCCTGTGGAACATCGGGTACGACTGGGTGCTGAGGGGCGAGCTCGGTGCCGGGGTAGACCTGACGTGTTATGCGGACGACACGCTGGTCACTGCCCGGGGGAGCTCGCACCGGGAGGCAGCGTTGTTGGCGACGGCTGCGGTCTCACAGGTGGTGGGCCGCATACGTCGCCTAGGCCTGGAGGTGGCCCTCAGCAAGTCGGAGGCCATGGTGTTTCATGGCCCCCGGCGGGCGCCGTCACCCGGCTCACACATCGTGGTCGGGGGGGCTCGGATCGCTGTCGAGTCCACCATGAAGTACCTAGGATTGGTGCTCGACAGCCGGTGGGACTTCGGGCCCCACTTCCGACGGCTGGCGCCCAAGTTGCTGGGCGCCGCTGGGGCGCTGTCAACGCTGCTTCCCAATCTGGGGGGCCCGAGCGCCGCTTGTAGGCGGCTCTACGTGGGGATCGTGCGATCGATGGCCCTTTACGGGGCCCCGATCTGGGCTGCTGACCTGACGGCCGGTAGCATCGCCGTAATGCGTAAACCGCAGAGGGCGATGGCCGTCAGAGTCATCAGAGGGTATCGCACGATCTCCTACGAGGCGGCTTGTGCACTGGCCGGATCCCCGCCCTGGGACCTAGAGGCGAAAGTACTCGCGTCATCGTATCGGTGGCGCGAGGAAGCGAGGGCGCGGGGCGAGCGACCGATGCAGCGACAAATGGAGCTGCATCGGTCTCAGCTTCGCGGGGTCCTGGTGGCGGAATGGCGGGACAGGCTTTCACGCCCTACCGCCGGCCTCGACATCGTCGAGGCGGTCCGGCCGGTGCTCGACCGCTGGCTCGGGAGGAGGCACGGCTCCCTGTCGTTTCGGGTGACGCAGGTGCTCTCGGGGCATGGTTGCTTCGGGAAGTACCTGTGTCGCATAAACAGGGAGCCGGACGCCCGGTGTCACCACTGCGTCGACTGCCGGGAGGACACGGCGCGGCATACGCTGGCAGAGTGTGCCGCTTGGGAGGAGCCGCGCCGTGCCCTCATCTCAGAAGTAGGCAGTGACTTGTCGCTGCCGGCCGTAGTGAATGCGATGGTCGGCGGCGGCGAGTCCTGGGACGCGGTGGTTTCCTACTGCGAGACAGTCGTCTCGCAGAAGGAGGCTGCGGAAAGGGAGAGGGAGATCTCGTCCACTCACCCGGCCCGCAGCAGGCGCACCGGGCGTCGGCGGAGGGCGGATAACGCCCTCTTCCAGCCCCCCTAAATGGGTCCAGGGGTGACGGACTCGGGGACGTCCGTCGCCCCTCACACATCAGGACCCGAGGTGGCGGCGCGTAGTGTTCCACGCGCGCCCCTCTGAGACGTCGCGGGGGGAGTCAAACACCTCACTCCCCCCCCTGACCCGCGAGGAGGCCCGCAGTGGCGGGCCGGCACCAGCCGGGGGTTGCGGAAGATTTCAAGTTCCCGCGACCCCCGGCGTAGGTGTGAGTTGGAACACCGGGGTGGTTTTTAGTCAGTAAGAGTCTGACAGACCCCTCCGCCCGCCCCAGGGCGGAGGACATCCATGAGGATTTTCCACCCCGGAAAAAAAAAAAAAAAAAAAAAAAAAGGTTAGGTTAGGTTAGGTTAGGTTTTTTTTTTTTTTTTTTTTTTTTTTTTTTTTTTAAGCAGGAGTGGGAAATCCTCATGGACGCCCAGACTGGCTCACTTATGAGCCAGTCTGGGCAGTGCCGGACTCTTACCGGCTAAAACCACACTCCTGCTTTGCCATGTGTTCCTCTGACGTGATCAGAGCTATTGATTAACGTTATAAATGTTTATTGTGCACATTCAATTATAACAATATACGAAGAGACTTCCTCTAGACAGCAAACATCCATATCACAACAATAAAATAAATCCATTTATTTAATATGCCAAACTACACTACCTTCATTATTATTATGTTATATCAAGTTTATTTAATCTACTTATTGTAATATTTATTTGTAAGCCTATATTTAATTAGTTTATGCTACTTCTTAAAAACTAACAAACGCGGAGAGCTATGTTTTGTCTAGTATGACAACTAACATATACCAACAAATCCCTGAACTATGCTATTTTTCCTTATTTTTATATTTTCTTATTAACCTATTTTTAATTATTATGATACATAACTTATATACTAATTATATATTTAGTATCATATTTTCTTACGCTATTTATTTCTATTAACAACTATGCTTGCTATTTTGCAACAGTAATTTAAAAACATCTTCCTATCCTTTCCTTTTATTATGCTTGGTAAATTTTGGGCTACCAATGGGACAGCGAGTTGCTGTTCTGTCTCGTACCGCATTTTTGCGGTGATTGGGCACTGGAGCAATATGTGCAGAACCGTTTCTTCCACACCAGGCTCACAGGCGCACGATGGACTCTCTTTACACTTGAAGCGTTTCAGGTATGAAGAGAATCCACCGTGTCCTGTCAGGATTTGCGTGGTTAAGCTCGTGGGGGCCATCTTCCGTACAACATCGTACGCCACCACCGCGTCAGGGAAGAAGTGTTTGGTGCCCGAAGCCGTGTCACCCGACCCATATCTCTCGTTCCATTCGTCAAGCGTCTCCGACCGGATTCTTCGCTTGACGAATGATACCGGACACAGGTCGTAGTCTGGCCTCTTCCTCGACCCCAGGGCGGCTTCCTTTGCGAGCTGGTCGGCTCTCTCGTTTCCCTCCAAACCTGCGTGGGCCTTGATCCAGAACAAGGAGACACTCTTGTTCTGGAGCTTACAGCGTCGTATGGTGTCTCTGGTTTCCACGGCCAAGGGATGGGGGGAACTGACGTTGATCACCGACTGAAGAGCCGCCATAGAGTCGCTGAAGATGCCGAACGTAGTTTCACTGCGCCTGAGCACTTCCGTTGTCGCTCTTTGTAGAGCGAGGAGTTCCGCCTGGTAGACGGTGCAGTAGGACGGCAAGGCAAGCTTGAGGGCCTTTGTTTCGGTGGCGCCATTCCACAAGGATAGCGCCGCTCCAACTTTGCCCTCAATCTTGCTGCCGTCGGTGAAGATGCGCACGTCAAAGTGGCAGTGATTGTTGTATTGTTCCTCGTCTACCAGACTTCCAAACTCCAGACTGATTTGCTCCGCGGGGTGTGGGGCCTCTATCGCTGGGGCCATCCGCTCAACCTCCCTGTCTCCCATTATGTGCTGGGGCACTCCCCTCTTGGCTCCGTAAAGCGCAGCCGCTTCCCGGATACGGAGGTCGAGTGGGAGTATCCCAGCCAGAACAAGTGCCGAGTTCAGGGAGACTGTGCGGTAGGCTCTGCACAGCTTCTGGGCAAATCCTCTCTGCACGACGTTCAGCTGCTTTTGGACCCCCAACTTGTTGGCAGCAGGTGCCCATGCACTTGCGGCGTACAGCACAGTCGGCTCCACTGCTGCGGTGTATATAGCCCTTATCACCTCTGGGTGTAAACCCCAGCTGACCCGGGCTGCTCTGGCCAGCTGCTTGTACATAGCTATCGCCTTTTTACAGACGACAGCTATGTGTTTATTAAAGGTGAGTTTGGCATCTATAACTAGCCCTAGTATTTTAACATCTTGGGACATTCCAATGTCGATCCCCCCCATGCTCAGGCGCGGCGTGTCATACTTCAGCCTCCGCGTTAGCACCATCGCACAGGTTTTGTGCGGCGCGAATTTCAGCCGATTTCTGACACCCCACGCACGAACATGTTCGAGAGCGGCATTGGCTTGTCCCTCGATTCCGTGTGCTGTATCGCCGGAAAACACTAACACCACATCGTCAGCAAACGCCTGGCAGTAGTCACCCCTACTTTCTAGCTGTTTCAGGAGTGGGTCGAGCAGCAGATTCCATAGTAAGGGCCCCCCTATGGATCCCTGGACGCACCCTTTGCCGGTCTGTCTCCTGCTCTCCTCCCCGGCGTACCTCACCGTGACCACCCTGTCACTGAGGTAGCTACTGACTACTCGTCTCAAATTTACAGGACACCTTTCCTCAGCCAATCGTACCTTAATAGCGGGCCACCACGCACTGTCGAATGCTCCCTCTATATCCAGCGACACAAGTGTTATGATCTTTTTTTGTGCCAGTTTTGAGCGGATGTACTGCACGAGGGTATAGAGGGAGTCTTCCGTGCTTTTTTGGGGCATAAAGCCGTATTGGCGAGTACTTATCCTAGGTAACAAATAGAATTTGAGACGAGCAACCAACATCTTTTCGTACACTTTCCCAAGGACAGGCAGAGCCCAATCGGCCTGTACGACTTTGGTACGGTGTACGAGTCTTTGCCCGGCTTTCTGAGGACAACCACCGTAGCTTCCTTCCAGAGCTTCGGGAAGTGGTGGTGCGCCAGGCATTTGTTCAGCAGTGCCAGGAAGAAGACAGGGTCACAGTTTATGGCTTGAGAACAGATGTCGGCTGTGAAGCCGTCGGCTCCCGGGGCCTTTTTTGGGTTGAACGACAACACAGATCTGCTAAGCTCGCTTTGGGTAAACGGTGGGTCATGTCGTTCATCATGACTCCATGCGTTTACCATCTCTGCCAGTTGTCGGGTTTGGCGATGATCCATGTTGTCGTCTCCCTCTCGGTCCTCGGGATAGAACGTCTCGGCCAACAGCCTCACTGAGCCTTTAGCGTCCAGTGTCACCCCTTCCATCTGCAGCGGCAGATCTTCCTCTCTCTTCGCAATTTTCCCCATCACCCTATATATCCCTTCCCAGACCCCCTCTCTGTCCTGCTTCCCGCAAAACTCCTTCCAGCTCTCCGCTTGGGCCTTCATCACCGCCATCTCATACTCCTCTTTTGCTTTTAGGTACAAGCTGACCACCATCGCTCTTCGGACCGGCGCTGCGCTCCTGACTCTGACTTTCTTGGTGGCGACCAGCGTCTTCATCTCCGCGAGTTCCTCGGACCACCACGGCATGGTGAATGTTTCTGTGTTCTTTTTGTGTGGTATTGTGTCTCTACATGTGTCGGTAATAGCTAGTGTGTATGTGTTAATTTTTAATTCTATCTGATCTATGGTGTGTATATTCGATAAATCCACTAGGGTTAGCTTTCTTTCCAGCATAACTTGAGACAGTTTCTCATGAAACTGCCTCCAGTTAGCTTTCCGTGTGTTGTATACCCTAGTGGTCCGTTCTACTGCTATACCTTTAGATTTTTGTAGGTGAATATTGAAGCTTATGCCGTTGTGGTCGGAACTCGTAAGACCCTCCAGGACCTGCCAGCCGTCCACTAGGTCGAGCATGTCCGTTGAACAGACCGTCACGTCCACGTGGCTGCTGTACCTCACCCCACCCCTCACGGTATCGAACGTCGGAATGTCCCCGGTGTTGAGGATCTGCAGCCCCAATTCCCCCAGTGTTCCACACATCTGCTCCCCCCTCGGGTCTTCGTTGCTGCTACCCCACCAAGTACTTTTCGCATTTGCGTCTCCTCCAATAACCAACCTGCTGGCGCCCATCTGTTGCTGTATCCGTTTGAGATGCTCCAGGTATGGTTCCATGGGCTTGTCCGGTTCAAAGTAGAAAGACACCAGCGTGATCGTCCAGGCTCGAGTTCGGACTCCCACCACAACGATGTTGTTTGTGGTGAGTTGCGGGTACTGTAAGATATCTAAATCTTTGTCGAAGACGGCTATTGCCGCCTTTACAGTCCCTTCTCCTCCCTCAGAGCTCTGGATGACCCTTACGCCCCGGTAACCCTTCATCCTTCTCACCCCACCCACGTAAGGCTCCTGGAGCAGTGCTACGGCGACCTTGCGCTTGTCAGCTTCCAGCAAGAGCTCATTGGTTGCTAGCTGACTTCTTTGCAGGTTGGTCTGGATCATTTTGTACTTGGTGGTGGTCGTAGGGACAACTTTAGCAATATGCTACTGAGGCTCGGGCCAATGCGTCCCACTTCCTTCGCACAGGGCACTCGCTACTGAACGCGTTGTGCTCGCAGTTTCCAGACTTAGCTCTGGTGCAGTTGATGCACGCCGCTGCCTCACCAATCCGCCTGTCTGGGCAGTCCGCCCTGAAGTGCGGGCCGCCGCAGTGGCTGCAAAGGTCGGCTGGCTCTTTGCAGAACCGTTTGCCATGTCCGTAACCCAAGCAGCGGGTGCACTGTACCAGTGGCGTTTGGTCTTCAACGCGCACTCTCTGGAGGTCGATTCTGAGCTTCCCTACATCAATCGCTCTCCTCCAGATCGTGGGAGAGACGCTCAGCACAACGTGATTCATGTGAGGGTTTCTTGTTTTCCTACGGTATTTTATAATTGTCCTTTCATCCTCGTCTCCGAGGTCGTGAAAGATCTCCCGGTTCTGATTCTTGAAGGCTTTGAGGACTTCCTCGTCGCTGTGTATCAGCAAGACGTCCCTCAGAATCAAAAGCGGGTCTCTGTTCGTCACTTCCTCGACGACGAGGTTTTCTCCGGCTGCTTCAAGTCTCTGTTTTATTTTTCTTCTCTCCTCTTTTGATGTGCAACCCATGATCACCTTCCTGTCCTTCGCCTTCCTCACCCTTTCCACCTGCACCCAGCCTTCCTTTGCATCCACTGCCTTTCTTATGCGCTCCAGAACCTCCTCACCCGTGTCTAATTCCTGTTTTGAGGAGACTACTACGGAGTGCAGCGTCGCTCGCTCCAGGGCTTGACCCCCGGTCTGGCTCTTACGCGCTGCCGTAACATTGGCGTAGGTACTCTCGACAACGCTTTCCTGCTTCACCAAGATCTCTTGAAGTTTTCCCATACGCTCGGTGTTTTCCTTAATCAGAGAGCTGTGTGCTTGAATCGTTTTTATGAGCTCGATCTGACTAGTACTACTCTCGCGAATGGGCTGGGAGCATTCGTCGGAATTCGGGGAAATAACAGGTACAGCTACCGGTGTGACTGCAGGCGCGGCAGATGATCTTTTCCGCTCCGACTCCTTCACCAACTCATAAAGCCTGTTGATAGCGTTTACCACCTCCGTTTTTATTTCGGTCTTTAGGTTGCGAGAGCTGCTCAAATGAAGCTTTGCTTTATTTAAGCAAGCTCTCGCCTCCGCTGTGATGTTGGGGTAAACGGACTTCTTTGGCAGTCTTGCGGTAACAGCTGGCACCCGACGCGTCTCCAGAGCGCTGGTAGCACTTTGAGAGGTAGTTGGTGTGGCGGCGCGCTTTGGGATGGCCGGGGACTTCGCCTGGGGCTCAACTTTCCCGGCCTCCCATTCCCCGATGCTACGCCTCACACAGGGAAGCGAAGATCCAGCCTTCTCTGTCGAAAGCGGCGGGCTTTTGGAATTCGATGAGCACGCATCTTTGGCCGGTGTGCGGAACATCTTCGTGGTTTGTGTGAAGGTAAGGTTCATAAACAAAACCAGTCAGAGGACACCAGCGATATTTCCGGGTCCCTGTAAAGAGGGGAAAACAGAAAGTATCCTAGGATAAATTAACAAAATATTTGTCCTACGGCCGCACGACCGTAAGGTCAATGGTACTAAAATTATAGAACTCCGTCAAATGATGCCTACAAACGTTTGAACACGTTGGTTTAGGCCTGGTCGTATAAAAATGGACTGAAATGTGTCTATAAATCAAAATTAAAACAAAAAACAAAATTTAAATAATTTGGCAAAACCAAAAGTTCACCTGGCTAGTAACTAACGGGTGGGTGGGAGGGCAATTTTTCGAATTTCTATGTGAGCTAGGCGCACGTGCGAGGTGTCAAAAGACGCGTCTCCGCGCGGGCTAGCGTTCTGTGGGGTTATTGGAATTAATGCTGAATAAAAAATTTGACTTTTGGTCAAAAAACGGGATTTTCGACCGAAAAGTATGTAAAAACCGGGAATAACGACTACCAAACGGGACTCGAGCTCGCGGAACGCGCACCAGAGTACAGGTAAGGCAGGCAAGTATCTATTTAAACTAATAACAAATGTGGTTTGGAGAGAAAATTTCGAGATAAAAATTAATTTAGTAATTTGTAAAGAAAATATTGAAGAAAAATTCTAAGTCCTGAAACGAAAAATATTTTTCGCGTAAATGTCAATTAAAATTAGTCAAATAGTAGGACGGAACCTATTTAAGATCAGATTGGCTGAAAACAGCTTCAAAATGCGTCACCTGGATGCAAAGTTATAACGATTTGCTGTAAATACTGTATTCCTTAGGTGGATTAGGTCTGGGGGTCTATATATGAATGAATTTACTTGATTTTAATAATTTCGAATTTCTATGTGAGCTAGGCGCACGTGCGAGGTGTCAAAAGACGCGTCTCCGCGCGGGCTAGCGTTCTGTGGGGTTATTGGAATTAATGCTGAATAAAAAATTTGACTTTTGGTCAAAAAACGGGATTTTCGACCGAAAAGTATGTAAAAACCGGGAATAACGACTACCAAACGGGACTCGAGCTCGCGGAACGCGCACCAGAGTACAGGTAAGGCAGGCAAGTATCTATTTAAACTAATAACAAATGTGGTTTGGAGAGAAAATTTCGAGATAAAAATTAATTTAGTAATTTGTAAAGAAAATATTGAAGAAAAATTCTAAGTCCTGAAACGAAAAATATTTTTCGCGTAAATGTCAATTAAAATTAGTCAAATAGTAGGACGGAACCTATTTAAGATCAGATTGGCTGAAAACAGCTTCAAAATGCGTCACCTGGATGCAAAGTTATAACGATTTGCTGTAAATACTGTATTCCTTAGGTGGATTAGGTCTGGGGGTCTATATATGAATGAATTTACTTGATTTTAATAATTTCGAATTTCTATGTGAGCTAGGCGCACGTGCGAGGTGTCAAAAGACGCGTCTCCGCGCGGGCTAGCGTTCTGTGGGGTTATTGGAATTAATGCTGAATAAAAAATTTGACTTTTGGTCAAAAAACGGGATTTTCGACCGAAAAGTATGTAAAAACCGGGAATAACGACTACCAAACGGGACTCGAGCTCGCGGAACGCGCACCAGAGTACAGGTAAGGCAGGCAAGTATCTATTTAAACTAATAACAAATGTGGTTTGGAGAGAAAATTTCGAGATAAAAATTAATTTAGTAATTTGTAAAGAAAATATTGAAGAAAAATTCTAAGTCCTGAAACGAAAAATATTTTTCGCGTAAATGTCAATTAAAATTAGTCAAATAGTAGGACGGAACCTATTTAAGATCAGATTGGCTGAAAACAGCTTCAAAATGCGTCACCTGGATGCAAAGTTATAACGATTTGCTGTAAATACTGTATTCCTTAGGTGGATTAGGTCTGGGGGTCTATATATGAATGAATTTACTTGATTTTAATAATTTCGAATTTCTATGTGAGCTAGGCGCACGTGCGAGGTGTCAAAAGACGCGTCTCCGCGCGGGCTAGCGTTCTGTGGGGTTATTGGAATTAATGCTGAATAAAAAATTTGACTTTTGGTCAAAAAACGGGATTTTCGACCGAAAAGTATGTAAAAACCGGGAATAACGACTACCAAACGGGACTCGAGCTCGCGGAACGCGCACCAGAGTACAGGTAAGGCAGGCAAGTATCTATTTAAACTAATAACAAATGTGGTTTGGAGAGAAAATTTCGAGATAAAAATTAATTTAGTAATTTGTAAAGAAAATATTGAAGAAAAATTCTAAGTCCTGAAACGAAAAATATTTTTCGCGTAAATGTCAATTAAAATTAGTCAAATAGTAGGACGGAACCTATTTAAGATCAGATTGGCTGAAAACAGCTTCAAAATGCGTCACCTGGATGCAAAGTTATAACGATTTGCTGTAAATACTGTATTCCTTAGGTGGATTAGGTCTGGGGGTCTATATATGAATGAATTTACTTGATTTTAATAATTTCGAATTTCTATGTGAGCTAGGCGCACGTGCGAGGTGTCAAAAGACGCGTCTCCGCGCGGGCTAGCGTTCTGTGGGGTTATTGGAATTAATGCTGAATAAAAAATTTGACTTTTGGTCAAAAAACGGGATTTTCGACCGAAAAGTATGTAAAAACCGGGAATAACGACTACCAAACGGGACTCGAGCTCGCGGAACGCGCACCAGAGTACAGGTAAGGCAGGCAAGTATCTATTTAAACTAATAACAAATGTGGTTTGGAGAGAAAATTTCGAGATAAAAATTAATTTAGTAATTTGTAAAGAAAATATTGAAGAAAAATTCTAAGTCCTGAAACGAAAAATATTTTTCGCGTAAATGTCAATTAAAATTAGTCAAATAGTAGGACGGAACCTATTTAAGATCAGATTGGCTGAAAACAGCTTCAAAATGCGTCACCTGGATGCAAAGTTATAACGATTTGCTGTAAATACTGTATTCCTTAGGTGGATTAGGTCTGGGGGTCTATATATGAATGAATTTACTTGATTTTAATAATTTCGAATTTCTATGTGAGCTAGGCGCACGTGCGAGGTGTCAAAAGACGCGTCTCCGCGCGGGCTAGCGTTCTGTGGGGTTATTGGAATTAATGCTGAATAAAAAATTTGACTTTTGGTCAAAAAACGGGATTTTCGACCGAAAAGTATGTAAAAACCGGGAATAACGACTACCAAACGGGACTCGAGCTCGCGGAACGCGCACCAGAGTACAGGTAAGGCAGGCAAGTATCTATTTAAACTAATAACAAATGTGGTTTGGAGAGAAAATTTCGAGATAAAAATTAATTTAGTAATTTGTAAAGAAAATATTGAAGAAAAATTCTAAGTCCTGAAACGAAAAATATTTTTCGCGTAAATGTCAATTAAAATTAGTCAAATAGTAGGACGGAACCTATTTAAGATCAGATTGGCTGAAAACAGCTTCAAAATGCGTCACCTGGATGCAAAGTTATAACGATTTGCTGTAAATACTGTATTCCTTAGGTGGATTAGGTCTGGGGGTCTATATATGAATGAATTTACTTGATTTTAATAATTTCGAATTTCTATGTGAGCTAGGCGCACGTGCGAGGTGTCAAAAGACGCGTCTCCGCGCGGGCTAGCGTTCTGTGGGGTTATTGGAATTAATGCTGAATAAAAAATTTGACTTTTGGTCAAAAAACGGGATTTTCGACCGAAAAGTATGTAAAAACCGGGAATAACGACTACCAAACGGGACTCGAGCTCGCGGAACGCGCACCAGAGTACAGGTAAGGCAGGCAAGTATCTATTTAAACTAATAACAAATGTGGTTTGGAGAGAAAATTTCGAGATAAAAATTAATTTAGTAATTTGTAAAGAAAATATTGAAGAAAAATTCTAAGTCCTGAAACGAAAAATATTTTTCGCGTAAATGTCAATTAAAATTAGTCAAATAGTAGGACGGAACCTATTTAAGATCAGATTGGCTGAAAACAGCTTCAAAATGCGTCACCTGGATGCAAAGTTATAACGATTTGCTGTAAATACTGTATTCCTTAGGTGGATTAGGTCTGGGGGTCTATATATGAATGAATTTACTTGATTTTAATAATTTCGAATTTCTATGTGAGCTAGGCGCACGTGCGAGGTGTCAAAAGACGCGTCTCCGCGCGGGCTAGCGTTCTGTGGGGTTATTGGAATTAATGCTGAATAAAAAATTTGACTTTTGGTCAAAAAACGGGATTTTCGACCGAAAAGTATGTAAAAACCGGGAATAACGACTACCAAACGGGACTCGAGCTCGCGGAACGCGCACCAGAGTACAGGTAAGGCAGGCAAGTATCTATTTAAACTAATAACAAATGTGGTTAAGAGAAAATTTCGAGATAAAAATTAATTTAGTAATTTGTAAAGAAAATATTGAAGAAAAATTCTAAGTCCTGAAACGAAAAATATTTTTCGCGTAAATGTCAATTAAAATTAGTCAAATAGTAGGACGGAACCTATTTAAGATCAGATTGGCTGAAAACAGCTTCAAAATGCGTCACCTGGATGCAAAGTTATAACGATTTGCTGTAAATACTGTATTCCTTAGGTGGATTAGGTCTGGGGGTCTATATATGAATGAATTTACTTGATTTTAATAATTTCGAATTTCTATGTGAGCTAGGCGCACGTGCGAGGTGTCAAAAGACGCGTCTCCGCGCGGGCTAGCGTTCTGTGGGGTTATTGGAATTAATGCTGAATAAAAAATTTGACTTTTGGTCAAAAAACGGGATTTTCGACCGAAAAGTATGTAAAAACCGGGAATAACGACTACCAAACGGGACTCGAGCTCGCGGAACGCGCACCAGAGTACAGGTAAGGCAGGCAAGTATCTATTTAAACTAATAACAAATGTGGTTTGGAGAGAAAATTTCGAGATAAAAATTAATTTAGTAATTTGTAAAGAAAATATTGAAGAAAAATTCTAAGTCCTGAAACGAAAAATATTTTTCGCGTAAATGTCAATTAAAATTAGTCAAATAGTAGGACGGAACCTATTTAAGATCAGATTGGCTGAAAACAGCTTCAAAATGCGTCACCTGGATGCAAAGTTATAACGATTTGCTGTAAATACTGTATTCCTTAGGTGGATTAGGTCTGGGGGTCTATATATGAATGAATTTACTTGATTTTAATAATTTCGAATTTCTATGTGAGCTAGGCGCACGTGCGAGGTGTCAAAAGACGCGTCTCCGCGCGGGCTAGCGTTCTGTGGGGTTATTGGAATTAATGCTGAATAAAAAATTTGACTTTTGGTCAAAAAACGGGATTTTCGACCGAAAAGTATGTAAAAACCGGGAATAACGACTACCAAACGGGACTCGAGCTCGCGGAACGCGCACCAGAGTACAGGTAAGGCAGGCAAGTATCTATTTAAACTAATAACAAATGTGGTTTGGAGAGAAAATTTCGAGATAAAAATTAATTTAGTAATTTGTAAAGAAAATATTGAAGAAAAATTCTAAGTCCTGAAACGAAAAATATTTTTCGCGTAAATGTCAATTAAAATTAGTCAAATAGTAGGACGGAACCTATTTAAGATCAGATTGGCTGAAAACAGCTTCAAAATGCGTCACCTGGATGCAAAGTTATAACGATTTGCTGTAAATACTGTATTCCTTAGGTGGATTAGGTCTGGGGGTCTATATATGAATGAATTTACTTGATTTTAATAATTTCGAATTTCTATGTGAGCTAGGCGCACGTGGGATCAATTATGGAAAATTTATTATGGAAAAAAAACCCAGACGACGTGCCAATAGTATTGGCGGAGGAACCACTTGTCGGCGACGGCAACAAGAGTCGAGGAGACTCCTGTCCCTCCGGGGACCAAGCTAGGTCCGACCGGGACAGTGGACGGGGGCGTTTCTGGGGGAAACGCCCGCGTGATGAAAAGACGGACCGCGCGGGATCGGCGGGACGGTCCTCAAGCGAGGAAAACCTGCCGGTCGCTAAGGCGCCTACGGGTAGGAGAGGCCGAGGTCGTGCGGCGGTGACCCCGAAGCCAGGGCGTGGCAATCGGGGTCGCATCAAGCGGCCCGATACCCCCCCAGGAATCGGCGGGGAGAGTGACCCTGAGGTCTCATCCGAGGCCTCAACCGAGTCGGAAGGGGTCATCGTCCCACAGGGGGGCACGAAAATAAGCCCCCAGGCCGCCAAAGTGGCCGCTGGGGGCTCCAATACGGAGCGAGCGGACAGGTTTGCGGAGGTCGTAGTGGCCGCAATCAGGACTGTGGCCTTAAAAAAGCTGCAGTCCTCGAAAGACAAGGCCATACCTGCGGCCACGGCCTCCATTATGGCGGCAGCGGAGGCCCTTCTTCATCTCGGGCCTCCGTCGGACGGTATGTCCGAAATGCGGGCGGAGGTCGCCCGCTTGACAGCCGCCACGGAGCTTCTCCAAAAGGAGAACAAGGAGCTCCGAGCAGACCTGGCCGGGCTCCGTGGAGCCGGTGCTCGCGTTGTCCTACAACGTGGAGCGGTGCAGGGGCAGGGCCCGCCCTTGCCGGCGGAGGACCGAGTTTTGGCTCTGGTGCGGAAGGAGCTGGCTGCCTTCAACAGCCGGTTCTCCGCACTGGAGGCCGTGGTCCTGCGCCCTCCGTTAGCGGCGAGCCAGCCGGCCTCAGGCCAGCGGAAGGCGGCATCGTATGCCGCCGCCGCCACCGCAGCTGCCACGGCGGCCAAACCAGGCCCGTCAGGGCAGACCAGGGGTGGGGCTGCTACACAGGCAGCGAGGGCCCCGGCCAAAGCGGTGGGGGCCCCGGCCCTGGCCCTGGCCCTGGCAGCGGGGGCTCCGCCCCTGGTGACGAAACGGCCGCCCATGCCTCCTAAATCTCCCCAGGCTGACGCCGAGTGGCAAATAGCCGGGGAGAAGAAAAAGGCGGGCAAGGCCAAAAGGGCGGCCAAAAAGAAGGCGAGGCGGCAGCGGCGCAAGGAGCAAAGCGTCGCGGCTAGGCTCCGCGCCCCGAAGTCCGCAGCTGTAGTGATAACACTACAGCCGGAAGCGGAGAAGAAGGGCGTGTCCTACCGCGACGTGCTCTCCAAGATTGGGGCGGCGGTGGACCTAAAGGAGATAGGTGCCGCTCAGGGCATCCGGGTTAGGGTCACTGCGACTGGGGCCCGGATGCTGGAGCTCCCCGGAGCGGCTAGTGGCCCGGCCGCTGACGCCCTAGCTGAAAAGCTCAGGGCGTCCTTAAATGCGGACGAGGCCCGAGTGTCCAGGCCCACCAAGTGCGTAGAAATGCGCATCTCGGGCCTGGACGACTCAGTGGCGGAGGATCAGGTGGTGGCCGCTGTCGTCAGGACTGGGGGGTGCTCTGCCGAGCAGGTTAGGGCGGGCACCATCCGTCCTGACTTCACGGGGATGCGAGCCGTAACGGTGAGCTGCCCCGTGTCGGCGGCCAGGAAAATCGCCGGGGAGGGCCAAAGGTTATTGGTGGGCTGGGTATCCGCGCAGGTCAAACTGCTCGAACCCAGACCTCTGAGGTGCTTCCGCTGCCTTGTGGGCAACCACGTGGGAGCTAAATGCACCTCGGAGGTGGACCGCAGCGATCACTGCTATCGCTGCGGTCAGCCCGGTCACAAGGCCGGCTCGTGCGAAGCCACGCCGCACTGCGCCGTGTGTGCGGCGGCTGGCAAGCCGGCCGAGCACCGGATTGGGAGTAAGGCCTGCGCCCAACCCGCCAAAGCCAGGAGCAAGTCCTCCGCCACCGCCGTCACTGCCGCCGCCGCTGCCGCCACCACCGTCGTTGCCGCCGCGGCCGTTGCCGCCGTGGCGGGGCCCTCACGAGGGGCTCGGGGGGGGGCTAAAATGGACTGCCAATAGGTCCATTACGCCTCCTCCAGGCGAATATCAACCACTGCGCCGCAGCTCAGGATCTGTTGCTCCAGAGCATGGCGCAGTGGTCGATTAACATCGCCGTGGTCGCTGAGCCGTACTTTGTCCCGCCCAGGGATTACTGGGTGGAGGACCTGAGCGGCTCAGTGGCCATTATTTCGTCGGCCGCCGCCGGTACCCCGTCCCTCGAGGCCGTCAAGAAGGGACGGGGTTGCGTAGCAGCACGGTTCGGGGAGATTGTCGTGGTGGGAGCGTACTTTTCCCCGAGCCGAACTCTCGCCGAGTTCCACAACTCCCTTGGGGAGTTGAGAGTCGTCGTCGTCGGGTACCATCCCCTCCCCGTGATCGTCCTCGGGGACTTCAATGCCAAGAACGTGGCTTGGGGTTCCCGGTTAACGGACACACGGGGCAGGATGGTGGAGGACTGGGCTCTGGAGTCGGGTCTGGTCGTCCTAAACCGGGGTTCTGTTCCCACGTGCGTGCGGATGCGGGGCGAGTCAGTGGTGGACATTTCGTTCGCCAGCCCCGCTCTGTCGCCACGTGTCATCGACTGGCGCGTCATGGAGGGGGTGGAGACCTATTCCGATCACCGGTACATCCGGTTTGACGTCTCCGCCCAGACCTCGGGCACGCCGGTCAGACAGACCCCGAGTGGTCCGCGGTGGGCGCTGAAGCAGCTGGACCGGGAGCTCCTCCTGGAAGCCTCGATCGTGCAGGCCTGGGTGACATCACCGGACAGGCCTGCCGACATCAACGACGAGGCGGAGTGGTTCCGGGAGGCCATGTCCGAAATATGTGACGTGGCAATGCCCCGGGTCCAGCCCAGACGTGCTCAGCGCCAGGTGTGCTGGTGGTCGCGTGAGCTGACCGCTTTACGCGCGGCGTGCGTTGCTGCGCGCCACCTGTACGCCAGGCACCGCAGGCTTCGTATCCGCCCGCCGGATACGGAAGCCATTGAGGCGGAGCTGTACGCCGGGTACAGAGCGGCGAAGACCGCCCTCCAAGCCGGGATCGAGCGGGCCAGAGGACTGGCCCGCGAGGAGTCGCTGGAGACTCTGAACAGAGACCCGTGGGGACGCCCATATAAATGGGTGCGAGACAAGCTCCGCCCATGGGCTCCCCCGCTGACGCAGAGTCTCCGGCCCCAGCTCGTGGAGGACGTGGTGAGCGCTCTGTTCCCTTCGCGAGGGGAACATACTCCCCCGCCCATGGCTCCGCCTCCTGCGGTGCCCGATGCGGACCACACAGGAAACGACGACGACGACGAATCTCCGGAGGTGACCGGGGTAGATTTGAGAGCGGCGGTACGTAGGCTGAATGCCAAAAATACCGCCCCAGGAATCTGGTCGTCTGGTCCTGCTCAGGAAGGCGGGGCGCCCTGCGGACTCGCCGTCCGCGTACCGGCCCATAGTGCTGCTTGACGAGGTGGGCAAGCTGTTTGAGCGGATAATCGCAGCCCGCCTCGTCGGCCACTTGTGCAGAGAGGGGCCGGACCTGGACGACAGCCAGTTCGGGTTTCGGCATGGGCGCTCCACGATCCACGCTGTGTCGCGGGTAAGAGTCCTGGCGGAGGAAGCGGTGTCCCGGGGCGGGGTGATGTTGGCGGTGTCCTTGGACATTTCCAACGCCTTCAACACCCTGCCCTGGAGTTGTATTCGGGAGGCACTGCGGTATCATGGGGTGCCTCCCTACCTCCGCCACATCGTTGGGGCTTATCTGTCGGAGAGGTGTGTCACCTACATGGGACGTGATGGCGGAAACCAGCGCCGCATGTCGTGCGGTGTTCCACAGGGCTCGGTTTTAGGGCCGCTCCTTTGGAACATCGGGTACGACTGGGTGCTGAGGGGCGAGCTCGGTGCCGGGGTAGACCTGACGTGTTATGCGGACGACACGCTGGTCACTGCCCGGGGGAGCTCGCACAGGGAGGCAGCGTTGTTGGCGACGGCTGCGGTCTCACAGGTGGTGGGCCGCATACGTCGCCTAGGCCTGGAGGTGGCCCTCAGCAAGTCGGAGGCCATGGTGTTTCATGGCCCCCGGCGGGCGCCGTCACCCGGCTCACACATCGTGGTCGGGGGGGCTCGGATCGCTGTCGAGTCCACCATGAAGTACCTAGGATTGGTGCTCGACAGCCGGTGGGACTTCGGGCCCCACTTCCGACGGCTGGCGCCCAAGTTGCTGGGCGCCGCTGGGGCGCTATCAACGCTGCTTCCCAATCTGGGGGGCCCGAGCGCCGCTTGTAGGCGGCTCTACGTGGGGATCGTGCGATCGATGGCCCTTTACGGGGCCCCGATCTGGGCTGCTGACCTGACGGCCGGTAGCATCGCCGTAATGCGCAAGCCGCAGAGGGCGATGGCCGTCAGAGTCATCAGAGGGTATCGCACGATCTCCTACGAGGCGGCTTGTGCACTGGCCGGATCCCCGCCCTGGGACCTAGAGGCGAAAGTACTCGCGTCATCGTATCGGTGGCGCGAGGAAGCGAGGGCGCGGGGCGAGCGACCGATGCAGCGACACATGGAGCTGCATCGGTCTCAGCTTCGCGAGGTCCTGGTGGCGGAATGGCGGGACAGGCTTTCACGCCCTACCGCCGGCCTCGACATCGTCGAGGCGGTCCGGCCGGTGCTCGACCGCTGGCTCGGGAGGAGGCACGGCTCCCTGTCGTTTCGGGTGACGCAGGTGCTCTCGGGGCATGGTTGCTTCGGGAAGTACCTGTGTCGCATAAACAGGGAGCCGGACGCCCGGTGTCACCACTGCGTCGACTGCCGGGAGGACACGGCGCGGCATACGCTGGCAGAGTGTGCCGCTTGGGAGGAGCCGCGCCGTGCCCTCATCTCAGAAGTAGGCAGTGACTTGTCGCTGCCGGCCGTAGTGAATGCGATGGTCGGCGGCGGCGAGTCCTGGGACGCGGTGGTTTCCTACTGTGAGACAGTCGTCTCGCAGAAGGAGGCTGCGGAAAGGGAGAGGGAGATCTCGTCCACTCACCCGGCCCGCAGCAGGCGCACCGGGCGTCGGCGGAGGGCGGATAACGCCCTCTTCCAGCCCCCCTAAATGGGTCCAGGGGTGACGGACTCGGGGACGTCCGTCGCCCCCCACACATCAGGACCCGAGGTGGCGGCGCGTAGTGTTCCACGCGCGCCCCTCTGAGACGTCGCGGGGGGAGTCAAACACCTCACTCCCCCCCCTGACCCGCGAGGAGGCCCGCAGTGGCGGGCCGGCACCAGCCGGGGGTTGCGGAAGATTTCAAGTTCCCGCGACCCCCGGCGTAGGTGTGAGTTGGAACACCGGGGTGGTTTTTAGTCAGTAAGAGTCTGACAGACCCCTCCGCCCGCCCCAGGGCGGAGGACATCCATGAGGATTTTCCACCCCGGGAAAAAAAAAAAAAAAAAAAAAAAAAGGTTAGGTTGGGGTGCATGTTGAGAAGCCTCCCCGTGGCGCACCCTGGGCAACGTCGGCTCCAAGTGCCCACCAGGTTTTGGTGGACACTTGGGGCTGGCGGCGAATTCTCAACAAACGGGGAAGGGTCATGGTTCCAATCACCGATCATCCATGATGGTCGGTGAAGGGAACCGGGCTACAGTAGGTCGTACGTCTACTCCTCCCTCTGCTTACAGAGGGAGGTGAGTTGGCGTTCATTAGGGAGTCCCAATCCCAAGGTCTAGCGTGCCGAGGGGATGAATGGCCGGAGGGTTATCCGGTCGTTAGCGCAAAAAGGGACCTCACCCTTAAAAAGGAAAATCATGAACAAAATGCAGGCTAATGGAAAGATTCCCCAGGCGGGCAACCTCCTCAAGGAGGTACAATCCCGCCCTTCTACGGAAGGCAGCCCCACCGTATCTGGGGGGGGCACCACTAGTCTCGTAGGCCGGCAGACCACCGCCGACCTTCGTAAACCAATCGTTGCGTCGCAACAAAAGGAGCTCCGGGTTAGCCTGGAGCGCCTGTGTGACGCAACAAAGCCGATTGCCGTCGTTGACGGCAACAAAAGCCGAGGAGGCTCATGTCCAGAGAGGGACCGACTGTCCGACCAGGACACACAGCTGGGGGGGAAGCGCTCGCGCAGCGAGCTCTCTTCCGAGGAGGAGGACCAGTCGGCACCAAAATTTGGTACGAGGGGGAGGGGTCGGTTACCGGACCGTAATTTACGGGGTCGCTTCTTGCGGCCCGCTACGCCGGTACCGATGCAGCTGGGGAGCGCAGAAAGTGAGGGGACCCCGGGGGACAAGAGCGAAGACTCCGCTGCGTCCCACTGTTACTGCATAGCAACAAGGCGGAGGCGAGCTCTGCAAAGCGGATGCAGCGGAAGGCGGTGGCGGCTGACGAGGTCAGCGAAATGGCGCGACTGGCCCGAGAGCGACGCTCTGCTCAGGCGGCTACTGGAGGGAGCATGTCGGCGGTGGCGCTGAGTCGCCAAGTTTTGGACGGCGTGGACGTCGTTATGAAGGTTGCCACAAAGTCTGGCAGCCTGAAGGGCACGTTCACGCGCGCTCTGAAGGAGGCGGCTGGCGACATCAAGGAGGCAGTTGGGGTCCTCCTTAGTCGCACAAGCTCAGACGAGACGGCGAAGCTGTGGGAGGAGAACAGCCGTCTCAGGTCTGAGCTGGAGGACCTCAAGCGGGAGCTTGCCGCGCAGAGGGCGGAATGGCAGCAGAGGCGTCCTGCGGCCACCGGTTCCGCTCCCGTCGTCGTTGCCTTGACACCGCCGGCCCCGTCGTCGGCCTCGTCATCGGTCCGTACCCCCGCACCTGC